>CM020189.1:17217585-17288375 GCA_009805545.1 Oryza longistaminata
TCCTCTTCTTTTTCACTCATTCAAAGAATAGCATATAAATTCACCACGTGAGCTTCTAGATGTTGCTTCACAGATTAGGCCTCTTCTCAAGACCACATGATTGCAGGAGCTTCTTATCTGATTGGCTGCATGACATCCTCACCGTTTTTTTTTCCCCTTTCATAGGAGTAATCTTGTGTGCTATTCCCTCCGTTTCTTAATATATACATAACATTATTAACTTTTAAACATTTGTCTTGTTAAAAGATTATATAAATTTCAGGTAAAAAGTTATACAAATATGCAACAATATAAATCTTTCTTAAAGTATCAAAACAGGTCACAACAAAATAAATGATAATTACATAGTTTTTAATAAAATAAATGGTCAAATTTATGGTAAGAGTTAATAGTGTTATATATTGAAAATAAAAGGAGGGAATAGGATATATATCTTCTTACCATCCAAAAATAAAGAGAGATACTAGTGTCTTCAGCAGAAGTGAGATCAGAATCAGATACAATGAACCATATGTTTTTTTAGTACTATAGACAACACCTGTCAGAGAGATTGCTGGAGATGCATCATGCATGTGAGTAACGAGCATGTACGGTTCAACTGCAACTAGATCCAGCACGAGTTTTTTTCTATCTTTTATTTAGGGGTCAAAGCTTATCATCTTTCAAGGTTCAGACTTGCAGGAAGGAGAGGACTCTGAAGAACACTTATCTTATAGTGGAGGGCACATTTTCAGTTATCTTTGAAATTCTTGCTCATATGGTAATGCAAAAGCATGTGCTTTTCACTCCGGTTTCAACACAGTTCACTTGTGACGTCAGAAAGACCATTCTGGTCATAGCCTTCAGGCTACTGCATCATAACCAACAATTAGGCTGTGTTTAGATCCAAAGTTTGGATCCAAACTTCAGTACTTTTTCATCACATCAACCTGTCATACACACACAACTTTTCAGTCACATCATCTCCAATTTCAACCAAAATCCAAACTTTGCGCTGAACTAAACACAGCCTTAATGGTTGGCACACTGCACAGAAAATTGTCCATTCACAAACTTGTTTGGACTTTGAAGAACATATTTAAGGCATGAAAACCTGAAAAGGTTGAGTTTCTCAACTGGTGAACATATTCTCAGCTTCTAACTTCTAGTTTATTTTCTAGATTTTACAGCTAAAGATTCTCAGAGTGCAGGAGAGATGAAAATTCTATGAGAAGCTGCAGCTTCTAATAGCTCCCTCGACTAGAGTGGTAACATATATGACATTTTAACTTTCTGCATTTTGAGCTAAAGAACACAAAGAGACACCACCTCTATAAATTAATAAAAAAAAAGGGCAAAAAGGATCCTTGATCTTTCAAAGTATGAAGACTGTTTCAGTACTAAGCTCCTAGTGACTGATTGGCTTGATTTGATCACCCTGAATTGGACATGAGGATAACTTACATATGTCCTCCAAAATCAGTTGAAATGTTGAGGACGATGTCAGTGGTTAGTGTGAAGCATCAAGTGATTGACTTATTAAAAGACAAAATAACCTTCAAGTTAGGGGAAATTGACATGGATCCTGAAGGTGACACCCTCTTGCTGAAACCACCACACAAAGTTGCCCCTCACACTAAGCCATTCAATCCTCCATTTTTGATATTCATCACCTCACCAATTACATTCAACCCTGCAATATTCCCCACTATACTCCACCTTATATAAGGCTGTAACTTTCAAGTAAGGTAATTTCTCCCAATAAATCTATTGATGGTACTGTGATTTCGATGTCGCTTGACAAATGGAGCCAACAATTGTGGCACACTTTTCCTGTCATCTTGCATCAGAAAATATTCCACTGTCGAGGGTTTGCAATTTCGTTTTACATATTTACGATATCTCGGAAACGATTTTTTTAGTAAATTTAAACAAACTTTCACTAAATTCAAAAAAAAATGAAAATTTCAGACGAATTAGTTGCATGCTGGAGGAGTCCAAAATTTTAGAAATTTCGAACCAAAATTTCAAAGACTGTCACCGTCCTTCTCATATTAAGATCATGCACGCAACCAAACAGGTCCTAACCGACGACGACGATGATGGGTGCTACGAACACGACCTGAAGAGCTCTTTTTATCTCCTGTGTCACACGAGGCCTTAGTATTATTAACTAAAAAGACAATCATTCGGCTAAGAAAAGCGATGGGTTCACTTAAGATAGAGAATCAGAATTGCAATTGCCATCTGCAGCTGCTGCTGCGTCATATTCCCTGGTAAAATGCAGCAGAAGGAATCGTTTTCTTGTTCACTGCCGTGTAGCCCCTGCTGCCTCTCGTGCCAGGACACAAATTGGCACTGTAAAGCCACATCTGCATACACACACGGCAAAAGGCAGCAAACTGTGATCACATCCATCCATCTTTGTAATGGTTTTGATTGCTGCAAAGCAACAATTCCTCCCTTTTGACCTCCCCCCCTCTTTTGAATTCGATTTCCGCTTCGATTGCGATCATGATTCGCCTTATTCCAGACTTCAGTCGAAAACAAGCTATCATGTAGATGAAAACCAAAAATGATCTAACAAAATAACACTAGGTCGAAAGTTTGGTACTATACCACAAATTAAGTCTCGAAAGTATGGTGATACGCCTTGTGGCAAGTCATATGGTTTCACCTGTAGTTGATTATAAGCCGTAAAGATTACTAGTGACTTACAAATAATTTATGGATAAAACTTTTACATATGTATTCTGAGTGACTTAAAAGCCAATGTTAAAAATTAAAGTATGATAAAAAAACATAAAAATTAACTCTAAAATTAAGTTTTAAAATTTAAATTTTTGTTGCGATTGATAAGCTGAAAAGAAAATGATGAAAGGTCTGAAATTAGATTCATGTATTCATCTGTCACACATGTGGTTTTACAAATAAATTCACATCTAGCTCGGATGTATGTGAAATGGCCACAATTTTCAGCAATAAAAAAAACTTGTCCCTTCTTCAATTTATTCTTGTGTGGTAGTAGATGGAGTTTATAGTCAAGGTCCATGGCCTGCTGGTCCATGGTCCAAAACTTTGACCAGGTTCATTGAAGGGAATCAAAACTTAAGGAATTATAATTAAGCTGATAATTTTAATGAGAATAAACCATTTGGGAGAAAGGGACGGTTGGATTGGATGTTGCAGCTGGATGGCATATTCTAATTGCAAGGTGACAACAACTCACATATTTAGCATGTGCTCATTAGCATCTATATATCTATCCAATAATTCTACTGCTTTCAGTGCTTTGGCATCTCCATGTTATTGGTCAGTTTTTTTCGTAGTAAAAAACACTGTTGTGATTGTCCTGAAGATACTGGATGGCTACGTCTATTTGCAATACGTTGGATGAATACTAATTAATTTGTTCCTAACATAATAGTGATAAAAGTGTAAATTTGTTAGTGTATGCCACGATGAAACACAAGTACTATAATTTTTCATAGGCGATGGTCGAAATTTTATGGCCAGAATCAATTCAGAAAAGACTTTCACTTGCTATATATTATATTATGTCACATCATATATTATATAACCACTTTGAGGAAAATTGTGGGTTTCGTGAATTAAAAAAAAAAGTACTTCAGCAAAGTCCATATTCTTAGACACTCTTTCATCATATAATATTAAAGCTTGTTCGATTCACACCTTGGAGGATAAAATATAAAACACTATAATAATGTTCACTTTTCAAAAATATGTTGGCCGGTGGACATCACACGTGCTTGCAGTGAGAAGAGTTCAGACAGTATATTGAAGGCTTGTAAATGCTTTGTAGGTTATGCTACAGTTATGGCAGGATATCAGGCCATTTAGGCTGTGTTTAGTTCCTGAAAAAAGTTGGAAGTTTGGGGAAAGTTGAAAGTTTGAAAAAAAAAGTTGAAAATTTATGTGTGTAGGAAAGTTTTAGATGTGATGTGATATGATGAAAAAGTTGAAAGTTTGAGGTAGTTGGGGGTGAACTAATCACGGCCTTAGCCGACTTCTTCTCAGTTTCGTTACCATCATCACTTGTCATGTTCGGCTTCATTGGCATGTTCGGCTTCAGGCAGAGAGCAGCCATGCTGACCTACTGTGATGACTGATGATCAAGGCTATACCGAATTTGGAATGGTATATGATGAATCCTGGAAGGTCCTCAGACCGCGTTCCTTTCTTTCGAGATCCACCCATGTATAGGAGCGACAGTGCTTTACCTTATTAGTGTCGGTTCGTGATGGCCATATCAGGGCTGGTTTTGGATCCGGTTGTTGTCGTTTGCAACAGTACATGATGAATCCGAGAGGGTCCTTGAATTTCTTTCTTTCAAGATCCCTCCATTCGATCTACATATATGCTGTGTCTTTTAATTTCAATGGTTATTGTTCATCATAAATTGGTGTTACCAAAGGAGACGTTTAACCTCAAAAGTTCTAATAACAACTAACAAGGACAAGCCTGTATACATCCAGTTGGATGTAGAGGCCAGATTTTTTTTAATCCATTTTATAAAAAACAAGTAACAAGCATCGGGAGATCTCAAAAATGTTGCGATAATCTCTCGCAAATTCAACAACCTTTTAATTCCTTCATACCACCATTGATCTAGACCAAGAACAGAGAGATTATGATTAGATTGGGAAACAAAAGGACATTGACTCCTCCTTTGGGCATGTCACAAAACAATAATACAAGAGCGGCAGTGTCCTTTGGTGGATTGGATTGCTTGGTCATAGCCCATAGAGAAGTTTGTTGATGCTCATTCAATTGCTCAAGTACTGCACATGAAAGTCCCCATGATGCTATTGTCATGCCCTGCTATGTATGATGTATAGATATCCTGATCTTCTCTTCTTTCTAGCAGTATAGCAAACAGAGTCAACAGAGGTGGACGCAGGGAAAAAGGAAAATCAAAGGCAAGGAGACGTAGGCAATGACTTTCTTCAACAATTTGGCTTGATGGATAGCCATATGGGCTAGGGATCATCTTGTTTTTCTTCTTCTTTTTTGTTTGTAAGGTAATGTATATTGCGCACATACAGACGAACATGTGCACGCATAGATAGATACAAATTTTGCATTCGGATCATACGGACGAGGATGCACATCATCTTCCAAGCAAGGTGCGTGACAAACTATCTTCAGTAACATGCATCTTAATTTCAACTCAACGGATGTGGTTTCGGCTCCCCCTGATCTAGTATGTACTTTCTCCGTCCCAAAATAAACTAATCTCGTACGGGATGTGAGCCATCCTAGTACGATGAATCCGAACACAACATAAAGATATCCAGATTTATCATACTAAAATGTGTTACATCCCGTACGAAGTTGATTTATTTTGGGACGGAGGGAGTAGACTGTAGTACCAATCATGATCATCATTACCCCACCCAACCACACGCACATAAAATACCACCATAGACAAAGTCACCGTAACGGCACAACCAATTCAACACTTAGTTATGTTAACATGCTCGTACGTGAAATTCTGCAAGCGATGTGTGGTGGAATGCCATCGAAGGCGACGTCCTCATTGCCTAGCTAGGTTCCTTGTATTGTTATTGGGAATCCATTTTTTCTCCACTATTGTGGTGCCTTCGACGCATCTCCTCCTTCACCCTAAGCATATCTAGTACTCACGTACTACTTCCACCACTGCGCCCGTGCTAACCTATAAGTCTGCATTCATCTGACCTACTACAAATTCTCTAGAAGGAATCCAAGTCCAATCTAAAATTAACCGTGCTGTTGTAAGGTTTTTGTGTCCGGTTTCCTTTATAAACTGAATCAATTCTCTTCTTTTATAGTGCATTGCAGGAGCTCTATTCCTGTTCCCTCGGAAAAAAGAATGCCATTTGTCCACCTTCGATTGTTGGGTGCAAGATACTCTTCCGGTTATCCTCCTAGCGTCACCCTGAGCGAAACCTCACGTGCCAACGGTGAATAAATGACTTCGCTAACGAGTAGATACAGATGCCCTGTTATACGTTATGCATAAATAGATTTAGGGCTTCATCTTTTCGCTTATGCTTATATTTATTAGCCAAAATTTGAATTTTCAACCTTAAATTTAGAGTTGATTTTGAGGGTTTTTTTCATTATAGTTTATTTTCAGCCTTTGCTTTTAGATTGTTAATAACACGTATGTAAAAGTTTTATTCACAAATTATTTTTCATTTGCAAATATGTCGTTTGGTGGAGCTATTAAACTGTAATGGCGTGTTCTAAGCGGTTAATAGTGCTGGTATGGATTATTTGCGCCGCACTTCTAAAATACATTTTTTAAAAGTTATTTGTTTGCTTTTTATAATATTTAGTTCATCGTTATGAACTGATATTTTTTTTCTCTATATCCATAATCTATCAAAATCATCATCACCATGCCCATAAGTTACATGTTGAACCATTCTAATGCATACTGCTAATACCCCTTAACACCCATTGCTTTGCTCCTTGACTCAAAGCCAAGATCAAAGATGCTCTCAGATCATAGTCTTTAGGTCAGCTCTCAGCTCTCAACTCCTCTACTTAAACCTTGAACAGTGTTTGTCCCACTAATACAGTAGTAGTAATTCAATGTGCAGTGTACTAATACTAGTGGTAGACTGACTGAGCAGTGGGCCCCACACGGTAACTGGCAGTGTCAGTGACCCGTAGCCGCGGCGGTTGACCCTCTCTCATCTCCTCCTATATTTATTCTTCTTTTCCACTCTTCTCCAACTCCTCCTCCTCCATTCCATGGCGATGGCCTCCACCCACCACTTACCCGGCTGAGCCAAGCCACCCCCAAGAACACGAAGGAGAGGGATACAAACAATTTCAAAGAGATTCAGTTGATTTCATCATCCAAGATTCAAGAAGAAGACAAGACAGGCAGTGAAAGAATTCTGTTCGATTGGTTTCATCATCCAAGATTCAAGAAGAAGACAAGACAGGCAGTGAAAGAATTCTGTTCGATTGGTTTCATCATCCAAGATTCAAGAAGAAGACAAGACAGGCAGTGAAAGAATTCTGTTCGATTGGTTTCATCATCCAAGATTCAAGAAGAAGACAAGACAGGCAGTGAAAGAATTCTGTTCGATTGGTTTCATCATCCAAGATTCAAGAAGAAGACAAGACAGGCAGTGAAAGAATTCTGTTCGATTGGTTTCATCATCCAAGATTCAAGAAGAAGACAAGACAGGCAGTGAAAGAATTCTGTTCGATTGGTTTCATCATCCAAGATTCAAGAAGAAGACAAGACAGGCAGTGAAAGAATTCTGTTCGATTGGTTTCATCATCCAAGATTCAAGAAGAAGACCGAGGCAGAGAAGAGAAAGAATTCTGCTCGATTGCAATTGATTTCATCATCCAAGATCCAAGGAGAAGACGAGGCAGGGAGAGAATTGTGTTGGATTGATTTTGAAGAAGTGGAGGCATGGAGAGGCTGTTCGAGGAGCTGGCGGGGGAGGCGGTGAAGGAGCTGCTGCGGGCGGTGAGGGGGACGTTCTTCTGCAGGTCGACGGCGGAGCGGCTGCGGCGGAACGTGGAGCCGCTGCTGCCGCTGGTGCAGCACCGCAGGGGAGGGGGGTGGGGGCACGGGCGGAGCGCCGGCGAGCTGGCGGAGCTGGCGGCGCAGCTGAGGGAGGCGCTGGAGCTGGCGCGGCGCGCCGCGTCGGCGCCGCGGTGGAACGTGTACCGCACCGCCCAGCTGCCCGCCGGATGGAGGCCGCCGACGCCGCCATCGCGCGCTGGCTCTCCCGCCACGCCCCCGCCCACGTGCTCGACGGCGTCCGCCGCCTCCGCCACGAGGCCGACGCCCGCATCGGCCGCCTCGAGCGCCGCGTCGAGGAGGTCGCCGCCGCGCAGCAGCAGGCCGCCGCCTCCCGCCCCCCGCCATCTCCCTCCCCTTCGCTCTCCCCCCACCGCCGCCCAAGGCCATGGCGCTGATGTCCATGGACACGCCACCCAAGGCCATGGCGATGGACACGCCACCGACCAAGGGCATGGCGATGGGGATGGAGGTGGAGCTCCCGTTCCCGGACGACGACGAGAGCATGGTCGGCGGCGGCGTGAGGGTGGGGAAAGAGAAGGTGAAGGAGATGGTGATGAGCGGCGGCGGCGGCGGGTGGGAGGCCGTCGGAATCTGCGGCATCGGCGGCAGCGGCAAGACCACGCTCGCCATGGAGATCTACAAGGATCACAAAGTCCGAGGTAACCAACAAATCATCATCAAATTTTGCAAAAATTATTCGATTCTTCTTGTGAAAAAAAAGTGGGTTTCACATCTTTTTCCTTCAATTATTGTGGCGGCTTAGGGTGTAAAAGAAAAAAACCTGCAAAATTATTGTGTGCTTTTTGTGCGCAATTAGGTAAAGTTGAGGTTGATGCTTCCGTCTTGTTCTTCACTACTGCTACCTGCTTGGTCAAAATTGGCGCTTTGACCAAGCTTAAGTGTGATGTGTACGATCCTAATGGGATTAGATTGCTGGTGGAGCACACAATTACGCCACACGGCCTAACTTTTTTTTGGAGATGCTGTGAAAAATTATTTTTGGTCCAAATTGAGTAACTCGCTTTCTGTTCATGGCACTTTTGCCTTGAAATCATGGCATGGTATGTTCTTGCTTAGATTCATATCGAAATTATAAACTTGCCTAGTGTTTAATACAAACCCGGTATGATCCTCTTAAATGCAAAGGGAGTTATAATTAGTATGTTGGTGAACTCATTCGGCTCAACGTAGCAACTTGTGTTCATGGTGCCAATTTTAATCAACTTTCTTCGAATTTATTCGCCTTTTTCCTAATTGATCTGAGCAACCCCTTGGATTTCGCGTTAATCAAATACAAAAGACAGTTGTATTTGATCCTTTGCTGGTTTCTCTGAAAAGGTTTGTATGCTTTCTTGTTTTTCATGGTGCTAACATATTTTGTTTTTGTTTCTGTAGGCTACTTCAGCGATAGGGTCTTCTTTGAGACGATCTCGCAGTCCGCAAATCTGGACACTATCAAGATGAAGCTATGGGAGCAGATCAGCGGAAACCTTGTGCTTGGCGCGTACAACCAGATCCCGGAATGGCAACTCAAGTTGGGGCCAAGGGACAAAGGGCCTGTTCTTGTTATCCTTGATGATGTCTGGTCTCTCTCACAGCTAGAGGAGCTCATCTTCAAGTTCCCCGGGTGCAAGACTCTTGTAGTATCAAGGTTCAAGTTCCCCTCGTTGGTCACCCGGACTTACGAAATGGAGTTGCTCGATGAGGAGGCGGCTCTTTCTGTCTTCTGTCGTGCTGCCTTTGATCAGGAGTCCGTTCCTCGGACCGCTGACAAGAAACTGGTTCGGCAGGTTGCTGCAGAGTGCAGAGGACTTCCTCTAGCACTGAAGGTTATCGGTGCGTCGTTGCGGGATCAGCCTCCTAAGATATGGTTGAGTGCGAAGAACCGGTTGTCGCGAGGAGAGGCTATATCTGACTCTCATGAGACCAAACTCCTGGAGAGGATGGCCGCAAGCATCGAGTGCTTGTCAGGGAAGGTTAGAGAATGTTTCCTTGATCTGGGTTGCTTTCCGGAGGATAAGAAGATCCCACTGGATGTGTTGATCAATATATGGATGGAGATTCATGATCTTGATGAACCGGACGCCTTCGCCATCTTGGTTGAGCTATCAAACAAGAATCTTCTCACCCTAGTTAATGATGCACAGTATGTACAGCTTTCCCTGTATTTCCTTTCAAAGCCTTTAATAATTTGGATGCGACAAAAGGACGGATTTGACATTTGGTTACTCTATGCAGGAACAAAGCCGGCGATTTGTACAGCAGCTACCATGACTTCTCGGTTACACAACATGATGTATTGAGGGATCTAGCGCTTCACATGAGTGGTCGTGATGCTCTGAACAACCGGAGACGGCTGGTGATGCCAAGAAGAGAAGAATCACTACCGAAGGATTGGCAGAGGAATAAGGACACTCCGTTCGAAGCTCAGATAGTTTCCATTCATACAGGTGATTCATTGGCTATTAACTACACTTCTCATCTTTTTTTTTTTATTTCTTGCTATGAGAAAAAAAAACCATATAATTTGTTTAACTGATGCTTAATCCTTCAACGTAATACATAAAGTTCCATTTGTTATTAGTATTACCTGATCTTGTGAAATATTTCCCTTATTTAAAGTTCTATGGTATTGTTACTTGCAATTATTTGCGTTTCCCCTTTGGACAAAATAATCTGACCAATTGGTTTCAATCTTCAGGTGAGATGAAAGAATCTGACTGGTTCCAGATGAGCTTCCCCAAGACGGAAGTGCTTATCCTCAACTTCGCGTCAAGTGTATACTATCTCCCACCATTCATTGCAACCATGCAGAACTTGAAAGCCCTGGTGCTGATCAACTATGGCACTGTCAGTGCAACCCTTGATAACCTATCCGCCTTCACCACGCTCAGTGACCTGAGGAGCCTCTGGCTTGAGAAGATCACACTTCCACCGCTACCAAAAACCACAATCCCACTGAAGAACCTGCGCAAGATCTCCCTTGTCCTCTGTGAGCTGACCAACAGTCTGAGAGGATCAAAGGTAGATCTCTCGATGACATTCCCGCGCCTATCCAACCTCACCATTGACCACTGCATAGACCTGAAGGAGCTACCATCTAGCATATGTGAAATCAGTTCCCTGGAGAGCATCTCCATCTCAAACTGCCATGACCTCACAGAGCTTCCATATGAGCTGGGCAAGCTGCATTGCCTGAGCATCCTAAGGGTATACGCCTGCCCGGCTCTGTGGCGGCTCCCGCCTTCGGTATGCAGCCTGAAGAGGCTGAAATACCTCGACATTTCGCAGTGCGTCAACCTGACGGACCTCCCTGAGGAGCTCGGTCACCTGACAAGCCTGGAGAAGATCGACATGCGAGAATGCTCGCGACTGAGGAGCCTCCCGAGGTCGTCCTCATCGCTCAAGTCCCTCGGGCACGTCGTGTGCGACGAGGAGACGGCGTTGCTGTGGAGGGAAGCTGAGCAGGTCATCCCAGACCTCCGGGTTCAGGTAGCAGAAGAGTGTTATAACCTGGACTGGCTTGTAGACTGATGTTCCTGGATGCTTTTGGCTCCAAGCTCACCTTTGTACAGATGATGTGTATATTTTTCCCTGTCTAATACAGGATGGAGGAACAATCCACTCTGCAATTTTGACATGTTCAGTGTTCATGCAACTGACTCTCCAGCAGCAGCCAAAGCTTGCTGAGAAAATAGAACCATAGAATTAATAGAGATTTTTTCTTCTTGGCACAAAGCATATTTACATACACATAGCAAATACATTAACCAATACATCTCTTCTGTCTCTCTGTTTAATACAATACAGAACTAGGTTCCATACAATGCTTCTCATTTCTCAGTGTTCCCAAGAAACAGTCTTGCATGATATCATCCGGTGCTAAATTTTTGGCACAACATACATAATTACATACTACACAATCTGCTGCAACTCAGCTGCAGTATGGTTCATCAGAAATTCAGACTCAAGAACTAATAGGCAGCAGAGCCTGCTTCCTAGTAGCCTGAACACAGATCTCTTCTGGAGCTCTACCTGCTCTGAAACAAGCTGATTTTCAGTGCAGTTTCATTGCAAATGTTGAGATGATTACATGGCATATACGATCTCTCCGCTGCTCTCAATGTCAAGGTCAAGGTCCGAGTCCATATCCTCCATGTCGTCGTCGAGGTCAAGGCTGTCAGTCAAGAACTGGTTGATTCCACGGGTGCCTGCTGCTGGAATTGTTGCTTCTGCCAGTATCTGCATGATCTCGTTCATATTCTGCATCGGCTGGTCAGGCTCCTCGTACTGATTGCTCACCATGCCATCATCCATGAGGTCAGCCGGGATGTTCTTCATGAACCATGGGTGGTTCTTTATCTCAGGCATGGTGATCCTCTGCAAGAGCAAATGATTGCATATGTTGTCTCACATCAGAGCTGAATAATTGAAGATTGTGTGGCAGGAATAGAATTGGTACTCACACTAGCTGGGTTGCCAACAAAAATCCTCGTAATGAGATCGCGGCACTCCGGAGATATGTGGACATAGTCTGGAATTGAGTACTGAACACCCAATATTTTCTGCAAATTGAGATCAGTATTTAGACATTACTATTTAGCTGGCTGATTATAACTGTAAATTGTGGTGCTGCAAAGCTGAATGGTTGGCAAGGATACCTGAATTGTCTTTCTGAAGTTCTTGGGATCTTCAGGATCCTCGAAAGGGTATGCGCCAACCAACATCACGTAGAGCGTCACACCGCATGACCAAACATCGGCAATCTCCATCCAAAGACAAATTATTAGGGATTGAGCTAACTAATGCATTAAAAGGGTTACTTCACAAGACCATACACTACCCATGCCATTGAAACATGGATCAACACCTTTACAACACAATGGCAGCTTCTATTGTCGAGCAAAAGGCATAGAAGTTGGGCAGCTGCTGGTATCATGTATCTTTTCATGCAGGATGGCAACTTTTAAAGCACAAAGGGGATAGATAATACCTTTCCATCGTATTCTTTCTTGAGCAAAACTTCTGGAGCAATATAAGCTGGAGTTCCAACTGTTGATTTTGGTTGTGAATGAAGAACCGATGACTGCAAAATCAGAAAGCAACAGTACAATATTATCCAGGCAGCAATCACATCGAGAAAAATAAAAATCTAGCGAAAGTTCTCTCTTCTTTTCACTACTACAGAAAGTAAGTTAAGCCACATTGTGTTCCCTAAATGTCTTGTGGATATTATCTACCTTCAGATCATCAAATCAGTATCACATAGTATTGCCAAATGATCAAAGTAATCCCAACTAAAAGCATAGCAAAAAATAAATAGAAAAACATTAGTACCTTTGAGTAACCAAAGTCGCATATCTTCAAGCGAGGAGCAGTACTTCCATCTAGCAGAGTGTTCTCCAGCTTTAAGTCACGATGGCACACTTGCTGAACAATGCAAAATCATATTAACAAAATCGCTTCAGCTCAATCCAACAAACCGCTTATAGTTATAGACAAGCGAAAATCACACGGTAACTTTGCAATCAAAATGATACTGTACCATGGAATGGCAGTAGCTAACTCCAGATATCAGCTGCTGGAAGAAGAAACGAGCCTGAACATACACCAAAAATTCAGAGTTAGCAAATACAACAGTAGAATACAAATACAAATATACAATTATTGGTGAAAGAAATAGACATGATCATAGTGTATCAGGACAGTGGTATCCACCTCGTCCTCGCTGAAGCGGCCGGCGCTGCAGATGCGCTCGAAGAGCTCGCCGCGGAGGCGTACTCCATGACGATCGCGAGATGCGTCGCGTCAGAATAACCTGAAAAGATTCGTCAGAATCGGAATTGCAAACGAACAAAAAGGAACAACAAAGGTGTCCTTCACATCATTCAGCAATCAGCATGATCTCCAAAGAAGAGAGAGGAGGAGGAGAATCATGTCATGGTCATGGTCATGGTCACCTCCTTGAATCGGATGATGTTGGGGTGGCGCAGCGACCTGTGGTTGATGATTCCCTCTGCACGTTCTCGTCATCTGCAATCGAATTCCACGATCGATCAAACCCCAGCTTGATTTTACCTTTTCTCAATTTTGCTAAGCTAAGCTCGCAGCAAAGAAAAGAGAGGAAAGAAAGAGAACCTTCTCGCCGCGGTCGATGTACTTGACGGCGACGAGGTCGCCGGAGGCGCGGTTGCGCATGAGGCGGGCGACGCCGAAGTTCCCCGACCCGATCTCCTTCACACGCTCGTACCTGTCGCCGTCGTGCATTATCGGCATCTCCATCCCCAGCGCCCCCGCCGCCGCCCTCTCCATCGCCGCCGCCGGCGACCAAACGAACACAAACGCAAACCTCGATCCGACTCAACCACCCCTCCCCTCTTTCTTCTCCTCCTCCTCTCCGATCTCGTGATCTCTCTCTCTCTCTCTCTCTCTCTCTCTCTCTCTCTCTCTCTCTTCCCCTCTGCTTGCTCGTGTTCTTGATTTTTTTTTTCTCGCTGTTGTTTTTTTTCTCCTTTTGCTCCCGCGCTTTTTCTTATTGCCGCGGGAAAGTGGGGGAAGACGAAGCAAAGGACGTTATCCACATACGAATCCTAAACCCACCCAACAACCTACCCACTCTATCACTTACACGTGGGTCCCGCATGACACCGGGCCCACATGTCATTGTGATTGCTCGTCGACGCTCAGGTGAGAAAAAACATCCCGGGATGCTGGGACGGATGCTTATTCTACCCGCATCCTCGGATGGGTGTCTGACAGGTGGGCCCGACTGATGGTGGGGCCCACAGGTCGGTAGCGGGTG
Organism: Oryza longistaminata; assembly: GCA_009805545.1. NCBI lineage: Eukaryota > Viridiplantae > Streptophyta > Magnoliopsida > Poales > Poaceae > Oryza > Oryza longistaminata. The sequence goes on from CM020189.1 coordinate 17,231,928, forward strand.
GGGATGACGGAAGGAGGCGGGGAAAAAGCGGCCGGAAATATCTCGCGGTGGGGCCAAAAAGCGCCAGGGGTGGTTAATTACCATCGTGCCCTCGCGCGTCTGGAGCAGTCGGATGGAGATCGGACGGTGGACATGGGTTGACTTTTTTTATAGGGTTGTTGATATTTCCTTGGACGGCTGCGATCGGATTGGCGGCTACGCGGCCACAAGAACGGGGAGGGGATTTCAGTCATATCATCATCGTCTGCCGCTGCTCTTTAATTGGGCTGGTGACTGTAGATTTTAAGCCCAATTAGAGATGAGCATATTATGGGCCTATTTGGGAAGCCCAGATATTTTAACAGGTTTTGTACTAATGGGCCAAAAGCCCATCATTTGTACTGGATCAGTGTGCTTTTGAGCCCCTTTCTTTCGGGCCCCTGTAGTTGAACAATGGACCAGTGATGGCCCCGTACCACTTGGAATTTTGGGCTTGTTCATTTTGTGAAAAAAAACACTTAGTAATACTCGATTTTGGCATTATCAAGTTTCGGTAGGGTAAAATTGAGGTGAGTAGTGTTTAGTTTGATGCATTACCAAATACTGAGAATAGTTTTTTGAATAGAAAGTTAATTATCAAATATTGATAAGGCTATTTTGGTATTACTAAATTTTGGAATGATTGATAATGGTAAAGAAGTGAACAAACCCTTTGTTCTCTCACCCTCGTTTGATTGTTCGCTTATAAGTCATAGATAAATTTTAAATTTTAAAACTTATTGAGATATTCTGTCAATTTTCTTTTTTCATCATGGTCTTTTAGACCATTCAGAGCAAAAATATAAAAGGTTCTGCTCTAAAATTATTTTCATGGTAGGTGACATGTGTGTGCGCGTGTGTGTTTATAGATATGAGTGTGCATATTATAAACGTCTACGGTTGTGCTGTGTTTTTTTTTTAATTTCTCAATTTCATAATACTAGTACATATAGCTATAGGTTATACAAAATTCATTGATTCGTCGTTATTCATAGCGGGTGATTACCTGCTCGACTATGCTTAAATTGAAAGATTATAAATTTGACTAGTTTTCTTTCTAGTGAACAAAATAAGGGGTGATTTTATATCATGAATATTGGTAAACCGAATTTGAATTCGGGTCTAAGGATGGGTGGTGCAGCACTTAGTGCTATCCAATGGAGATCTCAGTATCTCATTCTCACCCAGATCGGATATCATCTCCATCCATATTTTTGCTGATCGATGCATCCTCCTGCTCCTGTCATTTTCCTCTCAAAGCAGATCAGCAGAACGAGAAAACTTGCAGAGATTCTTCCTTCCACGAGACACAATTTGCCGTTCGCAACAAACAGCTAATTAATCTTTTGCTCCATAGAGACAGAGAGAGAATCGATAGTTCATTTCATTTGTGAGCAGAGTTTTTCAGCGAGCTAAGCGTATCATATTCTTCAGAAAAAGGGCTTCTGTATTAGTTAGTACTCTTGTGTTCATTTGGGCAGAACAGCCGGTCTTTTCCACGGCACGCAAAAACATTTTCTTTCTTTGAATCTTTTGGTTTTAGTCAGTTCATGAAAAAAAATTAAACCAATAATTTCTTTTGATCCATAATGGATTTATATGGGCTAATACATGGAATTCTTGTGCTATTTGGAGGTATTTGCTCTTGTACTAAGGGGTCTAGGGGTGGTATACACTTTCTTATTTACTCCTGAGCAAACGAGTAATGTGGGAGCTATAAAAATGTCTCGAGCAAACGAGAAGAGTCATTAGCACATAATTAATTGAGTAGGACTATTAATTATGATAAACTTAAAATTTGGATTTATATTATTTTCAGAATAAATTTCTATATAAAGAAAAATCAACGAAACATAACATTTAGTAGTTTGAAAAACGTGCTTACGAAAAACGAGGTAGTCGTCCAATGAAGAAGAGAGGATTCAAACACAATCCAGAATGTGTTATGTTGTTAGGTAAGGCAAGAGATTCTTCTCCATAAAATTCAGATACAACAACTGCAAAGAACCAACTTATCTGGTCCATGCACAAAGTCAGCCTGTCCACGAGGAGAGAACTTGAGGAGAGGGGCATTCTGAATTCTCTGATCCTGAAAAAGCCAGCAGATAGCATACAAGAGAAAACAGTGCACATAAAGTCGAGATCCATGGAAAGGAGGAAAGAAATATACTCATACTACGAACGATGATAAAAAAGAAGACGAATAAAGTCATGTGTGTGTGTGTATATATATATATATATGGTCCATTTCCATTGCTGAACTGTGTGCGCCACCATCAGCAGAATATTCTCTGCAACCACACGAACAAGATTGCAAATAAAGTCACCATATCAGAAAAGAAAAGAATTTCTCCTCCTCTTTTTTTTTTCTTTTCTCTTATGTCCTCGTCGTCACGGTTGATTTTATGTGATAATAACTTTTTAGGTTAGTCTAGAAGATCGGATGAAAATTTTCTGTTCATAATAAGTCTGTCCATGTTAGTGGCAGAAACACAGGGAAGAGTTCATAGGCTGATGCTAGGATTTCAGTCAAGTTTCAGTTAAAAAATATTCAATGTCTAGGCTTCAGATAGCACCAAGATCAGAATGAATTTCTCTCCTTTTATCAGTCCACAGAATTGAATACAGTAGGTTTTTGAAACAGAGCACCGGCTGGGAATCAAACATGGAGGAATTCCTAACAATTTTTCACTCGAATTTCAGTTAAAAAAAAATTCATTCATTCAGTTTGTAAAGGTCACTGCATACAGCATCAGAGTCAGGGAACCAGACAACCTCCTCACCATTCACCTTTCAGGAAATTTCAGTGCAATTTTCCCAGATGCTGACGTGTACACATTCCACTCTCTCTCTCTGTGTGCCAGAGTGGTGGGCCCCACTACGCGGCGATTCGATGCCAACCTGTGCCACTGACAGCCTGCCACGTCAGCACCCGCTGCCAGGGAGAGACCGACAAACGCAGCGTGCGGTGCGAGATTCCCTTCCCTCTTTCTTTTCCACACACACACATTCAAGAGGAATCTCTTCTCTTCCTCCTCTATTTTTTTTCCAGGGGGGAAATTGCAAAATTTCACACTGCATTATTAATTTATTAATCATTTTTTAGTGCTAGAGAATCTTCTTAGCTACTGTACCAATATGACGCTACTACTGTTTGCCTATACTTTGCTTTATGTACAATTTTGGTTAGTGCAGTCTCACCTGCGTCTTGAATTTTTTTCCCTTTTTAGAACAGCATTGCTACATGCATGACCAGTGAATTTCACCAAATTCGTACGAAAAATTGTGCGAAAACAGTGGGTTTGCTCGGTGCGACTCGGGGGTGTGGGTCACCGGTGAGTATTGAACCTTTTTTTTTAAGATCGGCATGAGTTTTGCGTAACTGTGTGTATATATATGGCATGTAGAATTTGTAATCCAAAGTCTCGGCTTAAAATTTTGAGAGGGAAAATTCGGTCAGGGGACAAGTGCAACTGCTACAACTTTGTGGTTAGTTTGGCGTTTGTTTGGTACTGTTTCTTTAAGACTCTTCATGCCAATTAAGAAAAAGGAGATAAGCTATGGACTTAAGCATCCCACACTTGATTAGTAATGACTGATGAGTCAGCTGGTGCCCTGTCACAATCTTGTGAGAATCTTGAGAAGAAGGTGCCTTGCCTGCCTGCCCATGGCAACACACCTTCACACAAAAAGGAGAATATCTGATGAATATGGTTGGCATCTCCATGCTCTTATAGCCCAACCAAAAGGAAGGGATTAGGATTTGATCTCACATCACCCTTAATTAACAATTCATCAAGGGTTAAGACATGATAACATAAGATACTAATATGTTGCATAATGCAATGTAGTCACACATACACAGAGAGAGAGAGAGAGAGAGAGAGAGAGAGAAAGCTAGAGGAGAAAGAAGACAAGTTGTGCAAGTCTTTGGAGTAATCTCTGGGGGATCTCACAGAGATTCTTCTGCCCTTGAAATTATGTTGGTCTTCATTGGTTATTTTTCTGCTACTTTTCTCTCTTTCTGTTGATGTTTTTCATGTGAAGGTTTGCAGCCAAGTCAAAGTGTGGCTCTTGGAACCCTGGCAGGGGCAACTGGCCAACCAATCCCCTGGTCCATATTTTTCATACCAGCTTACTTACAAATGTGCTACTTGGACTTTGAATGCTTCAGTTTGGACCCTAGTCATTGTCATTGATTGAATAGTGCTTGTACTCTAACTTATTAGTTGTAAGCTTATGGCTGTGTTTAGTTCACGTCAAAATTGAAAGTTTGGTTGAAATTGGAACGATGTGACGGAAACGTTGGAAGTTTATGTGTGTATGAAAGTTTTGATGTGATGGAAAAGTTGGAAGTTTGAAGAAAAAATTTGCAACTAAACACGGCCTATATTTCAGAGCTATCATTGTACTAACATCGCTAATATTGTAAGTGCAGGCAGAAGAATTTTTATGGCCCACAAAACGGTAACAAGAGTTAAGCTATTGCGTGTTAATTTATGGAGTACCTTTATGATGATCTCTACTGGTACTATTCTACTAATACTATTATCATTAGTAAAAGTGATCTCAATAGTTGATATTTAAGTTCTACTACCAATAGAAAAAAATATATTCTACTACCGATATACAATCCATTAGCTTATAAAATATGAGCGGTCTATGTTAATTCTACTACCGTTAAAAACCATTACAAAACACATCTAACTTATAATAACGGTCTTATCACCAAGGACTGTAAAAAGTCGCTAGTACAAGGGAAATTCTCTTTACAAATGCAAGTGCACAAGAGCCTTTTGGATGATTTTTTTTACCTACTCAACCTTATGACTACCAGTAAGATGGGCAGGCTTTAGGGGGACAGCCAAAGTCATCACATCCGGTTTGAGGCGCACTTGGAACTTACCAGATCAGCACACCAAAAAACAGCAGCACAAACTAAAAGTTGAAGCCATCTAGATTGGTAGTGGCATGTGCATGAAACCCACAATCGAACCGGAGATACGATAAGGATCTCGATAGGCGCAGGGCATCGTCCTGCGGTGATAACCTAGTACAATTGATCATGCATTCTCCCTTTCCTCCAGTGAGTGTGTGTGTGTGTGTGTGTGTGTGTGTGTGTGTATAACGCTGCAAAATTGAAAATATATAATTAATTTCCTTCGTTCTGAAGGAGCCCTAAGCTTCTAGAGGATTATAAGTAGTGGCCATCATCGTTGTTGTTGTCATCGTCGTCTATCTCTCCACGATATATACAACATCCTTATAGAATGGGTGCTTTGGTCCCCAAGTGAATGGAGGAATCTCTCTCATGCAATTTTATCTCCTTATCACCAGTACTAGCTAGCTAGCTACACCATCACCAACAAACAGCATCAATTCAGGCAGAATGAGGAGGAGGAGGCAGCAAGTGATGTTTTCACTATGCAAGTGCGCAATCCACGCTATCTATCTACTAGAGCTAGCTCCCTTTCTATGTAAAGGCATGGCTCATGTAAAGGGTGGCAGCGTGCAGGTGCAGTGTTGGTGATGGCCCATGCATCAACAATGGCCTCCACCACCACCATTACCACTTATCCACTCAATTCATGAAGAGGGACCATGTCACCATATATGGAGATGGAACGAGAAGGGGATGAGGAGACTCGTATCGTCTGCCGTTCGATATAAGTTGATCATATGTGGTTGGAAATCAACAAGTATAATTTCGGCGTTGATGGAAAATTGCTTGGGGGCCTTCTCTTCTTTTGTCAAACTAGGATATCAACGTAATTTTCGACTGTGTAACACAATAGTGTGAAAAATATTGTTTTTTTGTTTATGTTCGTATATGCACGGTTCAATTTTCAATTCAATTGGATGTTCATGTTTTAATTTACACCTCTCTATCACCTTGTACATTTGGAATTTCACATAAAATAGTTCTAAGTCTAGTAAGTATATACTAGAAAGTTTTCCTTCATTCAAAATAGGCTTATAAGCTAAAATATGCATACAAGACATTTAGACCCCCCAAGATTTTAGCCTTGTTGCATCAGTGGTTATTTCTCACGGCTTTTATACCACATAAAAGTTGCGATGTAACCCATGAATTCCGAAGTGAAAGAATTCATGGTCCAAACCGTCCACCCTTGCCAAACCAAAGGTATAGCACCAAACCTTAATTTGAAGGTAAACAACAAATTTCAATTTCCACCTTTCCATGGTTCATTTAGATGCATGTAGCAACTTTTGTTAAGGTTGAGGTAAAATTACTCTGATGCTCCTATATATAAGTTCATTACTAGTTCGAAAAAGATCACACCCAAAAATGCAACAATATAACATAAATGTAGGGAATCATGATAGTAGTGCATGGTTTGATTGGAAAAGTACCACTCCAAAAATGCCTATATTTGCGGATAAATTTTAAACGCTAAAAATTTTTATATCTGTGCATGGGGAAGTATTTGACTTCCAAAATTATTATTTGCGGATCAATATTTTATTATAAATTATCTACAATTCCCATAGGAACTTCCATTCCAAAATTATCTACAAAATTAATTAACTTCCATTCCAAGTTCAGAAATGTATATAATTATATTGTTTGGAATCCATTGCAACCCCCATAATTACATTAATTAGGATATGGATTCTCTACAGTGGTCTCATTCATGCCAAGTGGGGATGCATATATGCTTGGATCAAAGCTGGATGCTGCTTTCCCCTCCAGATGCATGCGGTGATCGATATCATATGGTACGAAAAAGAGAGAGATGGGGAGAGTTTAGTACAGGGGCAGCAAAGAATCCAATGGAGAAGAGAGAATCCCATCGATCAATCGATCCAAATATTCGTACGATTTGCATTGCATGCGATGGCAATTATTCACGGTGTCGATCCCATCCTTGCGTCCAAAGGCACATGTAGGCCCCCTAGCTCCCAGCCAGAATCTCCACAGATCCACACACCCAATCATGCCGTGTGAAAAACGCTTATGAGTTTTTTTTATAACAAAAATCACTTTGCTTTTTTTTCTATAGGTGACCTTTGAATTTGGTCTTTGCCCGGCCTCTCGTGAGACCAAAAGTCCTACAAAAGAAGAGAGAGAGAGAGAGAGAGAGAGAGATCTTTTTCAAAATCTTGGTCAAATTCAATCGGAATACGAAGAAATTTTATGTCAAAAGTAATAGTGTAGATGACCTTCCCACCAAACACATGGGAGCGCATGCAAGTCATGGGATGTGATGTTTGTTAAGGCTGAGTTTGAAACAGCTTCTCAATTTGGCTACTTCCTCATTTTTCATGTATATATTTTCTGAGTTATATTTGATAGTGCAGTGGCGAGAGATGTGTGGTTTTAACTTTGTGTTCCTGTGTTCAATCTCTAACATACTCATGATTTTTTTTCTTAAATTTTTTTTTGGATGGATGTCTCTCCCTCCAAATCTCATTTTCTTTTATAAGTACGTTTTCTGAACTGGTAAACGATACATTTTCTGTCAAAACTTTTTATACAAAAAAGTTCTTTTAAAAATCAAATAAATTTATTTTTTAGTTTGTAACAAGTAATTAATACTCACTTAATTATGTGCTAATGGCTCTTCTCATTTTGTGTGCATCCATCCCGTGGAATCAAAGGCAATCAAGTGTATTGGTAGTTGGTGGTTGTATCACAAAGATATATAAGAAAGGAAAAAAAATGCATATGTGTTTGATTTATGAAAAAAAAAGTGAGATGAATTTTTTGGGGGGAAATTCATTTTGGCTCTGAATTTGGATATAGTGGTTAGGGACTAGTGGTGGGCACTGTTCAATGTTCTATCCCTCTTTTCATTGACAGCGAGTGCTTCTGACAAAATGGTGCACAAATGGGAGGATGCCAAATCATGGAATCCCAGCTTTATACATGCTTGTGGAGTTTCAACTTTCAACATCTGGAAGGCACCTCCTTGGTACAAAAGGGGGAGGTCAAAAAGAATAACTTATTTCAGACTAATTGCATGATCAGATGTTCTCATTCTGATCTGTCAATAAATGCGGTTAATTGAAGCTTCAACAAACTGGAGCTTAAGTATGTGCTCTTAATTAATTTTAAATCATCTCATCCCATCTCCTAGTGAGATTAAAAAATTGTTTTTCCCTGTAGTATTCAATTGAAAATTTGAGTAGTTAGCAAACGAAGCCTTAATGTTTTGGTATTGAAAGTAAAACTATTGCGCAATTCTAACTTTTACAAATTCAACTTTAGATTATATTTCCACGAATGAAGAACTTCTTACTTCAAGAAAGAAAAAAATATATCTTTAGTACAATCAGTATACTCCCTTCGCTTTTTACTAGACATATTTTTAAGAGATTACTAGACATATTCTGATTTCAGAAATATGTATGTCCTCTATTTAAAGAAACTAACTTCTGGTTACAATCTAAACATAGATTTTTTTAACTAAGTAGAAAATATTTACGTTAGATGGTGTTAGGAGTTAATCTTTTGTGCACACAAAACGTAGCGACATATTAACATATGATTAATTAAGTATTAGCTATTTTTAAAAAAAAAGATTAATATGACTTTTTAAAAAACATTTTTTATAGAAAACTATTTTTTAAAAAAAACAAGCGATATAAGTTGGGAAAGAATGGAGATAAATTATTTTTAAAAAACAGCCTATAGAATCTTTGAGGCGGTTCACTTCACCCCTAACCAAAAGAATCTTTGCAGCTTGGGAACGGTGACGTTACCTTTGTCTCCTTGATGAGAATCTCTCTCTCTCTCTCTCTCTCTCTCTCTCTCTTTCTCTTTCTCTCTCTCTACTTTGGCGTGTCATCTCAGCAATGGCGGCAGCAAAATCCCATGGAGATCTCATCTCACCTCTGTCCCTCTCTCTCTCATGGCCCACTCATACATGGAATCCTTATCCCCTTGCCCAATTGCTGTTGCCAATAATAAATTCCAAACCTCTCTCCCAAATGAGGGAATCTCAATTGTCACTATGCCCAAACCACCTGCCACGTGGAGGACAGCCATTGGCTGGGAGGATGAACAATCTTTGGAGTAGTGGTTCTACTGCACACAGACTTGCATCATGGCTGTGATGATGAAAATGATCCTAACTTTAGTTTGGTGAAAGTAAAAAAAAAAACACATGTCTTTTTCTATGGTGAAAAAGGTACCAGAAATCAATTTCGTAATACCTAGTACTCCCTCCGTCTCAGAATATAATAATTTAAAATCGGATGTGACTTATCTTAGTGCTATGACTTTAGACATATACCCTTTCTAGATTCATAGTACTAGAATATGTCGCATCCAATTCTAGATTGTTATAGTGGTTAGGGATAAGTGGAGTACAAAGCTATCCATTGTCCTAAAATATAAACACTTTTTACTGAGACAAAGGATAGTTGTGATAGTAAGATGAGAAAATATGTGGAGAAGTTATATGCATGAAAGATTGTTGTGATTGGTTGAGATGAAGGAATAGGTAAAGAAATCAGATAAAATCTCAACAATAGAACTAGCTATATATTTTCACACTGAGCGAGTAACTAACTAATTACTCTTATATATGGGCTTTGTGCACTATACTATGTGTAACTTCTGTGTCAAGGCACAAATCCTTTTCAGATTTGACAAGGGTCAGATGCTTGAATTATTGCATTAGCTACAATACTTGTTGGAAAAATAGAAAAGTGAACCTCTCACTTTCACGGGATCAATGCCATCGAGATAGATATCCTTAATTAATCTATTGTACTCCCTCCGTTTCACATGTAAGACTTTCTAGCATTTCCCATATTTATATTTATATAGATGTTAATGAATCTAGACATATATATATATATGTGTGTATCTATATTCATTAGTATCTACATAAATATGAGCAATGCTAAAATTCTTACATTGTGAAACAGAGGAAGTATTAATCTAACATTTACCAGTTGCAGATAGAGAGAGAAAACAGTGATATCTAGTACTAAAATGACTTTCAAGATGCATGAAAGAGTGAAAAAAAAATGAAATAGTGATATATAAACTGATAGCTATTACTAACATATAGAAGAACTCGATCTGAATTAGGATGTCTTTTGTTTTCACATTTATTTGATGTCAATTTGCATTTATATGATGTCGTTGACATGCTCTTCCTACCGATAAGCACCGAAGGCGTGCTGCATGAGGTAGAAACAAAAGTCCAACACACTTTTTTGGTCATGAGTGTCATGGAAACCTCATGAAATCTATCTCCTAGGTCACGTTAATTTTATAGTTGGTAGATTGGGTACTTTGACTAAGGATGCTATTTATGAATGGTAATAATAATGGGAATGCTAAATAGCTGTCGCATGATTTTTGATAGCTAAATCATTCATGTTTCAATATATTTAGAACCGTTGTTTCATACGTTGTAGCAAAATGTTTCACGAGGTGATTTAATTGTGTTTCAGCTTTTAAAAAGATTGAAACATTTCTGATCTACTTGGTGAAACATTTTTATCTACTTCGTGAAACATTCGGAACCGTTGTTTTCATATGTTGTAGCAAAATGTTTCATGGGGTGATTTGATTGTGTTCCAGCTTTTTTAAAAAATTGAAACATTTTTCATCTACTTGGTGAAATATTTTTTATCTACTTGGTGAGACACTGCATGATGAAAGAGGCGGTTCACTTCACCCCTAACCAAAAGAATCTTTGCAGCTTGGGAACGGTGACGTTGCCTTTGTCTCCTTGATGAGAATATCTCTCTCTCTCTCTCTCTCTACTTTGGCGTGTCATCTCAGCAATGGCGGCAGCAAAATCCCATGGAGATCTCATCTCACCTCTGTCCCTCTCTCTCTCTCATGGCCCACTCATACATGGAATCCTTATCCCCTTGCCCAATTGCTGTTGCCAATAATAAATTCCAAACCTCTCTCCCAAATGAGAGCAAGTTCAATAGTATACCCAACTACTAGCTCCAATTCATCTATAGCTAATCTAATAGATCATTCATACAATAGTTGCATACTACATTATTAATATATGGTCCCACCTGTCATACGCACACTGTATCTTGGAGTCCGTGCTACAGCTGGCTACAAATCTGTAGCCCGCTGCTCTTCTCTCTCCTCATTTAACTCCTTAAAATATATTTGCAGCTGGCTTATAGCCTGCTATTGTACCTGCTATGAGGGAATCTCAATTGTCACTATGCCCAAACCACCTGCCACGTGGAGGACAGCCATTGGCTGGGAGGATGAACAATCTTTGGAGGAGTGGTTCTACTGCACACAGACTTGCATCATGGCTGTGGTGATGAAAATTATCCTAACTTTAGTTTGGTGAAAGTAAAAAAAAAACACTTGTCTTTTTCCATGGTGAAAAAGGTACCAGAAATCAATTTCGTAATACCTAGTACTCCCTCCGTCTCAGAATATAATAATTTAGAATCGGATGTGACTTATCTTAGTGCTATGACTTTAGACAGATACCCTTTCCAGATTTATAGTACTAGAATATATCGCATCCGATTCTAGATTGTTCTAGTGGTTAGGGATAAGTGGAGTACAAAGCTATCCATTGTCCTAAAATATAAACACTTTTTACTGAGATAAAGGATAATTGTGATAGTAAGGAATGAGAAAATATGTGGAGAAGTTATATGCATGAAAGATTGTTGTGATTGGCTGAGATGAAGGAATAGGTAAAGAAATCAGATAAAATCTCAACAATAGAACTAGCTATATTTTCGCACTGAGCGAGTAACTAATTAATTACTCTTATATATGGGCTTTGTGCACTATACTATGTGTAACTTCTGTGTCAAGGCACAAATCCTTTTCAGATTTGACAAGGGTCAGATGCTTGAATTATTGCAGTAGCTACAGTACTTGTTGGAAAAAATAGAAAAGTGAACCTCTCACTTTCACGGGATCAATGCCATCGAGATAGATATCCCTAATTAATCTATTGTACTCCCTCCATTCCACATGTAAGACTTTCTAGCATTTCTCATATTTATATAGATGTTAATGAATCTAGACATATATATATATGTATCTATATTCATTAGCATCTATATGAATATGAGCAATGCTAAAAAGTCTTACATTGTGAAACAGAGAAAGTATTAGAGAGAGAAAACATTGATCCCCCAACGTCCCTAAAAAAATTTAGTACTAATGACTTTCAAGATGCATGAAAGAGTGAAAAAAAATGAAATAGTGATATATAGACTGATAGCTATTACTAACATATAGAAGAACTCGATCTGAATTAGGATGTCTTTTGTTTTCACATTTATTTGATGTCAATTTGCATTTATATGATGTCGTTGACATGCTCGATCTTCCTACCGATAAGCACCGAAGGCGTGCTGCATGAGGTAGAAACAAAAGTCCAACACACTTTTTTGGTCATGAGTGTCATGGAAACCTCATGAAATCTATCTCCTAGGTCACGTTAATTCTATAGTTGGTAGATTAGGTACTTTGACTAAGGATGCTATTTATGAATAGTAATAATAATGTGATTCTCAATAGAACATCCCCCCCCCCCCCAGTTTCTTTGTTAGAGAAAACCAGGTTTGACCATTAGCTAAAGACAAAATTTCCATAAAACTAAACTTCTATTTCATGAGGGAAATCTTTCAAAGAAAATGATGATAAGTAGCTCCAGCTTCGAGATGGCACCGACGAATCGTCAAGCATGTGTGTTTCAAGCTTGTTAGTGCCGCATCAAACCAGCTAAAAAACATGAAGAAGAAGTAAAATAATTAATTAAGTTTAGAATTTTTGTGGAAAGGAATGTATTGTGGGATCTAAACACATCGACCATTTTTAACCGAAAAAAAAGAACAATGCCATCAATTCTTCTTCGAAGAAAAGGAAGAAGAAGGACGAGAAAAGAGTAATAAAGAACACACGAATATATCCGTGTGTATCCCTTGATGAAACCTACCCCTCACCAACTCTCCCCCCCTGATCTCAAGCATCTAGCATCAACAAGAAGAGAATAGCACAAAACCTCATTGCTAACGACAACATAGGAAAGGAGGAAGAATCAACTTTCCAGCAATGGATCCCCTTGTCTTGCTCTCACCCTCCCTTGGTTTCTTACTAATTCACATCGCATCCAAACACACACAGATTCTCCACCTTTTTTCTCTTTGCAAGGGCAATTATTCTTATTCGAAAAGCAAATTAAAGAAACTCGGTTCGGTTTTAGTTGGAACACAACAACAGACGCCGTCGCGATAAGGCAGAAAAAGAAAAGAGGAAGTGCCATTTACAATAGATTCTGCAGGGTATGCGGGGACGTGCGAGGACGATTTCTCTACTTATAAAAAACCCAATGAAATTAGGTTTGGTTCTTCTAGTTGGAACACAGCAGATGCTGAAGGCAAAAAAAGGAATGAAAAGAAAAGGAGAGTAGTAGGAGTAGTAGAATAGAATATTGGTACTCCACCAGCAAGTGCAAGTGCAGGGACCTGAATGAAAAACCTGAAAAGGGTCCAGATGAAATTGAGGGAAATGTGAGGGGGTGGTATGTAAAAGAGATTCGTGGGGAGGCGGTATCCTGACTGTGTTTGGTGATGGTTGGGTGTTACGCGACGAAACGCCTCTGATCCCCCATCCATATTCCACGGGCGGCATCTTTTCTCCGACTCCCACCTCCCCTCCCCTCTCAATTTACCATCCTACCCCTGTCCCCTCTCCCCTTCGTTTCATCACTAGTAAAATAATAGTACTATTATTCATGCTAAGTACTCTATCCGTCCTTAAAATAAAAGACAAACCCTAGATTTCCGTTTTCAACTTTGACTGTCCGTCTTATATGAAATTTTTTTACAATTCGTATTTTTATTATTGTTAGATGATAAAACATGATTAATATTTTATGCGTGACTTGTATTTTTAATTTTTTTCATAATTTTTTTAAATAGGACAGACGGTCAAACGTTGGACACGGAAACCAGAGTTTGTCTTTTTTTTAGACAGAGGGAGTACTACTATTGTTTTTTCTAAACAAGCTATAACTTTTAAGAAAACAAGCTATTCACGCTATAATGGGGTTGTTCGGTTGAGCTAGCTATAGTACTGCAGTAGCCAGACCAATACAAGTTGTAGCAACCAATTGCAGCAACAGCAACGTGTGTTTAAACTTGCAGCCGAACGACTGGGTTGTGTAGCATAGCCCAGACCACTGCAGCAACAGAGTACCGAACACCCCATACTACTAAGTACTAGGATTTTCTTTGCTCCAATCTAAACTGAATTTTCATGCGAAGTTCTAGCAAAAATCTTGTTTGGCACGATTCCACTTCTGGATCAGCTCTTGGAATCTCACCAAAAAAAAGGGAACTTACGCATTAAATTAAGATGCATTAATCCTCTTATTTTAATTTTAAATATGGACTAAATATTTCGTATTATTAAAGTTAATCAACCATCACCTACAACTCATGAATTTCTAGAACTAAAGATGCCTCGTTAACAAATACTCCATCCGTCGTTTTACGTTGATATTTTAATTTTGAACCAACCAACATCAAATATTAAAGGATGGCAGCAGTAAAAAACCTGGAGATTTTTACGTATAAAAACCATCATTACACATAAATTTAGACACGAAAATATTTTTCCCCAATTCAGAGAATTTTAAAGGTTTATGCAAAATAAAGCAGAAAAAAACTACTACTAGTATCTTTTACATGCACAGATCAGAAGGAACCAGTGGTTGTACAGATAATAGCAGAAGCCAGAAGCTGATGGTATCTTCCACGGCCGATTCTATACTGTTCCACGTCAAATTACCATTCTACCCTCCATTCTGCCTGAACCGGAACCCCCAACCTTCCTCCGGTATAAACGCGGCGAGAGCGCGACGCCGCAAACCATTTCCACCGCCACCGTCTCCTCCCGAATTCCGGCGAGGTGTTCGCCGCTCTGGACGCCACGAGGTGTTGTGGATGATGGGATCTTCGTCGGCGGCGGCGGCGCAGCGGGAGGAGGCCGCGGCGGCCTTCGTCCTCGGCGGCGTCGACATGCGGATGCTGGCGGCGAGGACGGCGACGGGCGCGCCTGGCGAGGGCGGCGGCGGCGAGGCGGCGGCGGCGAGGTTCGAGGATTGCATCCGGAGACTCGAGGCGAGAAGGCCAAGATGGAGGTGTTCCGCCGCGAGCTCCCCATCAGCGTCCACCTCATCGCCGACGGTGAGCTCTCCCTCCACCTCTACCTGCTCGATCACTCGATCTGCCTCTAGATTCATGGATGATTATTCGCTGAGATCTTCTTGGTCGTCCAGTGATCGAGTGGCTCAAGGACGAGGCGGAGAAGCAGCGGCTGCTACGGCGGCGGCAGGTGGAGGCGGCGCCGCCGAGATGTTCGCGCCGCCGGCGACGGCGAAGAGGAGGCGGCGGCGGCGGCGGAGGGGTGAAGGCGGAGGCGACGCGAACGACAAGCGGAGCTGGATGAGCTCGGCGCAGCTGTGGAGCTGCGGGAGCCACACGAGCACCAGCACCAGCAATGGCGGCAGCGTCAAGAAGCAGCAGCAGCACAAGGTAGGAGAAGACTGACATGGGATATATGAATATTTTGTTTGGTTAAGTTTGTAGTTTTTTTTTATAAAACAAATCAAGTTTGTACTAGTAGTTTGAAGGGAAGATATGGGAAAACATGAATATTTTTTTTTGTTAAGTTTTGTAGTTTTTTTATAGAAAAAAAATCAAGTTTGTACTAGTTTGAAGGAAGATTGTTTTGGAAGGGAAGAGAAGTAGTAATGCTACTCCTACTTGATTTTTTCTGAAGAAAACTTAATTGGCAAATTTATGTGATATACTACTAGGAGTAGTAGTCTAGTGCTACTAAAAAATGGGAAACTTTACAATTCAGGTGTTCGATGAAAAATGCTCAATTTTTTTTTTTTTTTGGTTTCTACTAGAAAGAGAAACTTTTTCCCCAGATCACCATGTAGAATAGAAATGGAAAAATACAGCATAAAAACAAAAAAAAAACAAAGATTCATTTTGTTCAATCTCTTGTAATTTATCAATTTTTTTATGTTATTCCACCAAGAAAATATTAACACATGTTGAGCATGCATAGCTTGTGTTGTCAATCTCATGCATATTTGTCTGTATTTTCGCTAACTTTTTTGTCAAAAAGAGTATATTTTTTCCTAACTAGTTCTGTCAATTTCAAATCATGATCAGGTGTCCAATGCGTTCATGCCAACTGGCCACCTCACCGGCGTTTGCAAATCACCGGAGAAAGCCGACGCCGCCACGCATTGCCGGGCGGCCGTGCCGGATCTGTCCCTCTCCTTCCCGCGCGGCGATGGCCGACGCCCCAGCATGTCCGACGGCGCCGAGCGCCACCAGCAGCGCCGTCACGGATGTCGCCGGAGCGCAGCGGCAGCAGGCGGTGCAACGGAAGGCCAGGCGGTGCTGGTCGCCGGAGCTCCATCGCCGGTTCGTCGCCGCGCTCCAGCGCCTCGGCGGCCCACAAGGTGAGGATCATCTCATTCTCATCAACCCAAATTGTGCAAATTGCCACATTTTATTTTAGATTAGAAATTTTTTTCCAATGATAATTTTAGATGATTGTATTTTCTTTCTGAACTGTTTAGATGATCGAGTGATAATTTGTGGTCACATTGTTGATTGTTCCTAGTAAATTGTTTGATTAATTTTTTGATTGGTGTGCTGAAACTTGCTTAATGTTTTTTTTATTGTTGATGCAGCTGCAACTCCCAAGCAGATTAGGGAGCTGATGAAGGTTGATGGCCTCACTAATGATGAAGTCAAAAGCCACCTGCAGGTTTGTTCAGTCTCAACTCCCTACTTTTACAACCTAAAAAATATTGCCATATGTCGGTGGCAACAATTCGGTACGCCTCTTTTAGAAAAAGTTCACGAATCTCAAAGCAAATCGTGCAGAAGTACCGGCTGCACACGCGGCGAGCATCCGACGGCGGTGGTGGTGGCGGCGACCATCAGACGGCGCCATCGGAGCAGTACACCACCTCGCAGCACAGCACATCGCAGTCTGGCTCGCCGCAGGGCCCCCTCCAGCTCACCGTGTCGTCGAGCCACGCTGTGTCGGTGACCGCCGGCGACAGCTGCGACGGCGGCGAGGAGGAGGAGGAGGAGGAGGAAGAGGAGGACGGGAAGTCGGAGAGCTACAGTTGGGAGATGCAGAATGGGGCAAGGGCATCATCATCATCTTGAGCACCATTAATTAATTGTCTCCAGGTGCTGCACAGCAGCACAGTGACCGAAGAACTTAGGCCTATTTCTGTACAGTGGTTGAGAGCTTTTTTGGGGCTTTTTTTTGGAGGATGAGATTAAGTGCTGGAGTTACCCTCAGCAAACTCTACTTACAGTTTTGCAACAAGCTAACGTTCACTTATGCAATCATTTTTGCCATCATGCATATTATTTAGACCATTATTTTAAGCTTAATTGATTCATAATTTACCACAGGGCATCCAGTTTATTGTGGATGATTCAGGAGGTTTTTCCAGTGTAGCTGCACAGTTTTTGGAGAACATTGCTGATGATTACACAAATACACCTGTATTGCTTTACTGTGTGAGGGATCCAATGACCCTTGGACCATCCAGGAGGAATCAAAGGGAGTCCATTATGAGAGCTCTTCATGATGCTGTTTCATTTTCAAAACTTTCGTCCTTTTGCAACCTGATGGTACCCATAGGACCGCCTTCATTAAGTAGAAGTATACTATCCTTTGCCTGAACTCCACATTTTTAGTTTATCTTTTATTCTTTTCTGAAAACTTTCCATTTGAGCACTTTTAGGCCTGGGGAGTTCTTGTAAGTTGGCTAAGTACAAAGGAGGATACTAAATTGCTATGCTATTGTTATTCTGTGATTTTATAGGACTTCTTTCCGGTAGCCTAGTTTTGCCTTTGATTGCTTCAAGTATACTGATATTGTGCCTTAAGATACTGCACCTGATTGCGTTTCCATTAAATATCAACTCCTTTTGTTCAAGCTGTATATTCACATTTGATTTCCATACAATATTACTTTCATGAATTCCCTTAAAAAAGTATTTTCATGAATGTACAGAAAGCTTAGTCTGAATGAGATTTTCTCACAAATTTCCTTTCACTCTGTTTCATCAGGTTACATGTCACCGTACCTTTATATACAAGATGAGAAACCATTCCATGCTAGTGCTGTTTGTGCTGCAGCAATACATTCAATTACTGTTCCATTTAGATTGCAACGAACGGGACCGAGTTCAGACTTAGCACATTCATCTGGTAATCTTGACATTGGCGAACTTGTGCACATTTTATCTGATCAAGGTCGGCAGAACATGGTTACTGCTCTGGATGTAGCGATGCCTGCCCCTTCTTTGACAGGTATACAACATAACATATGCCCTACTGTTATACCAACATTGGATGGAAATTTAATCTTGCTTGCTAATTGCACACTTTAATTTGCAGATAGAGATGCTATGGGGAACATAGAGATGAAGCTGCACTCTTTGACCCCTGAAATCAGCGATGAGGACGAAGATCCTTATTCAGTTGAATCGCTAGTGGTTCATGGAGCTCTTGATAGAGGTCTGCACATCTTATCTTTTGCCTTAGGATCTGATTAACTCCTATTATTTGTCATGCCAACAGAACTTATTTTTCTATTGTTGTTAATACTTGCAATATTGAACATTTAACAACATTATAGGCATGGTGGCTAAATTTTGGTTATACATGTAGAAGTACAAAGAATTAACAATTGAAATTTGTTTGCACAGGCGGGCAAAGGACTTGCATATCACAAGTGAAGGACTCGGTATGTTCAGTCTACGAAGCCAGAGAGACAAAGCCAAAATTTTCCCATCTCTCAGCGTCTCTTTGCCCCCTCCCTGTCCCCCTTCCGTTCCCGTCAATCTTCAGAGGCAACATTGGCCGGCACGGGGAGATCCTTAGCGACCATGCAGAAGAATCCCAGCCAAAGGGCTCACTCGACATCGAATCGATACCAATGGCGGCACGGTTACGATCAAGCAGCGCCGTCCTGCCTTTCATAGAGAGGCGATCGGGGAGCCTCCAGAAGCACGGTGTTGCGAGAGGCGCCATCGGGTCTCTGGTCCTCCACGACTGGGGCTTCGGGAGGGAGGAGGTGGAGGACATGGGGGAGCACCTAGCGAAGTTGCTCCGCCCGTTTCACCCTGGAATGGATCTTACTTCGGATTCCGACTAGATCATCTTCGAAAAATCTTACTTCGAGAATCAAGCATGATCCATCTGTTGCAATGTATGTGGATTGTAGTAATACTAAATCTTTTTTTTTTCAGAGGGTTTTCAGATACTGAAAATTCATGCTCATGTGGCTGGCTGTTGTGAGATCAAGAATGAGAGATCTGAATCTATATGGCATGGTAGACCTTTTTTTCTGTTCTACTCATGTGCATTTGAGCACGGGTGTAGGCTGTGTATGCCACATGCTGCTGCCGTGACATTCTGCGGTGTTTCAGGTCATGTACAGATCAACTGGGCCCTGGCTTCTGTCAAGTCAAGCAGTTCCATTTTCGTTGTGATGTGAGGTCACACTCCGTCGGTCTGTGACATTTTCACATGAAAACTACTCAATTTCTGTTAAAAATAACTAAAATTCCCGCATTTCAAATATAAAAGCCGATAGGCTGTATATATCGGGTTTCAGCCACATTAGGAACATGGAAAATTTTTGCTATTCCTATGGAGTTATTCTATAAATTTCAGCCTCTTTTGGAATGTTGGATTTTTGAGGAATTTCGCATAAATTGAGTTGTTTCCTGTAAAAATCCTACGGAGGGTTTTTGGAACAAAAGAATTTTATAGGACTTTTGATCGATTGTACTCCTAAGGAAAATCCTTTAAAAAACAAAGATGATTTCGGGAAGATTTTCAACATGATATCGAATCTTTTGGAAAAATTGATTATCGTCTACCTATCTTTTCTTATTCATGTATTTTTCTTGCTCCATCCAAACAATCATTTCTGTAGTTTTTACATGTTTTTCTATCCATAAGATTTGAGTATCAGTGTCTTAAAATTTCTGCCATTTTCTAAACAGTGACAAAAAGGCTTCCTATCATTTTCCTGGACCGAAACATTTCTTTCATCTCTTAACCCAATACCTTTCATGCCTCTCCATCAAGCATCTGTACAAATCTTGTTGACTAACCAAGTCCATTAGCACGGTCACCAAGAACAACACTAAAATTAAACTGTCATTCAAGTATACAATACGGTTAATAAATAATTCAGAGCTGTCAATCAACGAAAGTTTGGCATTTTTCGCATCAATGATTGGTGGCGAGCATCACATGGCCGGCCCGACCGGTCATGTGCCCGAAAACGCGTGAACATGTTTATAATTTAAAAGTGTATTTGTAAATTGTAATCGCAAAAACAAAGACACGATGATTTTTTATAATTATTAGTAAAAAAAAAGGAGAGACTGACTGACACACACACGACCAAAAGACATGGATTGATTGATTTTTTTTTTAGTGCAAAGCGATCCGGATCTTGAGGTGATGCGCTCTTTCTTAATTGTCGTTCCATGCGTGTTCATGCTCCATATTTTTTTTAGAAAAAAGATAATAAAAATAATTCCAAAAGTTTGATTTTTCGGCGTGTTTTTTTGGATGTATGCATTTTCCTTTTTGCGATGAAATTTCCTATCCTTTTCCTTTGTGAAAAAAGTTATGTGTTTTTTTTCCAAAAGGAAAAGGAATAGAATCTCTAGGTTCTTTTTGCCTTTTTCATAATTGGTGGATGTTATCAAGGGAAAAAGGAACCTTTTTTTTAGGTGCCTGTTCTAACAGGTTTTATTTTTGAAAGCGACTTTGTGTTGACCGATGAAAATTAGACACACAACACCAAGATTTTTCTTAAACTTTAGCCCTCTTAACTATAAAATTCATGACCAGGAGTCCAGGACCACTTGACCGCTAACTCTTTTTTTTTGTGCAAATCTGATAACCTGTCTTAGCTTAATCTAGACCGGTCTCGGAAATCCAAATATGTCTGTCATCGCTTCCATTTTTACTCAACCAGCCGCTGCCCGTTGGTGTATTACGATATTCTAAAGAGCCGTAATATTTTTTCACAAACGTTGAATGTTAAAAAATCGAAAATTATGTACATCCTCTGCTTAAAGATGACTATGAATAGTTGAATCCACAGAAGGAAGAAAGAAAGAAAAAATCTCGAGTTTGCGAGGAAAATGTCCAGACAGTACTCTCTTTCGTCCTGAACGATGTCGTTGACGCTTCGCATAACATTTAACTAAAAGAATATATAATTTTTTTTATTATAAATTATCTTATCAATAAAGAAACTATAATCTTAACTTATATTTCTCAACGGGGATTGTCTGTAGTAGTGCTAGGGCAGTAGCAGTGGCTGACGTGTGGGCCCGAACCCACGTGTCAGCCTCTGCTACTGCATCAGTGGTACTGTAGATGATATGCATCCTATATTTTTACATATATACACTAAGTTTTTAATTAAGATAAAATAATCAAACGTTATACGAAAATTTAACGATATCATGGATGGAGGAGAGAATAGTATTTTTCATAATAACACAAGTGGGTCTCAAAGATAGGGCTTTTAACTATTTGCCACTCTTACGGATGTCGCTTAACGATTTGCCACTAGACCCACATGTCATAGACACATAAGGGTCCACATGTCATTGACAGGGTGTGGCAAATCGTTAATTGCCATGTCACAGGAGAGTGGCAGATAGTTAAATTTCCCCTCAAAGACTGGTGCAGTAGAGAGAAGAGAATAGTGTGGTCAGTAGAGAGGAGGAAGAGCCTCTTGTCGTCTCTTTGACCCAACGACCCCGCCATTGCTCACCTCCACCTCCACCTCACCTCCTCCTCCTCCTCATCCCCTCGCCGGAGCGGCCACGCCGCCGGGAGGGAGGGAGCTCGCCGCAGCCGCAGCCGCAACCAGCCAGCTACTGTGTGCTGCAACCTGAGATTTTCCTTTTCCTTTTTCTCTTGTGGATTTGATCTGAAGTGGAGGTAGGAGGAGGAGGAGGAGGAGGAGGAGGGGGGTGGCGGATGGAGAGCTACCTGGAGGAGAATTTCGGCGGGGGGAAGGCGAAGAACTCGTCGGAGGAGGCGCTCCGGCGGTGGCGCAAGCTCTGCGGCGTCGTCAAGAACCCCAAGCGCCGCTTCCGCTTCACCGCCAACCTCGACAAGCGCGGCGAGGCCCAGGCCATCAAGCACGCCAACCACGTACTCCCTCCTCCTCCTCCTCCTCCACTCCCGCTCGCTCGCTCGCTCTGGGATCTGGGACCTCGCCGCCGGGGTTGCTAGGGTTTATCTTATCCATCCTGCAGAGCGATCTGGAGTTGGGGGCAGTTGGTGTGTGTGTGTGTGTGTGATGTGATCTCATCTCCACCAACTACTAGTGTTTGTAGCTGCACACTGTGTGCGTAGGAGGAGGATCTTGAGCTTAGCAAGTAGTAGCAAATTAGTAGCAATTTTGTGGATATGGATGCGGCGGTTGCAGCGGAAAATTTCGGAGTCTGATAGTGATGGCTGTTGCTGAGCTATAGGAGGGGATCCTTGTTGCTTCATCGCTTTCGACATGTTTTGCGGTGGTGTTGATTTTAGTATACTCGCTATGGTTTGGGAATTAGGAAACCCGTTTCGCAAGTACGCGCTTTTCTTATGAACATTGTGTAGCAAACCCGTCGATCAGAGCCTACTATCCTTTCCTTAATTAACTCCAGAGTGCAGCTATGTAGTAGCTTCGCGCTCACGAATGGAGTTTCGAGAAATTAAAGTTGGAAGGTTTTCGGTGCTCGCGCTGCTGCATTCCTAGAGCGTGCTAAGCTTATTTTTTGCACTTAATTCTAAGAGGTTACTGAATTTCGTACTGTGGATGGTTTTAACAGGAGAAACTGCGGGTTGCGGTGCTGGTATCGAAAGCTGCGCTACAGTTTATACAGGGTAATCATGTAATGATTGGATGCTGTTTCATAATGTAGAACGTGCCTTGTTTTGGTATTTTCTTATATTTCTGACCATTTTTAGTACCTAATAAACATGCCATCAAAAATACAAATACTCAGGTCTTTCACTTCGAAGTGAGTATGTTGTCCCTGAAGAAGTCAAGGCTGCAGGGTTTCAGATTTGCGCTGATGAACTGGGCTCTATTGTTGAGGGTCATGATAGTAAAAAGTTGATCACCCACGGTGGAGTTACTGGAATAGCAGACAAGCTTGCGACATCACCAGCGGATGGGTTAAGTACAGCTGAGGAAAGCATTAAGCGCAGGCAAGATGTATATGGACTAAACAAATTCACAGAAAGCGAGGTCCGGAGTTTTTGGGTGTTTGTATGGGAAGCACTTCAAGATACAACTCTTATAATTCTTGCTGTCTGTGCCTTTGTATCGTTGGTTGTTGGCATTGCCATGGAAGGATGGCCAAAAGGTGCTCATGATGGTCTGGGAATTGTTGCAAGTATCCTCTTGGTCGTGTTTGTTACCGCAACAAGTGACTATCGGCAATCCTTACAGTTCAAGGACTTGGACAAGGAGAAAAAGAAAATACAAGTGCAAGTCACAAGGAATGGTTTTAGACAAAGGCTATCAATATATGATCTTCTTCCTGGAGATGTTGTCCATCTAGCAATTGGTGATCAGGTTCCTGCTGATGGGCTATTCATTTCTGGGTTTTCTCTACTGATTAATGAGTCCAGTCTCACTGGCGAGAGTGAACCTGTTGTTGTAAATGAAGATAATCCTTTTCTTTTGTCGGGGACCAAAGTTCAAGATGGTTCCTGCAAGATGCTGATTACAACAGTTGGCATGCGAACCCAATGGGGAAAACTAATGGCTACTCTCAGTGAAGGTGGCGATGATGAAACCCCACTACAGGTCAAGCTTAATGGTGTTGCAACTATTATAGGCAAGATTGGTCTATTTTTCGCAGTCATAACTTTCATTGTCCTTTCTCAAGGGTTAATCAGCAAGAAGTACCATGAGGGGCTGCTTTTAAGCTGGTCAGGAGACGATGCACTGGAAATGTTAGAGCATTTTGCTATTGCAGTTACCATTGTTGTTGTTGCTGTTCCTGAGGGGTTACCCTTAGCAGTTACTTTGAGTCTGGCATTCGCAATGAAGAAAATGATGAATGACAAGGCATTGGTTCGTCACTTAGCCGCATGTGAAACAATGGGCTCAGCTACGACCATCTGCAGTGACAAGACAGGAACACTGACGACCAATCATATGACTGTTGTCAAGGCCTGCATTTGTGGAAACATAAAGGAAGTTAACAATCCTAAGAATGCATCTGATTTGTGTTCTGAGCTTCCAGAAACTGTTGTCAAAACCCTTCTGGAGTCTATTTTTAACAATACTGGTGGTGAGGTTGTGATTGACCAAGATGGGAAATATCAGATTCTAGGTACCCCAACAGAGACAGCTTTGTTGGAATTTGCATTGTCACTTGGTGGAAATTTTAAGGCAAAGCGTGATGAAACTAAGATTGTGAAAATGGAACCCTTTAATTCAACAAAAAAGAGGATGAGTGTTGTTCTTGAGCTTCCTGGAGGAGGATGCCGTGCACATTGTAAAGGTGCTTCAGAAATAGTGTTGGCTGCCTGTGATAAGTTTATGGACGAGACAGGTGCTGTTGTCCCCCTTGATAAAACAACTGCTGACAAGCTTAATGGGATTATTGAAAGCTTTGCTAATGAAGCTCTTAGGACATTGTGCCTTGGTTATCGGGAAATGGAAGAAGGCTTTTCTGTTGAAGAACAAATACCACTGCAAGGGTATACATGCATTGGGATTGTAGGTATTAAAGATCCTGTTCGCCCAGGCGTGAGGGAGTCTGTTGCAACCTGCCGATCTGCTGGAATTATGGTGAGAATGGTCACTGGTGACAACATAAATACAGCAAAAGCGATCGCTCGTGAATGTGGCATACTTACTGAAGATGGCCTGGCTATTGAGGGACCGGAGTTCAGAGAGAAAAGTCTTGATGAACTCCTCAAGTTGATTCCGAAAATTCAGGTTTGCTATGCATATATTACCTTATTGACTTAAGTTTTTACCATCTATATACAAACATAATTCTTGGTGATTCTGTGTATTGAAGGTAATGGCCCGATCATCACCACTTGACAAGCATACACTTGTAAAGCATTTGCGCACAACATTCAATGAAGTTGTTGCTGTAACTGGTGATGGCACAAATGATGCGCCTGCGCTTCATGAAGCAGATATTGGACTTGCAATGGGCATTGCTGGGACTGAGGTTAGATTATTTAACCATTTTAAGAGATGAAAACTTCCAGTTCTATTCTCTCTGGTCACAACTGTGTGTCATTTTTCGATGTTGACATGGCTTAGCAAATGCAACTTTGACCACTAATTTCCATTGCGATAATGATAAAACTCAGTAGAATTAATATTATGTAAGCATTTTTTTATTCATATTTTTTTTGTAAATCCAATATAAACATTCGGAGATGTTAGAAACATAGGGTTAGAAAACATCATTTGTTTTTGACTGGATGGACTAAATGGTATTAATCAACTAGCAGATATTTCATGATTTATAATTTTTTATGCAAGTCATGCATTTAGTCAATTTATCCAGCACCATACACCCATACAAGACCTAAATATTGGTAATCTGAAATATCCTTATTTATGTCATCCAGTAACTAATGTTTGCTTATTCAGGTGGCGAAGGAGAGTGCCGATGTCATAATTCTGGACGACAACTTCTCCACAATTGTTACTGTTGCCAAATGGGGACGCTCTGTTTACGTCAACATTCAAAAGTTTGTGCAGTTTCAGCTGACTGTTAACGTTGTGGCTTTACTTGTCAACTTCTCTTCAGCTTGCTTTACAGGTATACTTCATATCATTGATGATTCTGTTAACCCCAGAATTTGGATATCCTCTCCTGACCTTTTATATTATGCAATCGCAGGAAATGCACCTCTGACAGCTGTTCAACTTCTTTGGGTGAACATGATCATGGACACCCTTGGCGCCCTTGCATTAGCTACCGAGCCACCTAATGATGACTTAATGAAGAGAGAGCCAGTGGGCAGAACAGGGAAATTTATCACAAATGTTATGTGGAGGAACATTCTAGGGCAGTCTTTCTACCAATTCATTGTTATGTGGTATCTCCAGACGCAAGGGAAAAGCATGTTTGGCCTTGAAGGCCCTGATGCTGAAGTTGTGCTAAATACAATTATTTTCAACTCGTTTGTCTTCTGCCAGGTATGTGTACCATACCAAATATGTTTCTTTTTTTCTTCGGCTAGGAGTACGGGTGTTGTCAAAGTTGCCCTATGCATGCAGAGGCCTCATCACTAATTCAATTAGTTCATAGTCCATCACCTGCACACTTAATTAATCAACATTTTTTAAAAATAAGTGTCCTGCTTTTCTCCAGTTAGCATCCACATTGTTTTAGATGCCGATATGTTAGGGCCAATGCTTATAAAAAGGGCAATTCGTCTATGACGGAATTCAATCAGTAGATTAACAGATGCCTAGCCAGTGTGGCTAACAAATTGATGGCCACAACCGAGTCATGACATGTGGGAC
Organism: Oryza longistaminata; assembly: GCA_009805545.1. Lineage (NCBI taxonomy): Eukaryota > Viridiplantae > Streptophyta > Magnoliopsida > Poales > Poaceae > Oryza > Oryza longistaminata. The sequence goes on from CM020189.1 coordinate 17,258,543, forward strand.
CATAAGCGTGGCAAACAAAATAAACAATAGGCTCATAAAGTGTGACAAAGTTTGGCAAAGTGAGGTAGTGAACCAAACACCCCTAGTCCCAGAATAACATCAACCCTCTCTTCTCTGTACTAGCAGTTCAAGATCCATTTCTCTTGCAATACATCTGTCATAATTTGTTGAAATAAGGAGGGCAGTCCAACAGAAGACGATAATTGTTTCACTGCCAACCTGATAAACTAACCTGGTATATGCTACTTCAGGTGTTCAATGAGATAAGCTCCAGGGAGATGGAGAAGATCAACGTGCTGAGGGGCATACTGAAGAACTACGTTTTCTTGGGTGTTCTCACCAGCACGGTCGTCTTCCAGTTCATCATGGTGCAATTCCTCGGCGAGTTTGCGAACACGATACCCCTCACCAGGCTGCAGTGGATTGCCAGTGTTCTCCTTGGCCTCATTGGGATGCCCATCTCTGCCATTATCAAGCTTCTTCCCGTCGGCTCGTCGTGATGAAGACGATATGATATCTGCAGTGACAGTATCCATACTGACCAAATTCCATATTGTTTGGAGGAGCTGAACTCTCCATGCAGTCTTTTGGAAATGCATGTGGGGCAAGCAGTGGGAATAGGCAATAGCTGCACTTTGACAAGTTTTTTGTAGCATATGAATGTGTCATATTTCGCATCATATTGTAAAGAAGCATTTTGTTTTGGCACTTGGGCTAAGGTTCAGTTGTGTAGCAGAATTTCAAGGTTGATGTTTGGATTGGAATTCAGACGAGGAATTATGTGGATTAATGAACAGCAGCATAAACATTCCTTTTCCCCTTGCACTGGATTTTGTTATGTTCATTGAACAGTGGTTAGTGATACACCACATTGCATTTTGCAAAGGCATCCATATTTCCAATTTTTTTCACCTAAGAAATTATTGGTTGTCTATGTATCCTGAATTCCAAAAGATACTCTTTCTCCAGCTATTTAAGAAATATTTATTTTTTCTTAATGAAATGAAATGCAGGTCTTCTATGTTTTCGAGGGTAAAAAAAAAAGTCTTCAGCACAATTCCTGGTTTATCTATTACTACGCCCGTCTCAAAACAATTGTATTTTTTGGATTTATAATTTGTCCCAAATAATTGTTACTCTACAGTAGTATTTGTCCCATTAATGATCACCTCCCATTCAAAATTTTTCATGTTTTATCCTTCGTCACCCTTTCACTCTTACCCATACACCATTTAATAAAGGACATCATAGGGTTTTTTTTTCCTCAAACATTAATATATGCTAAACAATCTAAAATGATAATTATTTTGGGACATAGATAGTATAGAAAAACACTAAATACCTCCGTACCTTTTAAGGAAGAAAATAATAAGTATGTACATTATTAAAAGTTTACTCTTCTTCTGACCGGTTTGACCAGTTTAAATCTTTCACCGCTTATATAAGCTGAGAGTAATTAATTAACAACCTAGAAAAGAAAAAAAACAGATTTTTTTAAAAGGAAAAAAACAGATTTTTTTAAAAGGAAAAAAACAGAATTTAATCAGCTAGGAAGAAACATCTTGGATACCGGTGATCAGCCCTCTCTCGATTTTCCTTTATTACTTGTTATTATTGTTTTCTGAGCAGAAAAATAATGATTTTCTGCGTGGATTGGGCCGTGAGTTTTCCCCACCCCGGCCCATCTAATTACGCAAGTAGGCCATGGATCCAGGCCCGTCCATGGATCTAGAGGCTGGCTAGAGCTCTAAGTTCAAAGGAATAAGATCACTTTGACTCCCTCAACTGACCACCGAATCTAAATCGTATCCCTCAACCGCAATACCAGAAATCTCGACCCCCTGAACTTGCAAAACCGGTGCAATTTGACTCCCTCAGCGGTTTTGGGGGCGGTTTCGTTGACGTGGTGCCTATGTGGGGATATTGACCGAGTCTTTGGTCCACGTGGCGTTGACGTGGCACTTACGTGGCAGTAGAATTAAAAAATATGCGTGGGACCCATTAGTCATTCACACAAAAAAGTGGGCCCACTGACATGTGGGGCCCACATGTCAGCCCTTCCTTCTTCCTCCTCCCTCTCTCCCTTCTCTTTCTTTCTCTCCCCTTCTTCCCATTCGGCCGACGGGCAGGAGGGCGGTTGGTGGCATCGGGGCGCATCGAACCGAAACCGGGGGGGCGGCGATCGCGGCTAGGACGGCGGCGGCTCGGCCGCGGTGGCTTGCGGTAGTGGGAGGACGAGGGGAACGGCGGCGGCGACCCCGTGCAGTGGGAGGACGAGGGTAACGGCGGCAGTGACTCGCGGCAGTGGGAGGACGAGCGGAACGGCGGCGGCGGCCCTGCGTTGCCGCTCGTCATCCTGTCGCGGTTACCGGCGTGGTCTCGACGGCTCGCGGGGTCGTTGTCGGTAACGAAGCGACTGGCGCGGGGGGTGATGAGGAGGCCGTTGGAGAAGGCCGGGGCGGGGGGCTGGAGAAGGCCGGGCGTCGTCCTACTCGTGTGCGCCGCGTCGCTCCACTGCTCGACCGCTGTTAGCTCGGCGCTGGCGGCGCCCAAGAAGCTCGATGGCCGCGCCGCTCCGGTTCCGCTGTGCCTCGATGGCCGCCGCCGCTCCCTCGTCCGTGTGCCGTTGCCATCGTCGGGTGGACCCCGACGGTCCGCAGCCGCCTCCCCACCGAGGCCGAGCCGGGCCGGCCGCTCGCTCTCGTTGCCTTCCCGCCCGCCGACCGAATGGGAAGGAGAGAGATTGAGAGAAAGAGAGAGAAGGGAGAGAGGGAGGAGGAAGTAGGAAGGACTGACATGTGGGCCCCACATGTCAGTGGGCCCATATTTCTTTTTGTGTGAATGACTAATGGGTCCCACGTATATTTTTTAATTCTGCTGCCACGTAAGTGCCACGTCAACGCCACGTGGACCGAAGACTCGGTCAATATCGCCACATAGGCGCCACGTGGCGCCATGTCAGCGAAACCACCCCCCAAAACTGCCGAGGGAGTCAAATTGCACCGGTTTTGCAAGTTCGGGGAGTCGAGATTTCTGGTATTGCGGTTGAGAGATGCGATTTAGATTCGGTGGTCAGTTGAGGGAGTCAAAGTGATCTTATTCCTTTCCCGGTCGGTCGCGTACGCGATACGTCCGTGCTTCGTTTCTGATTTGGCCCATTTGAGAACCCAAGCCCATTTGTGTACTCGTCATGTTGGGCCAAATTATCTTCCGGCCCATCTTGGATACTTGCCCTGTGGATTTGACGTCGCGTCGATGCCCACTCCTGTGTCAAAATGGCACGTGTACACGTTAAGATTAGGCCGGGATCCTATTGAAGTTAGGGAGACTTTATCAATGACAGGTACTCCCGCCATTAAAAAGAAAACAATAACTTTTTCTAACGGGGCTTTAAACTATTTGCCACTCTTACAAATGATGCTTAACGATTTGCCACTAGATTCACATGTCATAGACATATAAGGGCCCACATGTCATTGACAGGATGTGGCAAATCGTTAATTACCATGTCACAAGAGTGGCAAATAGTTAAGTTTCCCTTTTCTAACTGGAAATTTGGATATAGACTATATACAGGTTTGTAGCTAAAAGTTAGTTTTATTTTTCTTGGATGGAAGGTGTAGGTTTTAGTTGTATAGAGTGACAAAGTAGCATCGCTGTGAAAACTAGAGGAACCTGTTCTGTGTATATTAGGTGAAAATATGTACAGGCATATCATGGTTTCTACATGGTTACAATGTAGAATGTTGATAAAAGCGATAGCGTTTAAGGGCGACACAAACCACTGAACATGTACACCATATTTACACATTTACAAGGATGTTTAACAATATAACACTATGCGTTTACTTCATAACGGGGGACATGTAACAAGGTGTGGCTTAAACCAAACCCGAGAACGGACACAAAAATATTATGAATATCCATAAATTTTAGGGGAAAAAAACAACGATGATGTACATACTCGACTACATCTAATACTTTATTTGCGTGATCTTTTTTAATAAAACTTTTAATTTAATAGCCAACTACCTTAAATCTCCTAACCCTAGGCACATCTCTCGTCGTTGCACGATGCCTACGGTAGCGAATGAGGAGCTGTAGTGGGCACATACCTCCCAACACCTCCTATGTACACATATAACACAGAAGGGCTTTCGAGATACCTACTAATAAATACGTATGCTCTGAGACCGAGTCATACACCTACGACTATACCACGAGCTTTTAATTCCGACTAATTACCTAATTACGTTGACACAATGGTCATGCATTAGCATTTATTCTCTTCGTAAAAAAAAAAAGCAACCTAAGAGGGGTCACGTCTCTTTATTTAGATTCGTTGTAATATGAGGGCACACATCCTCTTAGGTTATCTTTTTTGGGACGGAGGGGTAGGTTGCATTGGGCGCAACAACCTAGGCAATACATATATGCAAAAAAGAAAGGGAGGAATTGAAGAAGAGGGTGATGCCAATATCGCCGATGATGCGTGCCATGGCTGGGGGGTCGTCTCTGTGGCTCCCAGCTGGGCCGGCTGTCGTGCCCCGATCTCGAGATTGACCAGACCAGCAGCTAATTAAGCCATTGTAGTGTTGTTGTATGCATGCGGCCGGCCGGCAACTGCACGGGCTCATAATGCTCCTCTCGCCGCTCGCTCCCAACTCGATCTCTCCAAGCTGCACCCACACCACATGTGTAGCCGCATGCATCCATCACCATTCCTCTGATTATAAACAAGTCTACGTGTCGTTTTGATATGCTGATTCATCCATGCTTTGTTATTTCGCACGCGTGATTGCGTGAATTTCTTTGGATACAATTAATTTTGGATATAATTAAACTCTCCTTACTCCCTCCTAGGGGGCGGAGATGAACGAAATGAAGGAGGGTGCCGCTCGCTTACTTTACTTTGCTTTGAATCAAATTTAGGTTAATGCGGGTGTTTGAATTTGGACTGACGGAATGCCCATATGGTGAAAATTGATGAACTATAGCTAAATTTGTTTTGACAGGGTTGCTAGGCATGCACCTCTCCTCGGTTGCTAGGCATGCACCTCTCCTCTCCTACGTAGCTCAGCCCCTGCTCCTCCGGCCGGGAAAAAGAAGAGCGGAACTAGCTTGCCATACACTGAGGCCCGATTTGTTGGAAGGGAACCTTGCCACAACCGTAGCTACAACTAAACACCTATCAAATTTGCCTAACCTTAGACGTGGCAAAGTGGGGTTTGTAATCAAACACACCCTAAGTACTTCTATCCATAAAATTTAGCTGTGTATATTCACGTGCGAATATAGATTTCGGTTTTTTTCCATTATCTTAAAAGATGTGATGGAAAATAAATTCTAACACCTTTGGAAGAATCAATAAGGAATCGCTACATTACCAGTTTACCACATACTAGCTGCTACTGGTACTTACACGGTCACACACATGCATGTGCTCTCCTATACTTTTAGTTAACCACTAACTTTCTTAACTAATCACGCGCATCAATTGTTTAACTTGTCCTCTGCAGGTGATGTACGACTTAATTTGTAGTGTATTTTGTCTTGTCTAGGTATAATATTGTAACATGTATATAATATATCCATGCTTCGGTTAAACTAATCCACCTTTAATTAGTGTTTTTTTTCATTGTGGCAATTAATTGCTGTATATGATGCTTGCTGTAATGCAGTTTATTGCAAGCTCTACGGTCAGCATAAGTGAAATCAATGTTTGTTGGAATCAAATTTACTTAATCTTAGTCGTAGCCTAACATGATCATCTCTGCTAATTAATGTGAAATTGATCTAACTGATCTTGTTGCAAAGCCATGGAAGCCGATTGCATGATTTCCTTTCCTTGTTGCAGTCAATGCTGGTTGGAGTCTAATTTACTTACTTAATACTTATGGCTGTGTGTCTTATGACAGAAGCCGAAGATGTAATCCATTTTCATTATCTAAAAAAAATTTACTTACTTAATCTGTCTTAGCCTAACATGATCATCTCTGCTAATACGAAATTGATCTAACTGAACTTATCGTGAAGCTAGCCATGGAAGCCGATTGCATGATTTCCTTTCCTTGTTGATATTCTTCCTGTTCTTCTCCTGATTCTTCCTACCCTTCTGGGTTTTCTTCTTCTTCTGGTTCACCGCCGGCTTGATCAAGTTCAGTCGCCGGTGTGTCACTTGATGACTGCCAAAACAACCACACGAACCACTTTAAGTGTCGAATTGTATCAGGCAATTGATTTTAGGGTTTTTAGGATTTGGAGGGAGAGACGTCCCTGCAGTGGCGAAGGTAAGGGGGTGCCAAAGGGTGCCAACAGCCCCCTATCCAAACACTACCACCACTACACCCCCATGTTTTTACTCTATATTAAAATAGCTAAGATAAGTATATCTAGTTTATTTTGTGTAGCTTGAAAGTATTATATCAGTTTAGTTAGTTAGCAAGTATAAGAATATTAGCAAGAAACATGATCTACAAAATTAGTTTGTGATTTCTCATCTTTTTCAAAGTAAAATAGATGATACTTATTTGTGAGATTATTTAATAGTTTACATTAAAAGAATTTAGCAATAAAGACTAGTTTTAAATTTCCAATGATATTATTAAAGAGCTAAAATTCAAGTTTTTCTTAAAGGACTAGTTTACGCATTGCTTGTTATTGACGGTGACTATTTTACTTATGGCTGTGTGTCTTATGACAGAAGCCGAAGATGTAATCCATTTTCATTATCTAAAAAAAATTTACTTACTTAATCTGTCTTAGCCTAACATGATCATCTCTGCTAATACGAAATTGATCTAACTGAACTTATTGTGAAGCTAGCCATGGAAGCCGATTGCATGATTTCCTTTCCTTGTTGATATTCTTCCTGTTCTTCTCCTGATTCTTCCTACCCTTCTGGGTTCTCTTGTTCTTCTGGTTCGGTTTTTAGGATTTGGAGCGAGAGACTCCCTACAAACATTTTCTAAGAAGAAATTGTGAGCGCGTTGTGGATTGAACATGAGACCTTAGGGTTAAAACCGCACACCCCTTACCACTGTACTATCAAGTACATCTCTCAAATTAGATATCAGCAGGGCGATTTTAATTTGAAGGCCGAGAATTGGATTCGAAAAATTCAAAATACAAGTGGATGGCAATTCATTGCAAATAAAAGTCCTGTTTGCAATACGGAAAATTTAATTTTCTCCATTCTTAATTATAGGATTATTACCTAATGAAATTCCTATATTCCAGAATGGCCAACATTTTTCAAATTACTGTAAAATTTGCACTCTTCATTAGACTGAGTTACTAAAACACTTCAATTAAGCCTATTTGAACAAATTTCACATGAATTGGCAAAAATGAAAAGAGAAATTAGAGAGCACAGATTACAACCAGTTTAACATCAATCTAGGCCTAGGGTGGGATGAGATTGAGACCACACAGTAGACAGCACATCAGAGAATTACCCCAACTCTGCAAATGCCATACATGCTACAGGACTAAATTCCTCAGGGGACAGATCATCACATTTCACCAGCAAAGAGCCCAGCATAAGAAACCAAAACAAGCAATAGAAAACAAAGCCATATGAGTGAGTTCCTTTGACCAGATCAGGATATGTGTTGTTATTGCCTGTGCTGCAGCTGCTACTGTGTGTTGTGTGATGCATGGGAAGATATCTTTGTGTTGGCTTCTTTGTCTTTGTGCAGGTTTGTAGTCTTTAGACCACACATCCACTCCAAATACATGGTCTGCTTCTGCACTAGAGAGAGTGCAATGCTTGTGATGCTAGCTTGTAGCTAGATAGGGCCACACCTGTGCCTGCCTGCCTGCCATTGATGCAAGCAGACCATCTTTGTTTCAGGCTTTCAGTTGAGGACTCACAGCTGTACACATTCCAACTGCCATTCCCTCATCCTTCTCCTTACACTTTGCAAAGCCTTCCTCTTATTTTTTTTCTTACATGTAACATTGATCAGTGATTTTCATACTAGTAGCACATAAACACATTTTGTCAGATGTTAAAAAGAAAATGCAAGAAATCTTAGGGCTCTCTACCCTTTGTGTAAGCTTTCCTTTTTTCCTTTTTTACATATGCACATTGTGAAAAATGGTAACAAAAATGAAAGAAATATTATGGCTCTGTTGGAATATAGGAAACATTTCGCAGACCATAAGTCGCTGTTTTCGTTCATATAAAATTACCAAAAGATGGAGTTTTTATTGTTATTATAATTCTTGCTCTTAAAAAAATTGTTTGTGCTTTGATAGGGCCAGAGGCAGCCGGCCAAGCCAGTGAGGTGCCCACTCACTTCTAGGTGGTACTCCTTTGAACCAACAAAATTTTAACCAAGCTTTGTCTCCAAGCCTGTTTTTGACTGCATTGGTGACTGAGAAGCTATGCAGGGTTTTTTTTAACCTTTCTGGATTCTGATTTCTATTCACCCAACAGCAACCATATGATCTCTATCTCTAGTCATGAACAATCTAGATTCAGAAGGAGAGAGGATAATAGTATATTATCATGTAACACTTTAGATACAAGCTATCTGATGCATCGATTGGTTGAACCATGTATTATAGTTTATCTTTTGTTTGGTCATCTTAACATTGTACAGTTGATTAGTTCGAGAAAATCTTCTAAACATGTTGATTTGATCTACTTCAGTTGGACTTGCAAATATTTTTTTTTTCTCCGGTCTTCTTGACCAGCTCGATCTGAGGTTTCATAAGATGGATGTAGATTGGAGAGGATGAAAACCAATGCATTTTTCTCTCTTTTTGTATCAAGGAATCAGGTCTTGATATGTGTGCAAAACTTTAGTAATAGCCTAACTACTGTCACATATGAAGGTTCTCATGGCTGTGATCTTAGGTTTTAATGACAATCTGGATCGGCATTTGTATCTATCTAGCCACAAAACTTGATTTTGAGCATAATAAGCACCACATAGTCAAATTTGTTTCAAATTATGTGCTTATGGAAAATACTAATTGGAATATCTGCTTATTTAATTAAATATTAAGGGACTAGGAAATACTATGGGTGTGTTTAGTTCACGCTAAAATTAGAAGTTTGGTTGAAATTGAAACGATGTGACGGAAAAGTTGAAAGTTTATGTGTGTAGGAAAGTTTTGATGTGATGGAAAAGTTGGTAGTTTAAAAAAAAAGTTTGGAACTAAACTCGGCCATACTACAAATTTTGATCTTTTTGATATGCCACCAAATTAAATTCTTTTGTCAATCGATGCCTCGATTTCAAGTTTGACCAGACCTGACCCAAGATGTTCTAAAAGTCGACCCAATTCCTCTCGATCTTGGGACCCTCATGGCACAAACATGACACATTGATTACACATATCCAATTTGAACCAGCCAGACATGCCTAAAACCTCTCAATTTTTGTACTAATTTTGAGTTCAGCCTTCCATGCACCTGCCAGCACAAAAACTACTCAACACACAAAAAGAACAGTGCTTGAGAGCAGCATCAGCATTAGTGACCATGCCTCAATGCAACTAAGCAAGGAATCCTTTTTTTTTTTTCATTTTATCAGCTAAGCAACATCTGTCCATCGAAGCAAGAAAACTAAGCCATGAGGCCACATGAATGAGAGAGAAAGATGAGGAGCTGCAATGCAAGCTAGCATAGAGCAAGCATGCATTGATCAGGTTCAGAGATTCAGAAGATGGTGGTGGTGTGGCTTCAGAAAGTCACTCCATTGCATTGCCCATGGGGGCATTTTCATTGCCTGAGTGCATGCAGCTGCAGTTTGCAGGGCAGGCAGGAGAAAGAGAAAAGCTCTTTTTACCAGCTGTAAGGCAGTGTGCAGCAATGTAAGACCTGCATTAGTTAGTGGATGAACCCAGAAGACCCAACTTTAGAGGGTTAGGGCTTAAGGGCACCTCTCTGTGCATGTAAAGGATAATCATTATTATTGTATCCAAGAAAGTAATAATATTTCAGCATGTGTGTTGCTTCATCTTTTCTGCTAGGGCATGTGGCACATTTCAAGCCACCTGTTCCTTGGTTTGCATTGTCATCAACTGAGAATGTAGTTTTAGTGTTAAAAAAACCTCCGAAAAGGAGGAGTGAATTCCTGGTTTTTTATTATAGAAGAAAAGAATTAACCCAGTTTATTAAGGGAAACCAGCCCTAAAACCTTACAGCTGCGCGGTTAATTAAAAAGAAATCTGCGAAAAACCTCTACGAAGAGATTAGTTTTAATTTAGTCAGAGTTGTCTTGATTGAAGAACAGGTGGGCTATCTTATTGTGTTAACCATCTCATCCCAGAAACTGAAGTCTTTCAATGGAAAGTACTATACTATACACATCTAAGTACTCTTATTTTAGTTAGATGTTGCAGTGACATTAGCTTGGTTTTCTAATTAACACTTGCCTCGTGTTGTCTCTTCATTTGAACTCTCCTTTGTCCTGTGCTTCAACTAGTAAGTGCCAGAAATATCAAGCTCAAGTAGTTCCCCAGACTAAACACAGTGGTTAGGAGTCACATCACCCAAATGCTAATCTTCATGCAATTATTGTTGTAAAGTAATCTCATGTATCTTGTACCCTAATACCCTCATAAGCAACACTTGTCACCCCTTTCAACAACAGCAAACACAGCTGATACACAATTATTACCAGAAGGAGACAGTGTACTTATCAATCATGTTTGACAAAAGAGCTTTCTTTTCTTTACAGATCATCTCTTCATTTAAATTACTGTGAAAAATTTTTTTTGCAATGAAAACTATGCCATGTTCTTGTTTGAACATTTATAATGGAAGTACTGTAACAGTGGGGATTACCCTTTGCCTTTGTGGAATCAAGCAAGTGCAAGCTGGTTGTTCAATGTAACAGGGAAAAGTTTGCATTGGATTCTCACTTCTGACAGGGAGAGGAAGAGGAGAAAAACAGTGGACCAGAAACTGAATGAATGAATGGCACTGGAAATTTTCAGCTGCAGCTGCAGAACAGAACAGAACTGATCAAGAAACCCACAGGGAGCTAGGTCACAGGCATGCATGCATATACACCAAATGAAATCAGATTTCATTTCTCAAGAACAGGGAGAGGGTTACTGGTTACAGAAGCTTACAGTGACAACCAATCCAATATGGCATAGCTTGTAACAAAAACCAATGTGGTGTAGTAACCCCATGCAAGTGCAGTGCAGCTGAGTGAAACCCCACACTCTCTCACACATCATCCACTTGCAAGAAGAGAGGGAAAAAAATAACAGAGAGGCTGTATAAACAATGGCCAACCTTTTTCTGAACACTGCTGCTGGTTTTGCAACTTCTGCATGCAACAGCATCTTCACCATATGCAGACATGCAGTGCAATGAAACATGGCATCCACAATGGCATTTCAAATTGTGCAGCTTTGGACTAAAGTTTTCAGAGGAAATGTGCTCCATTTGGGCACTGGAATTTGGGGCTCCAAGTAACTCAAGCTCTCCTCTCCTTAGAAGAGCTCACTCAGCCCCATTTTTCCTTTGTTCATTATCTCTTCTCCTTCTCACAAACCAAACCAATCCAATCCAACAACATTTGCCAAATGCCAACCAATGGCAATGGCTCAAAGAACCTAATAAATATTTTGGAAACTTATGTCAAAAAAAGGGGAGAAAAAAAGAAGGGGAAAAGGAGAAGATCCAAACCAAGCGCCCCCTAGACATCTGACTAAAAATTGTGTGTCCCTGGTGGTGCTAGCTTCCTCAACGGATTCGCGGCGGCTCCGGCCTGAGCCGCTTATTCATCGCCGTCGCAGCGAAGGCGGCGGTGTCGGTAACATCATCAACAAGAACAGAATCATATGTACTGGTGGTGGTAATCTCATTGGAGTCTGAACATTGCAATGGTCGCTTGCTGCTCCTCCTGTTGTTGTTCATGTCCCCAACCATCATACTGTAGCAGGCATGTACATGCTCCTGATCAAAGAAACATAAACCACACCACATACCAAAGTCAATTACATATCTAATTTATAACGACATTTTCATAATCAAATGTTGCTCAACTACTACTTTGAATTAGTTTTTTTCTGTTCTATCTGAAATTATTCAAGTGACTGTCTGACTGACCTTCTCAAATGTTGAGAAACACATCAAAGTTAATTACATCTAATTTTCATCATCAAATGTTGCTCAAATTCTACTGAAGTATGTGAGGAATTATTATTAATTTGTTTCTAAAATGTATTGAAGTGAGTGAGTGAATGAGTGACTGACCTTGTCAATAAGACAAGATGGAGAAAGGTTGCTCATCTTGGACTCCAATGCTTCTTTTGTCAGTGGAGCTCCATAGGATGCAGCCAAGATTGCAGCTGCAGCAACAGTTGATGGCCTGTAATCTAGAACACTTCCAGCTGCATCAAACACAAATCAAAATCAAAATCAAATCAAATCAAATCAGAACAATGCAACAAACAAAGAACACAAATCAATCAGATGCCAGATATTTTTTTAAGAGAGAGAGAGAGAGAGTGAAATATTTGTTAGGGCTGGGAGTGGATTCTTTTTCATCCAAATTCGGTACTACTTCCTCCGTTTCACAATGTAAGTCATTCTAGCATTTTCCCACATTTATATTGATGTTATTCATTAACATCAATATGAATGTGGGAAAATGCGATTCATTAACATCAATATGAATGTGGGAAAATGCTAGAATGACTTACATTGTGAAACGGAGGGAGTAATAGTTGTGAAAAAATTCTATACCTTTTTTTTTTACAATGTAAAGTATATTGATATCTATCGGTCCACTAAAATCAAATTCAAATATATATCGAGAAAAAAAAAACAATTTAGGAGGAGAAGCAGGGGAGGAAGTCGAATGGCGTGACGGCGCCCATGCGCCACCCCAGCGTGGACAGCACGAGCAGCTCCATCCGGCGGATGGAGTCCGAGCAGAACACGCGGCCGCCGCCGGCGTCGAACTCCGACAGCGCCGGCGACCGGTACTCCTCCATCTTCGCCGCCACGGACACGCACGCGATCGACAGAAGCCGCGCCGCCCACGGCATCGCCTCCCTCTGAACACACACAGATACCACGTCACCGGCGAGCTCCCAAGAAACAAAAATGGCGGCGGCGGCGGAAGGGATGGATGGATTAGCTAGATTACATCGACGCGTCGCCGGAGGCAGAAGCGGTCGAAGTAGGCGATGGCGAGGTACGCCGTCCGGTGGCCGAACCCGAAGTACCCCCTCGTCTGCAACGCAAACCAAACCATGGCGTGTCAGGTGTTCGACCCTGTTCTCGCATCAACAAGAGCTAATCGAGCTTAGCTAAGCTAGTGGTATCGAGCTCACTTCGAGGATCCACTTGACGGCGGCGAGGCGGGCTTGCCGGAACCAGTCCCTGTCGCCGTCGCCGTCGCCGTAGCCGTCGCCGGCGGCGGCGTCGAAGAGGGAGGAAGAAGAGGAGCAGCAGAAGCTAGCCTCCTTGGAGACCATCTGCTCCACGTACTCCTCCTCCTCCTCCTCATCGCCCGCCGCCGCGGCGGCATTGTAGAACAAGAACATGTCGCCGTCGTCGTCGTCGTCGACCACGCCGTCGCCGAGGTCGGCGCCGTCTTCTTGGCACGTCAGCGAGAAGCCGCACGCCGCCGAGCACTCCTCCGCCTCCTCCATCGACATCACCCCTACTGTTTATTCAGCTCGGTCAAGCAAGAACCATGCTACGGCCGGCGGCGAGCGGCGGCGATGGCGGCGGCGGCGGCGGCGATGGCCGGAGAAGGAGGAGAGTGGGCAGCGAGAGTGAGAACCTCTCCTCCTCTATTTATGTGGGCTCACGTTTCATTAACTTTTTTTTACTGCTGTTTTTTTTTTCTTTTTTACCATTTGTGTTGTTGTTGACCATTGACAGTTCTGGTAAATTCAGGTTTGTACTAACAGTACGTCTCTGGCAGTATGAAGGCGCACTCCGTGAAAAACGTAATCATCATGGATCTGGTTTAAGATCCAGAAAATTTAATGTGCCATGATAAGAGCTTAATCACATTGATATTTTTTAAAATTACACAGTACAACGCGTGTTTTTTTTAAATTACACAGTACAACGCAGACACTCACAACGCACGCACACTCACCCCTATGAACGCACTCACGCAAACCCTACCCCTATGAGCATCTTTGAAGACTGGATCGGCAAATACTAGAGATTGACGAAGTCACCACAGGCGTCTTGCTGTCGACGGGTAAGTCGCCTACCACTAAAAGCACAATGTCGTTAAATCCTAGAAAATCCACTCCTATGAAGAGTCGAATCCATGACCTAAGGTGCTACATTGATATCTATCTCCTCAAGAAATGTATTTAGGATGAATGCTAAACTTTGAGCAGAAGCATGGAATGTAGCTGCAATTTGATTAAGCCCTTCCGTTTAAAATGACACCTGATAGTATGGTGAAGAAATCTCAAATTAAATTGGTAAATTATATGCAAAAATAAAAGGTCCCCATCGTTTCGCTTATTAAGGGAATAAGCCAAACGACATATTTACAAACAAAAAATATTTTGTGAATAAAAATTTTATGTATGTGTCTTTAGTAATCTAAAATCAAATACTGAAAAATAAATTGCGATGAAAAAACTTTAAAATCAACTTCAAATTTAAAGTTAAAAATTTAAATTTTAGCTGATAAGTATAAGTATAAGCGAAAGATGAGGCTGAAAATGTTTTAAAGTAACCGCATCACATAAACCCTAGAAAAATAAACGAGCCAGAGAAACATAATTTAGGGCAGGACATTTATATTTCTACTCATAACGGTTTAAAAACCATATGTCTGGAAATAAGAAAACAATTAAAAAGGCCTAGAATAATTTAAAATTAAGTTTCAAAATTTAAATTTTGGCCGTGGCTTATAAGCTACAAAACAAACATTGAGGGTAATAGCATGCATTATGCATCCAGCATCCATATTTGAGATACTACTCTAAACTGACAAGGCATGCTAGAATGGTCCTAACATTTTCACACAAAAAGTGGTATTTTAGTCTGTGGGCAAACCCTAGAATCTAGGAAAAATTGGCTGATGATCTGGAAAAAAAGTAGGTTGAAGCCTCTGCAGGCTATATATAAAATAAGGATTTTGTTGAGAGTGTAATCTCAACTACCACCTAGCATCATCTTCTCCCCAAAATTCTAAATGCAGCCAAGAAAATGCCACATTTCCTCTGCAGAATGTACTCAGGGTTGAGACAAAAACACTCGGTTTAATTTGGCTACTAATGAATCAATGTGGGCCCCACCCCCATCAGGGAAAAACAAGCAAATTCTGTGGGTGATCAGAGACATAATACAGCCACAACCATGGTATCTAATCAATAATAATGCAGCTACTCTATAGCATCTCACGACCTAATCCTCCCTAGCTACTGACAAAATTTGACAGATTTTTAACCTTGACAAATTTCTTCAGAGTTACTGTATGATTTCCATTTTTTTATCCCCTACCCATATGTCCATGGAATTGTAGCCTTCCTCGTGAACTAGGACAAGCTGTCTGCAATGTCCCAATCTTGCTACTACATCCAGATGCTAATTAATAGTGGGGGCATGGCAAATTTATATACACATATATATTTACACGAAATTTATTTACACACTTGAATATTTGGGGTCACATGACATGAGATGGTGCTGAAAATGTTGGGAGAGTGAACAAAAACCCAGGATTCAAGGGCCAATGTTTTGGAGTACCAAAACAGTGCCAATTCAACACGCATCGTCCCATGCCAAGATGCAAATTTCAGTAGTACCCCCAGGTCCCCCAATTGCTTGCTGCCCATTTGAAAACAAGGGAAGATGCCAAGATTTGGCCTGAACTCACACTAAGATCAAGGAGAGCAATATGGACCACTTCTTATCCTTGCTGCTCCTGCATTTGGTGATTCAGACAACACGACGAGCAAACGGTCCGCATCTGAAATCAAAGGATGAAATATAATGGAGTGCAGAAGTTAATATAATCAGGCATGTCAAATTTACATATTTGTTTTTAGATAATGTCAAACTTTCAGATGGAGTGAAAACAAATGGCAATCTGAAAGTTCATATATATATATATATATGGAGCCTGAATTTGTTGACAGTTCTTGTGATGGACCGAGACATAAAGAAATCTTTGAATACAAGCAAACAACAGATTATGGAGTATGTAATTTGCAGAATTTGTACAATCGAATATCATAAAGAAATCTCAAATTCAGAATTGTACTTTGCAGAGAGAGCTTCAGTACCTCTTATGGAGTTTTGCTGATACAGTGCTCTTCAAACAAACATCAGCATGAACACGCAATGATGATAGCATCTAGTAACACTGATCATCAGGTTTCAACTTTCACCTGTAAGAACAAAACAAGAACCATGAACAATAACTTCTCAAGGAAATTATTAAAACGATTCACAGTTGGTCATGTTGAAATGTACTGTGACCGACGGTCCTGGATGTGGATGGAGCCGGTATACTGCATTTAAGGTTGTGCAAGCCATTCTGTCCAACATTTCGGTTGTGTTTAGTTGAGGGGGAAGTTTGGATTTTGGTTGTGTGTGTATGACAGGTTGATGTGATGGAAAAGGACTGAAGTTTGGATCCAAATTTTGGATCTAAACACAGCCGAATGCAATGGACAATCGTACACAGTAAAAAAACCTGTCCTCCTACCTGAATTATAGGTTTCTTCGACATTCATTTATGGATTGCAAGCAAGCAGATGTGTGACACAGATCAAACAACCTCAGGACACATCATATCATCAAGTTTGCTACAGGACCCTGCATAAACCAGCCTTGAATTCAGGTTCCTCAGTCCCACATGAGAAAAAAAAAGGAAAATAAAACAAAGGGAAGAAAGAGGAGGACATAATATGTATCCTAGCCAACATTGAAGTTGCAGCATTCAAGGATCAAGCCACAAGTATTGACTTAACACTCATCAGCATTTCAGACTAGTAGGCAAACCTAATGCACACAAGGTGATCAGAAATATATTCAGAAAAGCAACTAGCAAGTAAACAATAGTGTTTAGATTAGTGTCATTTCAAACCATGTCTTTTTTAAAAAAAATTGCCAAAGATATACATTTAGTTTTTTTACCAAACTTTGGTAAATACATAAGGACAAAATTTGGCAATATTACCCACTTACCAAAATTTTGACATTGCCAAAATTTGATAAGATTTATTTTGATAAAATAACAGCCAGTTAAGAAGAAGTTAGAAGATTATAATCATGTATAAGGCTATAATTAGAAAAAAGAGGGAAAAAACGTACTCAGGGTTCACAATCTCTGAATTTTGAACATCTCGAGCTGGCCCGAATGTAGATCTCAAATGTTTTTGTTTGATTATTTTTCAATTTCATTCAAAATTTGTCGAAATTCATCAAAATTAACAAAAAAAAAAAATCTACGTCTCATTGTGGCTTGAAATTCACTGGCCAATCGAGATTGTGAACCTTGTTGTCAGTTCGGTATGTTGGCTATTTACAAATTCATTTAAATCAGGTCAACTCCACGCATGAGCCAACATGAACAAGTAAATAAAATTGATAAAATAATAATTCTACGTGTGCTTAAGATCATGCTTCGAGGTGGAAACTGGAAATGAGATATTGAGACAATGGGACTTAAAAATTTGCTTCCAAAAAGAATCAAAAGCGACTAGATTTTGCATTGCTTACAAAAATCACAGCAAACATATAGTATCTTAATTTTACAAATTCTCTTCAAAAGTATATGTCTTTCATGAAGACAACAAAAAAATTGTCACATGCAAATTTGGGGGCAAATTGAACCGTCCCATGATGCAAGTGTAGTAGTGCACAATTAGCCTTGCTCGTCTTCAGTTCTTCACAAGTTTCAGGACCAGTTCCAGTTTGATACCGGTGTAACCTATGATCCTTCAGTAACTGATGACGAACTGGAACTATATAAGTAATTCCAGAATGGCTAATTTGTGTTGAATACATTGCATGGTTAGTATGAACATGTTGTGATTAACATGAACTGCATTGTCCAGTTGTGAGCTGAGACTTCTGAATCATGTATCAATGTTCAGATCGAGCCCAATGTTCATCCCGTTGTACGCAATTGGCGCATACATCCACATTTCATCGGAGCTGAGGAGCTGCAGGATTGGACAAAATATGATAAGTGGATCTTGTTACAGGATAATGGATGATATGAACTGAACTGTATTCTGTAGATGCTCACCTTGATCTGAAGCTGCAGGAACTTCACATAGTGGACTGCCTCCTCAAGCATGGTGCTGATATCAACCTACAAGATCAAGACAAGCATTGTTCTTTTAGCCATTTGGTTCAAGAATTCCATGTCATGTGAGTGTAATTGGTAGCACTTATGTTCAGAAGCTTACTTTGGTGCCATTGGGCACAAGGTTCTGAAGTGTCTTGAGCCTCTCATTGATCCTTTCTCTCCTTTTCTGATTAAGCAGAGAACTTATGTTAGCATTTTTTTTTCACATTCAGTTGTTGAAAAGATTATGTTTTCAGGAGATGATCATGTTCTAGTACCCTTGCATAGAGGCTCTGGGGATCAGTGGCTGCTCCGCGGCCAGCCCGGGATTTGCCTTTTGAAGTAGCACCAGCATCTGCAGCCTCCTGGGATGAACTGGAATCATTGTCAGAAATGGAACAGCTCCCATTTGGGATGGCAACACTTGCATCCTTCTCCACAGTTTGCTTGGCCTTCTTCGCTCGCTTCGGTTCAGCCTTTCTCACGCATTTTGAACCCTGCATTTCGATCATTCCAAGCGATTTTTACATTAGCACTCTAAACATCTTCCTGAAAGATAACAAGAGTGAAGAATGATCACTGATGAGCAAGGACTTACTCTTGTTTGGCCATCAAATTCTCCTTCTGCCGAGTGTTTTCTCTTGTTAGTCCCACTAACCGAATCAAGATCCTCGTGGCCCAGCTCGCCATTACCGAATGAATCAAGGGAATGGTTTGGGATCACATTCAGAAACTCAGTTGCACCTTGCACCTGGACCATGCTCAGGTCATGTGGTGCAATGCAGGAGCTGACACCCAGGGCCTCATTTGAGTCACTGAAGCAGTATCCGTCATATTCAGATGGAGCAGGAATGCTACTAGCATTGCTGTTGCTGTATGCAGTGCTGCTAGCATTGCAGCTATAGTAGCATGGATTGGAAGATTGATCAAACCATGGGAGCTGCTCATGGCCTTCCTCCTCACCATGGATGGGGAATGCACTGAAGAGCTGCGCCATCATCTCCGACTCATCGCCGTGCGATGGCAAGTCGAAGACGGTCCAGCTCATATCGGCGATCAGTCCTCCAGCCTCCATTGTGATGTGAATTCAGGATTTGGGAGGTAGAGAACTGAGTATATGAATATATGATGTCTTTAGGAGTGTGGCTTGACTGTTGAGGTGCTTGCTGGATGATGACAATGGCACAACTGTTCAGGTGCATATATACTGTTCAGAAACCAGAATTCAGAAATGTTGCAGGACACACATTATTTGCTAAAATTAAAAAATTGGACCATGATTAAAAAAATGTCAGTCCACGGTTGGGCTCAAGTGTATGGTGAAGATTAAAACAAGATTAGAAAATTTCAACTGCTAGTTGGTAGACAAGGACAGTGACTTATCCAACATTACAGTTATGTGGCCTGTCTGTGAAGGCTGGTTCAATGATTGGAGACATTTTACTAATCATTTGATTCATCAAGGAAAGGCAAATGAAGTAAAGAGCTTACCTCAGCATATAAAATTGTATAAAATGCAGAGAGTTGTGTTGGTTAAGGAGATGGAATAAATAAAGTTAGGAGATGCAGAGTGAGGCCTGCACGAACATGGAGGGAATCTCAACATTCTTAAGAACTCAATGAAGATATTACAGCGCCTCGGCGATATCGAGGCATGTTGCCTTCTTGGCTTCTCCTGTGGGCTGTTCATTCTGCCAGGCTCATTGATTCTGCAAACTTGCAAAGGATTCCATTTCCATAGACTGGTTTTCTCATATATTTGTGTCATTGACATTTGAAACAATTAGACCAATCCAGTATACTTTATTAACTTAACCTGTGATAGAAATAAGCTTATGAACACAGTTGGAATCAATTTGGAATACAACAACAATGTACCTTGGGGAAATTCAACTGAACCCTTCCATAGGTTTATTATCAGATTGTCTGTTAATTGTCACTTCTCTGAAGGTCAACCAGAGTAAGATCTGCTGCAAGATTACCAAATGACTGCATAGAACTCAAATAAGATCTTATATTACCATAATGGCACGTTTTAGGAATAAAATGAGCATGTGCATCATCAAACAAAATGGAAAGCCACAATGCAGGTCTCCATTTAAGGTGTCAGGTTTGCGAAACACCCGACAATCTGAGTCTGCTTGAGATCTGATGCTGATATCCCCCCCAGCAGGAATATGATCTGCATATTATCCAGCAATTAAAGGCTGCACATGACTCAGATCCACCACAGTGCACAAATCTGGTGTATTTCTGTCATGTCCTCAAGAGGGACTTCCTGCCTCTCCTTGGTAAACAAGAACAGCTAAGATGCTGGCAATGAAAGTGATATAAAGGGAACAAGATAAGATTTGTTTATGGCGCCATTCTTACCCTTTAGCTGTATGAAAGGAGCATGTAAGCATCTGATGTTATGCGGCCAATTGCATGGTTATGTATTTTTCAAATGCCTAAACAACCAACCAGATATCATTAGTAGCACAAACAATGACACATAATATAAGATATCATTAGCATATAAACACTAATGTTTATTTTCTGACTTCACAACATTCAACTTCATAGTCTGGGAAAGCCAAATTGCTTCTGAGAGACTCAGACTAGTCCCTTTGGGACATCCTAAGAGATATTCTCTTCTTAGCATTTCTTTTTTGGGTTATAAATTATAAGTGCACAAATTGGCCATGATAAATTATGCTGAGGAATAGCTGCATTCTAGTATGAGCATAATTGCTAGCATAGATAAACATACATATGTACTTCCATATCTATCATTGTTTCAGTCATGTATTTTTCTAACTTCCCTCGAAGTAAAGTCATATTTTCGACATTATTAAGAAAATAAAGAAGGTCTGGGAAGATAAATTTCAAGAACAATTAAAGCACAGATATAACCAAAGCATTCGAAATCATTCATAGTTGTTGTTGGTTTGTATCCCTGTTCCTCGAAGAAAATTGTAGCGAACAGATGAAGTAACTGAGGAAGGCATCAAGTGACTTAACATGACAATACTAAGTGCTCACAATCCACTGAATTCTAATATACCAAATATATTACTATGCGTAAAACAAAAGGAAGAAGACAAAACAAGTACTATTTTTTTGTCACTTTCAGTTGACAATGCTAACGCAAATCTTTACAATATTCTTGACTTTTATTGATTAGCTTACGCCAAATGTCAATATAATAAACTAAATTCTTCAACGGTGTATCCAAGCAAGTTATCGTCAAAAATAAATAAATATATTATGGAATTACACCCATGTGTAATTAGTAATCGAAGCTCTGTTCTCATGGTCAGGTAAACTGGTCAATTAGAGATGCTGCTGCTACTGAACTTGCATGTAGCTGCTTCCAAGATTTGCAGGCAGCATCACAAAGATATTTTCTGCAACTTGGATACATAGGCATCCATCTTCATCTAAGAAAGAAACATCAAGTCCTCATCACTTTACACCAAACAAAAAGCAACAGATGCCTCCCATCCCCCACTAACCACTATGAATAGTGCAACGGAAATAGGTCAAAGTAATAAGCAGATGAGACTTTCAAAAGAAGATGGAACAAGTCAGAAATTCTCGCAGAAAAATAATGGTACAAATTAGAAGTCAGATTATACAGAATAGCTGAAGGTCAAAAATAAAGAAATAGGCAGCTATCCAATAAAAAAAGGCAGGTACAAATCAATGCCTTCAATCTAGAACAATGTTCAAGTCAAACAAGACTCAGGGCATTTTTCAATCAGAATATCAAAAGAAGAAAGCATCAATCAGGTATTGCACTTAGATGCAGCTAGAGAAAAACCCTCAAATTAACAATCTCCACAATTCCAAATGGTAGTATATATAGCTTGGTATGAGTCTATGAGACCATACTTGTTCAAACAATACATACTATACACGAGGCATGCCCACATAGAAATGAAGTTTTATCATGTCAGATTGCTCATCACTCATCAGTGATAGGAAACCAAATATTTCACCAAACTGATAAACAAAACTAAATCATGACTGTTGAAGTAAATACGGTCACTGAACACTCGAGAACATTGTTGCCGGAGCAACTACTTTGTCTTCAGAAATTCAATTTTGACTGAGCTCTGAAAGATTTTAAAGTCACAAATTGGTACGAGTAACAATATAGCACGTCCACATGAAATTTTTAGTTGCCAGATGCAAACGCATTGTGCCGATCTAACATATGATCAGTGGCCACAGAAGATAAGATAGTGTCCAACTGTGTTTCAAAAAAAAAATGAAGTACCACAAACCACTGGGCACCTTGAATTGCCAGCATCATGATCTCCACAAGTCAATGCAGAAGTCCATGATCACAAATTGTCAGCGAAAGTTGTACAGGAAAGCAGGAATGCAATAGTGATAGCAAGCAGAACAACAAACTCCAAAATAGGTGATTCTCATTCCCCATGAATAATTGGCACTCCTTTAAAAAAAATTATGCCGTGTTTTGATGTATTACAAGGATCATTCAAGTCCGAATTCCCAAATAACTCATGTGCCTACAAATTTAAAGATGAGACTTTTATTGCAGAGCACTGGATAGAACAAGCTAATATTGTCACGACCGATATCTTAGTTGCTTCCAACATGCTTCGAGAAGGACACTGATATTAATAGGGACAACTTGAGAGGCCCTTAGTTGTTTCATTCCGCTTAGTCTGCCTTCACAAGGACAAAAACTGGCTTGTTCCCCAGCTTGTCCCGACCCTGAAAAAACATGGCATAGTTAGAGCACTGGATGTCATCTTAAGCCATGTTATTTCTAACCAAAGTTTTAATCTTGATCTAAATTCCTGGCAGTGACAAATGCAGATAATCCCAAAGTTTTTTAAAAATGAGTTTTCGATCATGAAGAGCACATCTTTTGAATTATTCCAAAGTCTTTTCAATGAGTTTCTAGTCATGATTTGTTAATACTTCCTTTCTTGTAGCTAATTTCAAATTTAATGTTAATCTTTCTGTCTTGTAAGTTATAAAGTCACTGTGCATGAGTATTACCCAAAAAATAATGTACAGCCAAAAGGAAACTTCCTACAGTCGACGACTATATAACAGTCAAGCACTACCACGAAAAATCTCCTTATTCACATCTAACTAAAGCTTCTTTTTCTTTTTCTTTGCTTGAGCATGCAGATCAATTACCCAACACATACCCGCATGCTAACTTAATACACTGTTCTGTATAAGAGAATCAGAGAGATTGATGCGTCAAAAGAATTATACCTTCAGTTCTGGTAGTTCAATGACACATGCGCACTCAACAACCTCTGCTCCAGCACGCTCTACAAAGAGAGCAGGTTAATTGAGTTAAGTAAACCATATCACAAATCATAGGAATAAATCCCAAAAGTATATTCAGAATGTTAAGGCATATTCCATTCAAATATATTAAAAAAACCAAAGAAAACATGAACAGCATAGCTAAATAAACATAAGTCCTTCGAAACATCAATTCCCTAAACTCCATATATATGCACTACAGCGAATTTATCTCAAAGTTTGGAAAATAAGTATTGGAGTCATATGGTTTTCAAATCTACAAGTATGAAAGTACAAATCGAATGGACCGGACATAAACTATATCTATTTTGTAGCTCAAGAAAAGGGGACTTTTTATGAATAGCATGTCTTATAAAATTTAAGTAGCTGAATTTAGGACATTATCTATAGTGTTCAAACTACAAAAACAAAGCTTAAACAGGACCTTACCAATAAGTTTAACGGCTGCAGATAAGGTTCCACCTGTAGCAATTAGATCATCAACAACAACGGCCCGGTCATTTGGCTCCACAGCTCCTACATGCATTTCTATTTTATCTGTACCATATTCCAAAGAATATTCTTCCGAGATCACCTCACCTAGTATAAACATGTAAGATTAGCCACCACATCTCTTAGGCAAAGGCATAGTTGTTCAATAACTGTAGGCAATGTATGCTAAATAACAAAAAGTTTAGTACATACCAGGTAACTTTTTTGGCTTCCTCAACGGAACAAATTTTGCACCTAGTGCTAAAGCAATGGGCGGACCAAAAATGAATCCTCTAGCTTCAACACCTGATATTTCACAACAAGGGAGATTATGAAAAGAAAATGTACAACAGAATATATGTGCATCTCAGTTGCATCATTTATAATTCTAACTTTTTAACCATGAATGCATGTAATGTCACAAAAGAAGTAGCACTTAATTTTACATTACCAGCAATTACAGTGATCCCTTTGTCCTTGTATCGCTCAACGAAGAGCTCGATCGTGTCACGAAACGCATCTGGCTTGAGAAGCATTGTTGTGATATCTTGAAACATAATCCCTACATAAAGAAACAGAAAGAAGAAAGGTTTTTATTTTATATCTGAAAACATGAAAAATATATTACACATAAAAATGTAGCGCATTTTTCATTTTTATTTCTATAGCTATGTTGAAAAACTAACATGTCATTTTAAAAGCATTCTGGCCAACATAACACTAACCCAAGTTCCATACAACACCCCACCCACCATAGAGAAAATCAATGTATGGCCGTCTAGAGAGAGCAAAAAAAAAGGGCATCGCACAAAACTAAGCTAACTAGCAAACAAGCAGCAGGACAAAACCTCCACTTGGATAAATAAAGATCTATATATAATCTATTAAACCAGGAAAAAAAAACATTGTTAATTACTCCACTCAGACAGTTCATACTCAGTTACGAACTAACTACTGTTTCACCCTAAGTACAACCACACAATCTGCGTGCTTTAGACGACGATGAATAAATATCCCAGCGCAGAGCTGCTACACTCTCGTGAAATCCGAGATGAATATTTCACATGGCCGAAGCAAAAAGCGGGAGGGAGCGAGGGAGGTGGGGGCGGAACACCAGACCTGGCTTGGGGAAGTCGGGGATGACGCGGATGGTGGACGCGATCCGCGCCACGCGCGCCTCGAAGCCTCCTCCCCCTGCCGCCGCCGCCGCCATCACCGCCACGCCGCGATGGCAGTGGCTTCCGCCACCGTAAGGCGTAGGCGAGCCATAAGCTCCGCTGCCCGGTCGCCCGAACCTGAGCCACCTGCACAAGCTTCTTGGTCTCCAGTTTCTTTGGCTTTGCTCCCCACCAACTCCGGCCCACCCAGAGGGGGCCCCGGCGCCGTGGCTCGCACCTCCATCGGAACCACCTTGCTCCTCTCCTCAACTGTCCTCTCCGTCCCCGCCATGCCCAGGATCTGCCGCTCCGACCAAAAAAGCCAAGGGTGGGCAGCGCTGCCAGGAGCGCCCCTGAATCACCCCGAACTTCTCGGACAAGAGGCAGCTGACCCCCGAGCACGAGGCAGAGAAACGGATCTGGAAGAGTTGGGGAAGAAGACGAGAAAACGTCCCCAATCGAGATCAGGGGCCTAGCTCTGGATCTCGCCCTTGTCGCCGCCGGTCGCCAGGACGGGCGCCTCCAAGGAGAGAGAACATTGTGTATACTTTGCTTGATTCAGCCTAATCTAGAGTTGGATCATCTTTCGTGTGGTTCGGTTGCTCAAAATTTCAGGGGTAAAAAAATGAAGAGGTTCAAAAAAATTATCGGCTAGGTTCGTTACAGAGGGTTGGAAACCCTTTTCTCGCACATAAAAACTAAGCTATCAATTAACACATGATTAATTAAACATTGAATAAAAAACTTAAAAATAGATTAATATGTTTTTTATATCAAACTTTTATAGAAACTTTTTATAAAATACGCACCTTTAACCATTTGGAAGGGTGCACGTGAAAAGTAAGGAGTAGAAGTAAGGGGTGGAGCTAGAACGAAATGTAGAGGGGCGTCACTTGCTTAATTTACTCTACTTTACATCAAATTTATGCTAACATGGGTACCTAAGTTTGTATTGAGGGGATGTACACATGGTGAAAATGGGTAAGGTATAGCTAAAAAAATTTCTTGAACGGGTTCCTGGGCACCCCCTGAGATACTCTACCTCTGCCCTAGAAAGTTACTACTATGAAAGTGTTCAAAAGAACATAACTCACATGAGGAAAATGTATAGTGCAAACCACATATGTAATGGAAATATGAAAACTATCGTTGGATCTAAAAGTAGACGCATGAGATTTATCTACGTCATTGTGAGTAAAAATTTTACTCACAGATTTAGCAACGAGTAAAAGGTTTACTGGGAGTATAAATTTTACTATTAGTGACGTAGACAAATCACATGCGTCCATTTTTAGATATAACAATAATTTTCAGGTTTTCATTGTATATATCATTTGCACTGCATATTTTCCCACTTAAAGGAGCCCTATAAATATCTAGTACTAGTAAAAAGTTTCCTCAATTAGTAAAACCAGATCAATTTATCTCTAAGTGGATGTTGATTTGCATTACTTTTGATCTAGTAGTATTTTATGCTGACATGGTACTTACATGACATTTCTTGTAAGTCTCTCTAAGGAAAAATGGATCTATCAATTTTTTTTGTGTGAAATCATGCATCATCCTAGATTTCTTAATTGCAACTTTCTTTCTTTCCTCTTGTGCCAGCTCCAAATTAACTCAAATACGTCCCACCTATACAAAATTACTTCCAAAAACACTAAAAACCAATTGCAAAGGGGAAAAGTATACCGGAGGTCCCTGAACTTGTCACCGAGATTAAAAAACGTCCTTGAACCGCAATACCAGACACCCGGGGTCCCCCAACTATACAAAACCGGTCACCCAACGTCCCTCGGTGGTTTTGACCACAGTTTTGATCTACGTGGCGACTGAGTCAGCGTGGGACCCACGTGGGCCCCACATGTCATGTGTCCACATCATCTCTCTTTCCCCTCTTCTCTCTCCCTTCCTCCCCTCTCTGCTCTCTCTCTCTCTCTCTCGCAGGCCAGGCCGACGGGTAGGGAGCAGACGGCTGAGCGGCGGCGCTGCGACGGCGGCCGGCGGACGGCGGCGGCGGCGCCCTCTTCTTCTTCTCCCACTCCCTGGACCCTGCCGCTCCCGCTCCGTCCTCATCGAAGGTGATCACCGCGGCATCGGGCACGATTAGGAGGATGCTCGAGGAGGGCCGCGGCGGCGGCGGCGAGGACGACGTCGTCGTCAACCTCCCCGAAGTCGTCAAGGGCGCCGCCCTCGCCCGCGTCGTGGAGTACTGTGACCACCACCACGGCGGCGGCGCCGACCCGGGCTCTGCCCGGTCCTCCTTCCCTCCCGCCCCGGCAAATTCCTTGATGTCCTCGTCCTTGACCGCCGGCGAGGCTATTGCCCTGAACTGCTTGAGCTCCGACGTGCTCCGGCCGATCTGCAGCGCCACCTTCGTCTCGAACACCTCGCCGTTCTCCCTCCGCTCGACGTCGGCCTCCTTGAGGTTCGCCTCGATGTCTTCCTGGATCTTTCGGTAGATGCCGGCCACGTTGCGGCACAGCTTGAACACCATGCCCACCTGCCCGCCGTGCTCCACGGTGTTCACCGCCGCTGCCAGCGCGCCGCAGAGGACGGCAATGCCGGACGCCCACGCTCCAGCCTCGCCGGAGCCGATGAACGCCGCGGCGAGCGTGGCGGTGCCGGCCAGCACCGGGCCTGCCACGACGAGGTGCTTGTTGAGGGCGAGGACCAGCTTGTCGACTGACACGTACTTATTCTCGTCCTTGGCCCTGATGACACGGAGGATGTCGCGCATCTCCTCCTCCAGCTCTTGGGTCCAGCCGTTCCCGGCCATGGTGGTGGCTCGCCGGCCTGCGCGCTGCTACTGCTGCTTCTTGGTCGGCTGCCGCCCCCGGACCCCATCGGCGGTCTGCTCGACGACCTTGGAAACTTGTCGAGCATGGCGGGGAGGAGAGGCAGCGGGTAGGCGGCGTCGAGCCGAGCACCCGGTCCATGGCGTCCAGGGAGATGAGGAGAGGGGAGCGGCAGGTCTAGGGAGCGGGAGAAGAAGAAGAGGGCGACGCGCCGCCGCCGCCGCCACCGGCCGCCGTCGCGGCGCGCGCCAGCCTGCTCGCCGCCCGCCGTCTCTCTCCCTACCCTCGGCCCGGCCTGCGCGAGAGAGAGAGGTAGAGAGGGAAGGAAGAGAGAGAAAGGGGAAAGAGAGATGACGTGACACCTGACATGTGGGGCCCACGTGGGCCCACGCTGATTCAGCTGCCACGTGGACTAAAACCGGGGTCAAAACCACCAGGGACCTTGGTGACCGGTTTGTATAGTTGGGGACCCCGAGTTCTGGTATTGCGGTTCAAGGACGTTTTTTGTATCTCGGTGGCAAGTTCAGGGAACCTCGGTATACTTTTCCTATGTGACGGATGACTAAAGCATTCAGAACTATTCAACCGGGAATCCATCCCCGGCCAACCCACTGGGTGTCACCTTTCTCGGCCCCACTAAGAAGGAATCCCATTCCCCATTATAAGAGGGATGGTCATCCTGGGCCGAGGATAAGAGGATACGGCCAAGATGTCTGGCGTGGCCCCTGGGTAGACTAGCAGCAGTGCGGCCCATTTACCTCGCAGGAATCCCGTGGAGCCCACAGGATTAATCGCAAATATAAGCTTTGCTTAGCTCTACTACGGCGGGAAAGTTGAAAGTTTGTGTGTGTAGGAATGTTCGATGTGACGGAAAAGTTGGAAAGTTTTGAAAGAAAAAAGTTAAAATCTAAACAGGTCCTACGCTGAATTGTTGGTCCACTTGACGATTTTGGTACAACAAAGTCAGCAATCAGGATATTGGCGAGAAAGCCCTACTCTTCTTCTTCTTGATGAATGTTTGCCAATGTGGTATGTGGGCACAATTTTTGCACAAAATGATGCTTGTGGGCAACAACTTTTAGCTGCATTAGCGTCATCTAATTCAGAGCAAAACTTGAAACTTTCATTTTCCTTTTTTGAAAGGATCTGAAGGCTGAATGAAGCTTGTAGCAAAGTGGGAACACAAAGCTTAGAAGCCACTTCACTGATTGTGGGCCCCCCTACTGTAGGTCCCCCGCCACGGTCAGCTCTCGACGGCGGCTCCTCGCAGGGATCCAAGTCGCCGGAGCGGCAGTTGGGCCAGTTGCCCTGGCCCACTTCACACCGCGAAAGCCCTCCATCACACTGACATGTGGGTCCCATCTCCGCGAGCCACGACCGGCAGTTGGCAGCTTGGGCCAGTTTGGGCCGGGCCCACTTCACCACCACCCATCACACCTGACATGGGGCCCGACGAAGTCACGCCGCCTCCGTCTTCTACCTCCCCCGGCCCCCCCTTCGTCCGTCACAAGCACAAGAGGCGAAAGCGCTGCGCCGTCCGCCGGAGAGGAGAGGGAGGAGGGAGGGCGACGAGGGGAGGCGATTCACAAACCCTAGCTACCTCGCCGCCGCGGCCGCCGCCGCTAGCAGCGAATGATGGCCTACGCGCGTGCGCGGTGCCGCCCTCTCGGCGTCGTCCTCCTCGTCGTGGCCTCTGCCCGCGCTCGTCCCGGTGCCTCCGCCGTGCCCTTTCATCGTCCTGCAGGTTAGGGTTTTTTTTTTTTTCTCTTGTTTGCCTGGTTTCCGTGATCTGCCTGGTGCTGGATTTCGTCTGAGGTTTTGCTAGTTCGTGTTGTACTTGTTC
>CM020189.1:17288400-17323832 GCA_009805545.1 Oryza longistaminata
CGAGAAAAAATTTTTAACATAAAAATGAATTTTCAGAGGGCGCAACAGAAGAATAAGATAGGTCCAACTGTGTTTCAAAAAAATTGAAGTACCACAAACCACTGGGCACCTTGAATTGCCAGCATCATGATCTCCACAAGTCAATGCAGAAGTCCATGATCACAATTGTCAGCGAAAGTTGTACAGGAAAGCAGGAATGCAATAGTGATAGCAAGCAGACAAACAAACTCCAAAATAGGTGATTCTCATTCCCCATGAAATATTGGCACTCCTTTAAAAAAAATTATGCCGTGTTTTGATGTATTACAAGGGTCATTCAAGTCCGAATTCCCAAATAACTCATGTGCCTACAAATTTAAAGATGAGACTTTTATTGCAGAGCACTGGATAGAACAAGCTAATATTGTCACGACGATATCTTAGTTGCTTCCAACATGCTTCGAGAAGGACATGATATTAATAGGGACAACTTGAGAGGCCCTTAGTTGTTTCATTCCGCTTAGTCTGCCTTCCAAGACAAAAACTGGCTTGTTCCCCAGCTTGTCCCGACCCTGAAAAAAACATGGCATAGTTAGAGCACTGGATGTCATCTTAAGCCATGTTATTTCTAACCAAAGTTCTAATCTTGATCTAAATTCCTGGCAGTGACAAATGCAGATAATCCCAAAGTTTTTTAAAATGAGATTTCGATCATGAAGAGCACATTCTTTGAATTATTCCAAAGTCTTTCAATGAGTTTCTAGTCATGATTTGTTAATAACTTCCTTTCTTGTAGCTAATTTCAAATTTAATGTTAATCTTTCTGTCTTGTAAGTTATAAAGTCACTGTGCATGAGTATTACCAAAAATAATGTACAGCCAAAAGGAAACTTCCTACAGTCGACGACTATATAACAGTCAAGCACTACCACTGAAAAATCTCCTTATTCACATCTAACTAAAGCTTCTTTTTCTTTTCTTTGCTTGAGCATGCAGATCAATTACCCAACACATACCCGCATGCTAACTTAATACACTGTTCTGTATAAGAGAATCAGAGAGATTGATGCGTCAAAAGAATTATACCTTCAGTTCTGGTAGTTCAATGACACATGCGCACTCAACAACCTCTGCTCCAGCACGCTCTACAAAGAGAGCAGGTTAATTGAGTTAAGTAAACCATATCACAAATCATAGGAATAAATCCCAAAGTATATTCAGAATGTTAAGCATATTCCATTCAAATATATTAAAAAAACCAAAGAAAACATGAACAGCATAGCTAAATAAACATAAGTCCTTCGAAACATCAATTCCCTAAACTCCATATATATGCACTACAGCGAATTATCTCAAAGTTTAGAAAATAAGTATTGGAGTCATATGATTTTCAAATCTACAAGTACAAAAGTACAAATCGAATGGACCGGACATAAACTATATCTATTTTGTAGCTCAAGAAAAGGGACTTTTTATGAATAGCATGTCTTATAAAATTTAAGTAGCTGAATTTAGGACATTATCTATAGTGTTCAAACTACAAAAACAAAGCTTAACAGGACCTTACAATAAGTTAACGGCTGCAGATAAGGTTCCACCTGTAGCGATTAGATCATCAACAACAACGGCCCGGTCATTTGGCTCCACAGCTCCTACATGCATTTCTATTTTATCTGTACCATATTCCAAAGAATATTCTTCCGAGATCACCTCACCTAGATAAACATGTAAGATTAGCCACCACATCTCTTAGGCAAAAGCATAGTTGTTCAATAACTATAGGCAATGTATGCTAAATAACAAAAAGTTTAGTACATACCAGGTAACTTTTTGGCTTCCTCAACGGAACAAATTTTGCACCTAGTGCTAAAGCAATGGGCGGACCAAAAATGAATCCTCTAGCTTCAACACCTGATATTTCCACAATGAGGGAGATTATGAAAAAATGTACAACAGAATATATGTGCATCTCAGTTGCATCATTTATAATTCTAACCTTTTAACCATGAATGCATGAATTTCACAAAAGAAGTAGTACTTAATTTTACATTACCAGCAATTACAGTGATCCCTTTGTCCTTGTATCGCTCAACGAAGAGCTCAATCGTGTCACGAAACGCATCTGGCTTGAAAGCATTGTTGTGATATCTTGAAACATAATCCCTACATAAAGAAACAGAAAGAAGAAAGGTTTTTATTTTATATCTGAAACATGAAAATATATTACACATAAAAATGTAGCGCATTTTTCATTTTATTTCTATAGCTATGTTGAAAAACTGACATGTCATTTTAAAAGCATTCTGGCGCCCAACATAACATTAACTCCAAGTCCATACAACTCCCCACCCACCATAGAGAAAATCAATGTATGACCGTCTAGAGAGAGAGAGAAAAAAAAAAAGCACCGCACAAAACTAAGCTCACTAGCAAACAAGCAGCAGGACAAAACCTCAATAACATAACGATTATATATAATAAACTATATATAATATAAACCAGCAAAAAAATTATTGCTAATTACTCCACTAAGACAGTTCATACTCAGTTACGAACTAACTACTGTTTCACCCTAAGTACAACCACACAATCTGCGTGCTTTAGACGACGATGAATAAATATCCCAGCGCAGAGCTGCTACACTCTCGTGAAATCCGAGATGAATATTTCACATGGCCGAAGCAAAACACGAAGCGGGAGGGAGGGAGGGAGGTGGGGCGGAACACCAGACCTGGCTTGGGGAAGTCGGGGATGACGCGGATGGTGGCGCGATCCGCGCCACGCGCGCCTCGAAGCCTCCTCCCCCTGCCGCCGGCCGCCGCCATCACCGCCACGCCGCGATGCCCCCGCCGCTGCTTCCCGCCGAGGGATCCGAGCCGCACGCTCGCGCTCCCGCTACCGCCGCTCGACGCGGAGGCGAAGCAGCAGCAGCAGCAGCGCGTGGTCGGTAGGCGGCGGAGCAACGACGACGGCGGCTGCGGCGGCGGCGAGGTCATCTGCTTCCGCTCCTCCCGCTTCGCCTCGCCTTTTTATTGGCCGGAGCAAAAGCGGGTCAGCAACCGAGATTGCCACGCGGAGAAGCTCGACCTCTTCTCACTGACGAGTGGGCCACGCGGTCGGTGGGGCCCACGTGTCGGTGGGTGAGGGTAGGTTGGTGGGTGGGGTGCGAGAGAGAGAGGGCGTGGTTCATGATGCCTTCACCAACCGGGGGGGTGTGTTGGATTGGGCCGACGACACGTGGGCCCAGTTGCGGGCCCACGGCGGTGTGGGTGGGGGTGATATGTGGGGCCCAGGTGGAGGTGACAGCTGGGGCGGCTCGATTCTTGCGTGTGCGTCTTCCTTCCTTCCTTCCTGGGGCTGCAACCTACCGCAAGTGAAAGTGAAAAGGCCAAGGATTGCATCATCGGCCTAATCTAGAGTTGGATCATCTTTCGCGTGGTTCGGTTGCTCAAAATTTCAGGGTAAAAGAATGAAGAGGTTCAAAAATTTTATGGGCTCACCTTCGAGCTGCATCAGTGTCCTGGCTGGGTTCGTTTGAGAGGGTTGAAAACCTTTTCTCACGTAAAACTAAGCGATGAATTAACAAATGATTAATTAAACGTTAACTAAAAAATTTAAGAAATAAATTAATATGTTTTTTATATTTATAAATTTTTTTATAAATATGTACCTTTAACTGTTTAGAAGCGTGCACGTGAAAAGTAAGGAGTAGAAGTTACTACTTTCAAAGTGTTCAAAGAACACAACTCACATGGGAAAAATGTATAGTGCAAACCACATATCTAGTGAAAATATGAAAATTATTATTGGATCTAAAAACAGACACATGAGATTTATCTACATCATCAAGAGTAAAAATTTTACTCACAAATTTAGCCATGAGTAAAAGTTTTACTGGGAGTATAAATTTTACTCTTAGTAACATAGACAAATTAATCAAATGCGTCCATTTTTAGATGTAACAATAATTTTTAGGTTTCAACTGCATATGTCATTTGCACTGCATATTTTCCCACCTAGAGGAGTCCTATAAATATCTAGTGCTAGTAAAAGGTTTCCTAAATTAGTAAAACCAGATCAATTGATCTCTAAGTGGGCGATGTTGATGTGCGTTACTTTTGATCTAGTATTTTATGCTGACATATGGTACTTACATGACATTTCTTGTAAGTCTCTCTAAGGAAAAATGGATCTATCATTTTTTTTGGGTGAAATCATGCATCATCCTAGATTTCTTAATGGCAACTTTCTTTCTTTCCTCTTGTGCCAAGCTCCAAATTAACTCAAATACATCCCACCTATACAAAATTACTTTCAAAAACACTAAAAACTAATTGCAAAAGTGCATCTTCCCTTTTGGGCCAGCCCAACCCATCTAACTGTAAGCCACACCTAGTGCTAGCCCAGCCCACCCGATCCAGCCGGCCCATCTGCCCTAGCCACAAGGCGTCGCGCGCCGCCACGTCGTCGATCGGATCGGTGACCCCGCGGCGGCGACACGTCGTGCAGCAACCAAATTAAGACTTTCGGATAAGCGAAGGACGGAGGTCCTACCAAATTTTCTTCCTTAAATCACATAAAAACTTTTCACCTGCCACATCGAATATTTGATAGTATTAAATATAGAAAAAAACTAATTACATGGATACGAATTTTTTAAGCCTAATTGCGTCAGGATTTAACAATGTGGTGCAACTATAAACATTTGCTAATGATAGATTAATTAGGCTTAATAAATTCGCCTCGCAGATTACAGCGAAATCTGTAATTTGTTTTGTTATTAGACTATATGTTTAATACTTTAAATGTGAATCGGTATATATCCGATTTGACATTTCAAAACTTTTCACACTTCTCAAATGTGTGTCCGTATACGTTTAATACGGCATGGAGATCGCTTAAAAAAAAAAAAAGGCGATCTTCACCAATCCCAGTGTAAACTACGAAATTTCTTACTGGTGGAAAGCAAACCCTAAATCCAAACTAGTCTCGCCGATGAGTCCGCCGCCGCCGCGGCGATCGAGAGCCCGGCCGAGGAGACCGCCGGACACGATCCACAGCTGGATAATTCTCGACCGGTGCGCCCACAGCAGCGACGGCGACGTCGTCGTCGGCGGCGACGACGACGTGACGGCGTCGGAGATCGCCCACACCTGCAGCGGCCGCCGCATCCGCGCCTCCCTCCGCGTCGCCGACCCGCCCGCCGTCTCCCGCCTCCGCATCCACCGCCTCGACGCCGACCAGCAGCCATGGCCGGACGCCTACATCCTGCGCCACGCCCAGGTCGTCGCCGCCCACCGCGGCTCCATCCTCTTCTGGGCCCGCGTCCCCTTCGCCGACGACGAGTTCGTCGTGCCCGGATACTTCCCCGTCGACTACTTCGTCTACACCGCCGGCGGCGCCGCCGCATCGCGCCGCGCTCACGCGGCTGCCACCTTGCTCATCGGCGGCTTCTCCGACCCGGCCGAGGACGAGTACTACAAGCCGTACCGAGTCCAGCGGCAGCGGATCATGCTGGCGAGAACATCGGCTCCTCTCGGGCGACGTCGCCGGCGAGTTCATTGGCGGACATCAAAACTACGACGGTATCCCTCGAGCTCTGCATCTTCAACACCACCAGCCACCTCGCCCGCCGTCGCCGTCGCCGGAGCAGTGCCGGAGCAATGGAGGATCCAGCGTGTACCAAGATTGCCGACGACGACGACTCCCCAAATGGGTGAACGACCTCGTCCTCCCCCTGCACGGCCACTACCTCTGCTGCGTCGACTTCTACAACGGCATACTGCTTATCGACGCCGATGACCTGCAAGCTTCAGCTACATCCCGCTGCCGGAGGAGGTCATGAACGGCTGCCGCGTCGACGACGATGAAAGAAGCCCGACCCAGCTCGCCGCGTCTCCGTCACCGGCGCCGGCCTCGTCACGCTCGTCTGCATCGACAAGGTCGCCACACGCGGCAAGATCACGAGAGATTTACCATCAAATCAGTGTCCTGACCAGCATCCACCATCACCACACCAAGAGCAGACGACGATGGCCACGATGGCGGCGCGTTTCGCATCACCACACCAAGAGCAGACGACGATGGCCACGATGGCGGCGCAGTTTCGCCATGGGATCCGACGAGTTCTGGCGCATCTGCGCCGAGAACCACCGCCGTCTCCCGCGACGGGGCGCGGCGGCGCCGCCTGCCTTTCCGTGGGTGAGCCTCGCCGATCCGCACGCCGTCTCCTTTCCTCAAGGACGACGACACGGACCTTACTGGATTGTTGAGATACATGGTGAAGAAGGCCATGACGGTCGCTCTCACATCCACGAAGGAGAAGAGGAAGAGGAAGAGGAAAGGAAGAGAAGGAGAAGGAGAAGAAAAGAAGAGAAGGAGAAGAGGAGGAATGCGGCGGTGGCAGTCGCATGCTCTGGATTCTTTTGATTACTTCATCCCCAGCTGTCCCCTCTTATTTGCATGAGGATCCCATCCAAAGGTTTGATTAGCATGCCTTGTGTTTATTTGTGCATATATATGTTTGCTCTAGCCACTGTTAGACTAGTTCCTCTGTTCTACGATGTAAGACTTTCTAGCATTATCCAAATTATAATAGATACTAATAAATCTAAATACATATACAAAACATATATATATAGATGGCCAAAGGCCCGGCCAGGCACGGCTAGGCACGGCCCAGCAGCCATCGGCCGGCACGGCCGATGCACTCGTCGGCGTCCGGCCCATGGGCTGCACTCCCGCCCAGGCACGGCCACCAGCTGTCGGGCCGTGCCGTGCCGGCCCGAAGCATGGTGGCCCATCGGGCCTTTTTTTAAAATAAGTCTATTTTCGTCCCTCTTTGGGCTATTTCATATGTATAGCTAAAATAAGTCTATTTTCCGTCCTTCCACTTTGGGCTGACATATGTATAGCTAAATAAGTATTTTCCGTCCCTCCGCTTTGTTGACATATGTATAGTAAAAAAAAAGTCTATTTTAGATCCCTATTCTTTCGTTCAGGCATATAATATGTCTATTTTACTCCCATATTTTTGTGTATCGGGCCTAGCTGCCGGCCCATCGTGCCGCGCCGCCGGTCGTGCCGGCCGTGGAGGGCCCAGGCACGGCCCGGTGTCGGCCGGGCCGGCACGCCCGACCTGCTGTCTTGGGCCGGGCCAAAATGCCGTGGCCTGGGGCCGGCCATCGGGCCTCGGGCCTTTTGCCATCTATACATTAATACGATATCAATGGATGAATCTAGATAAGTCTAAAAAGTCTTACAATATAAAACAGAGGAGAGTATTTTGAACAGCCAACAGAATAGTTCAGACTTTCTTAACTAGCTGTTTGTGTGTACATTATTTGCTTCTTTTCATAGAGCCTGTACCTAGCTAGTTGCATTGATCGCCTTGTGACTTGTCTTCTTTTTCCATTGTTGCTGCAGTCGGAAACGGAGTGAAACGATGCAGAAGGCAAAGCAAGAGAGAACAATGGACAAGGTTGGAGGGATTGGATGTATATGGTAAGCACAATCGAACATTGTCTGCATTTGTTTTTCCTTTTTCCCCCTCTCATCTAGCCTGGAATTAGTTTCATTTGTTCTGAATTTGCTTCTTTTCAATTTTTGGGTTGCAGTCTGGAACGCATGGAAATGTTGAGACAGGGAAGGGAAAACAAGAGTTTGCAATTCTAGACAGCATAGATTGGGAGCTGATGGCAACGGATCCAATGAAGGTCTTGCGCAGTTTGAAGCTGGTTGATCAATGACATGGGGACCCACTTTGATGGCCTATGTCAGACAAGAACTGCATAGAGTTAGGACGAAGCCTTTCCGGTACCGATGAGGCCATTTGTTGGATTGAAGATATAATGCCGTACTTATTTATACCTTTGAATGTGAAAGCACACAGTGGTTGATGCCGTTCTACTTTCCGGCTAAGGTGTGTTTCACGCCAAATTGAAAGTTAGTTGAAATTGGAACGATGTACGGAAAAGTTTAAAGTTTATTGTGTAGGAAAGTTTTGATGTGATGAAAAAGTTAGAAGTTTGAAGAAAAATTGGAACTAAATCGCCTAACTCCCTCGTCAGTTGCGCCGCTACCCATTCGGGCTGTGATTGGGTACCCCTGCTGATTTTAGAGTTGAAACGTAACTCTGATTGATCGATCTTTCTCTTTATGGTTGCTCTAATTAATTAAAAGACGCGCGACTACATAGCTAGTGGTTGTTGTATTGTCTAAACCAGCTACCACTCCATCTATAAGAGACCCTATCCACCTATGCTTTAAATAAAAAATTCTCTTAAACTACTTATCCGATCTCCGTCCGATTACACCGTTGTGTTCGTAACAGTTAAATATTTATAACAAGATCTCACATGATTATAATTTGATAAAAAATATAAATTACTTTTATAATATATTTCACTAAATTACTTCTACTTCGTATACTATAAATTTTTTTAATAAAACTAAAAGTAATTTACATATATTATAGAAGCAACTTATAACAAAAAGAGAGTAACTGGGCTAGGGTGTGTGGGGTGGCGACGCGGGCCGTAGCGCTGGGCCGGTCGCCCATGTTGCCTAATGGGCACATCCGTCCAGCTCCGGGCGCAGCGCGAAGGACTCCTCTGATGGGCATGGCGGCCGCGGTCACCCGCCACCGGACCGAGCTCTTCGTTTCTTCTTCTTATCCACTCTCTGTGCGACGGCAGCGGCCGGACCGGACCGAGGTGGCAAGCGTCGACGATGACAAGGCGTGCGAGCTGGTGAGCGGCGTGGACCTCGTCATCGTTGTCGACATTGATGACGAGGACAAGGACGTCTGCGCCTCTCCGCCAGCCGCAGCCACGCGCCACCACACCGACAGCAGCGACTTGATGGCGGCGGCGCGAGTCGATCTCAGTGATGCATGGCCGTAGCCGGACACCACCATCGCCGACGCACGAGTGGGACGGGGAGGTTGCGAGCTCGCTCCACCCTAACCCGCGCACCGCCACTCGGAGCCACCGTCGCTGGCCGCACCACCTCCGCCGTGCGCGCCGCCGCCGGTGCGAGAGCAGAGAGCGAGAGGAAGGAAGGAGAAAAACAGAAAGAGAAGAGTGGGAAAGAGAGTAGGTGCTGACATCATCTGACATGTGGGGCCCACGAGGTCCACGGTGACTCAGCTACCACGTGAGACAAAACCGGGTTAAAACCGCCAAAGGATTTAGTTTGTACTGGTTTTGTATGGAGATGCGTGAGCGGAGAGTCGTGTATCCGGTTTTGCGGTTGGGGACGATTTTGTAACTCGATGACAAGTTGAGGGACCTTCGGTGTACTTTTTCCTTGTGTAAAAGCCCACTCTGCTAGTTCTCATGTCCAATATGCTGTGTTCGGCCCTCTTGACACGGAAAACAAAGCACGCAATTATATAGTGAGATTAGTTAAATATTAGCCTAAAAATTAGAAATGGATTAATATGATTTTTTAAAGCAACTTTAATATATAGAAAACTTAAAAAAAAAATTGCACCGTTTAGCAGTTTGAAAAGGGTGCACGTGGAAAATGAGGGAAGTGAGTTGGGAAAGGGGAGAAAAGAACATAGCCTATCTAAAGCCCCTAAAGCCCTAAGAGCAAGTATAATAGTAGGCTATAAGCCGGCTAAATGCTGAGGTGAAGAAGAGAAGAGAGGAGAAGAAGGAGAACGCGGTTGTAAACTTATAGCTGGCTTGGACAAAGTTTTTTAATATATGAAAGTTCTTTATAAACGGTGCAATTTTTGTAATAAACAAACTATGCACCGTATAAAGTACTTACAAGTGGGCCTATATTAATTGTAATGAGCTAACTATTATATGTAGGCTGAGAGAAGACTACAAGGAACTTTATAGCCAAAGCTCGGCTATATTATAGCCTTGCTCTGACGACGACCCACTCTCTGGTAAAGGAGAGGTGGTTAAGGCTATATTAACTCTGATGTGAAAGGGAGTTCTTTAATATGGTACCAAAAAATTACCTTCTTCCCTCCTGTTACAGAAGAGAAATTGACATTTTGCCACTACAATAGTGGGTTTCGCACATGCCATTCTGCGGAATGGCGTCGTTAAAATACCACTTTAACCGATGCCAAACATTTATTTTGCCATTTCAGCATTTAATAAAATTTCTGCCATTTTTCACACTTCAACTGACCAAGATACCCTTTCTCCTGCAGTTTCTTTCACCTCTCCTCCGGCGAACATGTGGGAAGAGGCGAGGCTGTGCGAGGAGAAGGGGAAGAGGCGGCGCTGTGCGAGGAGATGTTCTGGACACCGTCGCTGCAAGAGAAGGACGAGGCGGCCGTCCTCGTGAAGCGCGAGGACCCGGGCCGCGCTGTAGCGGCCGACGCGGCGAGGCGCGAGCGCTTGGACCGCACGGCGGCGTCTGACTCAGCGGCGGCGGCCTGCCATTTGTGGTTGGCGTTTGACTCGATGACGCGGCGGAAGGATCCTCTTGATGGACTGAAGCTATACTCCGGCGACGAGCATTACTGGTCCGTGAGCTCTTCTTCTTCCTCCTCTCCTCCTCTTGATCCACATGTCCATCCTCCATTCTTGTTTCATGGCTGTTTCTTGATTTGATTCTGCTCGTCGTTCGTGACAAAGCATGCGTGCACTCGGTCGGGTTCACGGCGGCGCCGGTGTTCGCCGCGGCCGGGATCTGGTTCGTCGTGTTCGGCGTCGCTCGCCGCTGCATACGTAATTTCTCCGGTCACCTCGCCGCCGGTGAGTAAACTAACCGCCGCGCCATGGTTGCAACGTGGGGTGCGGCGTGCTGTACGATGGGCAGGGGCGGTTCGACGGGAGCACGACGGCGACGGTGGAGTACATGACAGGCAGGGGCGGCGAGCGAGGTGAATATCTTGGCGATGGAGCACTTCTTACCGTTGTCCCCTCCTCCTCCTCGCTTTTGCTTCCAGCCAACGTTGGTCATAGCGGTGGCGACGGCGTCGTCGAGGCTAAGCGGTGGTCCTCGCTTGTGACGGCGACGAGGTTGTGGAGGTCGGAGAGAATTACCGCCCGGAAGGGTATTTTGGTCAGCCCAGGTGTGAAATTAGGTAGAAATAGAGAGAATTGACCCAAATGGCAAGACAAATGTTTGGCATCAGTTGGAAGTGGCATTTTAACGACGCCATTCCGCGGAATGGCACTGTGGTGAAACCCACTCTTTGCAGTGGCTTAATGTCCAATTTCTCGTTACGGAAAGACCCCAATCCAATCTAGCTTCGCTGCCATCGCTTGCTGCAATGGCGAACACCAACCCTAATCCTCACCGTTTCCTATGTGCTGATCAAGTGGTTCATCAAGGAGGAGTCATGAGGATTCCCCGCCTTGATCTCACAGCTGCTTATACAAAGCTCCCAAAACACCATAAACAGTATGCTTTGGCCTTGGTGGAACGGTTGATTCCTGGGAACCTCTGGGATGACCATCAGGGAATTACTGAAAAATATCTCAAAAGACAAAGGGGACCCATTTCACTGATTATAGGTTTTACTATTTTTTTTTTTGATCCCTCCAATCCCTTTAAGCATGTTGACATTAAGCAATCTTCAATCCAGCAAGCGGCCTGCTCAAGTGAGCCTCCATTCCACTACTTTCCGTTGCCATCTGTTGTTTTCCCTTCATTTTGCTTGGTTCCCCCAACTGCATAAAGATAAAAAAGAAGCAAAGTCAACT
This sequence comes from Oryza longistaminata, assembly GCA_009805545.1. Classification (NCBI taxonomy): domain Eukaryota; kingdom Viridiplantae; phylum Streptophyta; class Magnoliopsida; order Poales; family Poaceae; genus Oryza; species Oryza longistaminata. Next base: position 17,300,061 of record CM020189.1, read on the forward strand.
GGGGGATCAATGCAAGCAACTCTCAAGAAAATGGGAAGAAGGAAATGCAGAAAGCAACCTATTCGATCCCGTCTCCAATCCATTCTTTTGCATTGCTCTCTCTTGTTTTTCCTTCTGTATATTTTCACTGCATTGCCAAATACAACCGAAAATTGAGGAGCAAAGACACAAGCAATGCAACTAATTCCAGGCTAGATAAAAAAAAAATGGACACAGCTTGTTCATTGTGCTTACCGTCCAATCTTTTCGATTGCATTTTCTTGTTTTGCCTGCTGCATCATTATACTCCTCATCCGACTGCACCAAAAAATGGAAAAGAAGTCACAAGGCGATCAATGCAAACTAGATACAGACGGTGAGAAAATAAGCAAATGCGACACACTAGTTAAGAAAGTCTGAACTGTTCTGTCGGCTGTCTTAATGCCTAATATTATACTTGCTTTCCAGCAGAGAAACAATAACTGTTTATGCTGTAGTTTTTTGATCCTGCAATCCCGATATTACTTCAAATCAAGCTAATGATGTTTACAGTTGGTAATTGAATAGACCAAGAACTTAGCTAACCAAATTACTTAGGGGCAATTGCTTATTTGACCCCGTTTTAAACTGTAATTGCCGATTTGGCCCTACTTTTTGAATTTTGCTTATTTGACCCTCCTTTTCGAGTACGAAGCTTCCGTCTGACCCTCTTTCGCTGACTCCGTTAGGGTTCAATTTTTTTAAAAAAAGAAAATCTTTCCAGAGTTCCTAATGGCGAAAATACCCTCCAAAGCCCAAACCCTATTCTACTCTCTCTCTCTCACTTGTGCATTCCTCACGCTGACATGTGGGGCCCACGAGGGTCCCACGGTGACTCAGCTACCACGTGAGACAAAACCGGGGTTAAAACCGCCAAGGGATTTAGTTTGTACTGGTTTTGTAAGTTGGAAGATGCGTTGTATCTGTACTGGTTTTGTAAGTTGGGAGATGCGTTGTATCCGGTTTTGCGGTTGGGGGACGATTTTGTAACTCGATGACAAGTTGAGGGACCTTCGATGTACTTTTTCCTTGTGTTAAAGCCCACTCTACTAGTCTCATGTCCAATAATGCTGTGTTCGGCCTCTTGACACGGAAAACAAAGCACGCAATTATAGTGAGATTAGTTAAATATTAGCCTAAAAAATTTGAGAAATGGATTAATATGATTTTTTAAAGCAACTTTAATATATAGAAAACTTAAAAAAAATTGCACCGTTTAGCAGTTTGAAAAGGGTGCGCGTGGAAAATGAGGGAAGTGAGTTGGGAAAGGGGAGAAAAGAACATAGCCTATCTAAAGCCCCTAAAGCCCACTAAGAGCAAGTATAATAGTGGGCTATAAGCCGGCTAAATGCTGAGGTGAAGAAGAGAAGAGAGGAGAGAGAGAAGCGGGTTGTAAACTTATAGCTGGCTTGGACAAAGTTTTTTAATATATGAAAGTTCTTTATAAACGGTGCAATTTTTTGTAATACTTACAAGTGGGCCCTATATTAATTGTAATGAGCTAACTATTATATGGGTAGGCTGAGAGAAGACTACAAGGAACCTTATAGCCAACAGCTCGGCTATATTATAGCCTTGCTCTGACGAGCGACCCACTCTATCTGGTAAAGGAGAGGTGGTTAAGGCTATATTAACTCTGATGTGAAAGGGAGTTCTTTAATATGGGTGCCAAAAAATTACCTCTTCCCCTCCTGTTAGAGAAGAGAAATTGGACATTTTGCCACTACCAATAGTGGGTTTCGCCACAATGCCATTCTGCAGAATGGCGTCGTTAAAATACCACTTTTAACCGATGCCAAACATTTATTTTGCCATTTCAGCCATTTCATAAAATTTTCGCCATTTTTCACACTTCAACTGACCAAGATACCCTTCTCCCCTGCAGTTTCTTTCACCTCCTCCTCCGGCGAACATGTGGGAAGAGGCGAGGCTGTGCGAGGAGAAGGGGAAGAGGCGGCGCTGTGCGAGGAGATGTTTGGGCCGGGCCAAAATGCCGTGCCATGGGCCGGGCCGTCGGGCCTCGGGCCTTTTGGCCATCTATACATATATACGATATCAATGGATGAATCTAGATAAGTCTAAAAAGTCTTACAATATAAAACAGAGGGAGTAGTATTTTGGAACAGCCAACAGAATAGTTCAGACTTTCTTAACTAGCGTGTTGTGTGTACATTATTTGCTTCTTTTCATAGAGCCTGTACCTAGCTAGTTGCATTGATCGCCTTGTGACTTGTCTTCTTTTTCCATTGTTTGCTGCAGTCGGAAACGGAGTGAAACGATGCAGAAGGCAAAGCAAGAGAGAACAACGGACAAGGTTGGAGGGATTGGATGTATATGGTAAGCACAATCGAACAAGTTGTCTGCATTTGTTTTTCCTTTTTCCCCCTCTCATCTAGCCTGGAATTAGTTTCATTTGCTTCTGACATTTGCTTCTTTTCAATTTTTGGTTGCAGTCTGGAACGCATGGAAATGTTGAGACAGGAGAGGGAAAAACAAGAGTTTGCAATTCTAGACAGCATAGATTGGGAGCTGATGGCAACGGATCCAATGAAGGTCTTGCGCAGTTTGAAGCTGGTTGATCAATGACATGGGGGACCCACTTTGGTATGGCCCATATGTCAGTAACAAGAACTGCATAGAGGAGTTAGGACGAAGCCTCGTCCGGTACCGATGAGGCCATTTGTTGGATTGAAGATATAATGCCGTACTTATTAATACCTTGAATGTGAAAGCACACAGTGGTTGATGCCGTTCTACTTTCCGGCTAAGGGTGTGTTTAGTTCACGTCAAAATTGAAAGTTTAGTTGAAATTGGAACGATCTGACGGACAAGTTTAAAGTTTATATGTGTAGGAAAGTTTTGATGTGATGAAAAAGTTAGAAGTTTGAAGAAAAAGTTTGGAACTAAACTCGGCCTAACTCCCTCGTCAGTTGCGCCCTACCCATTCAGGCTGTGATCGGGGTACCCCTGCTGATTTTAGAGTTGAAACGTAACTCTGATTGATCGATCTTTCTCTTCTATGGTTTGCTCTAATTAATTAAAGGGACGCGACTACATAGCTAGTGGTTGTTGTATTGTCTAAACCAGCTACCACTCCATCTATAAGAGACCCTATCCACCTATGCTTTAAATAAAAAATTCTCTTAAACTACTTATCCGATCTACGGTCCGATTACACCGTTGTGTTCGTAACAATTAAATCTTTATAACAAGATCTCACATGATTATATTTTGATAAAAAAATATAAATTACTTTTATAATATATACACGGTATAACAAAATAGGGTCAAACAAGCAAACAAACAAGATAAAACAGGGTCAAATAAGCAAGGGCAAAATGGACTATTTACCAAAAAATTAACACCGTCACCTCATCCAAACGGAATAGGGTCAGACCGGACCTTCGTACTAAAAAAGGAGGGTCAAATAAGCAAAGTTCAAAAAGTAGGGTCAAATCGGCAATTACAGTTCAAAACAGGGTCAAATAAGCAATTGCCCCAATTACTTAAGGTCATGTGCTGGCAAATCAGTAACTTTCACCAAATGAAAGGCTCTACTAGTTTAACTGTGTGAAAAGGAAAATGAATGTAATGAAATTTAATTAAGAGGCAATGTCCAAGTATAGAAGAGGAGTACAGAAGAATAATTCCGAGTTATTGCTTGAATCACTATTTGCAGGATTGGCATGCTAACTGCCTAGCCATTTAACTATCCAGTTATCTGCTTGTTAATTCCTAAACAGTGGCTAAAGCAATTAAATGGATATTCCAACTGGTATCATGTTCATATTTGAACACATCACACAAATGGTAAATGTTTTTGTATCACAAATAAAAAAGAAAACATAGCAAACCTTGTGGTGTCGCCACCTTTCAAATAAGAGGGGAACCAGCTGGGGATGAAGTTATGGCCATGAAAATATTTCATGGGCGGGTATCTCTCGTCACAACATCTTTCTTGCTCTTCTTCTTCTTTTCCATTGATGAAGAGCTCTTCCTCTTCTTCAGTGATGTAGAGGGTGGCTGGTGACAGCAGGGCTTGGTTTCTCATGTCTACCTCAATCATCCAGTAAAGGCCATTGCCCTTGTTCTCGAGGAGGAAGTTGTTGGCCTTGTCGTAGAGGAGGAAGGAGATGGCAAATGGATTAGTCATGCTCACAAGGGGAAAAGTAGGCGGCTCATGTGGAAGGAGGGGCTGGTTTGCAGCAGAGCAAATGTCCCAGAACTTGCCGGCTTCCATGGTGAAATCAAGAATCCATCTACTTTCGTGGATGTCGACCAGACTCCATGACTCGATGAAAGCATTGTCATCTATGCAGACAAGCGTGATATTGCCGGCGCTGTTGATGGAGGCAGAACGAGCTGGATCAGGGCTGTACTTGTCAACACGGCGGCCACGCATTGCCTCTGCCGGCAGCGGTATGTAGTTGAAGTAACGCTGGTTCTTGACATCGATGAGGATGATGCCATGGTAGCAGTCGACGCAGGCGAGGTAGCGTTCGTGCAGCGGGAGGACGGCGTCGGTCCACCAACCTCTGAGGTGATGGTTTTCGTTTTGGTTGGGTTGCTGCTGCATCTCCAGGATGTCAACCTTCCATTGAGGTTGTTGTTGGGGGCAATCAGGCGCATGGTGGTAGTGGTTGAGGACACACAGCTCGACGGCTCTACCACCCTTATGCATGTTGATGTCCGCCACGGTGAAATCGCCGGCGGCGTTGTCGCCGGAGTGGGAGAAGAAGCCGACGTTCTGCTCCACCATGACCCGCTGCTGCTGGCACCGGTGCGGCTTGTAGTGGCGGTCGACCTCCGGGGAGGAGAACTCGCCGATGAAGCAAGGGGGCAGCCGCGTGAGCGACGGCCGCCGCCGCAACCCCTCGCCGGGCGCGGCGGCCGTGTAGACGAAGTAGTCGACGGGGAATTGGCCCGGCGCGACGGTGCCGAGGTCGGCGAAGGGGACGCGCGCCGAGAGGAGGATGGAGCCGCGGTGGGCGGCGATGGCCTCGGCGTCGCCCAGGTCGTAGACTCGCGGCCAGCCGGGGCCGCGGTGGACGTAGAGGCGGGAGACGGCGGGGGGGTCGGCGACGCGGAGGGAGACGCGGATGGGGTGGCCGCTGCAGGTGTAGGTGACCTCCGACGCCGTGGGGTCGTCGTCGCCGCCGACGACTCCGTCGTCGTCGTCGCTCCAGCAGCGGACTATGCGGTCCAGGACCATCCATCCATGCGCTTCCATGTCGCCACGGCGAGATCTAGGGTTTTGCCGGCCTCCGGCCAGGATGAGGAAGGGGATGAGCAGGTTTACGTTACAGGTCGAACACTAAATTTTTGAATCTTATCTGTATCACGGTTTTACCTTAGAAATTCCAATCGAAACTTAATTTCGAGCCGTGTCGGGTTTACGTTACCGGTCGAACACTAAATTTCGAATCATATCCGTATCACGGTTTTACCTCCGAAATTTCAATCGGAACTTAATTCCAAGCCGTATTGAAACGTCGAAATTTCGCGGAATTCAACCGGTTTTCGTCGGAATTGTGAAGCCTCGACGGATGAGCTGTCTCAATTGGCACCCATCGACCCTTCAACCCACCAATTTGTTTTTGTCTTGGACTAGGAGCCTAATCTCTCTCTCTATCTAATCTCTGTAATTTGCTTCCCTCTTTCCAATCGGATCGGATTTGCTCCTGCCTAATCTGTACCAAAGTAGTAAATTTCTGAACTCAATCAACTCATCTTCCAGCTTTTCAATGGCTTTACATTTATCAGCTAACTCATCCTTCATACTATATCTGATCCCTTTAATATGGCTCCGCTTAGATCCCAGCTGCTCCTCTAGGCCAGAAACCTTTTGATTAACTCCTCAGGATCTGATCTTCTAGTAATTATTTTCCAGAAACAGCGTCATCAAGTTCATGTGATTTAGAAACTCCATACTGCTACTGTTCTAATTATTCGATTGCTTCAGTCAACTGGATAAGTTTATCTGCTTGATGTTCTGCAACTGGATTTGATCCTCAATCCATTTTCTTTGGGAAATAGACTCGGAAATTAAGGCAACCTGGACAGAAGCTTCATTTCCGTTCAAAAGGATGTTTCCGGTGTCAGAAGCTAATTTATCTTCGTTTCTTTCTCCTCACTTAGCGCAGAAAAGCGTTCATTCTCTTTAATACTGCTTCGAGTAATTCGTTTAGTCTAGTTTTTTTTCAGGAAGGCTATCATAATCATTCAACTGTTTGCTTTCCAGTTGAACATCGTCTAGTCTTTGGTTGATCAGCTATTCGTTTTTGCTACTGCAAAGCTCTTCCTGTAAGCACATAATCGCCCCAGCTGGTTACGGATTTCATCCATTTCTCTGATGCCTTGTATTCAAGTCGCGTGCCTTCTCAAGTGACAATTGCATTCTTTTCAGTTTTATCTGCAAAGGTCAATCATCGTTCTAAAAACACTTCACAATTTGCACTTTCGTCTCTTCCATATGTTTGATTAAGGGGGGGCGAATCACGACTGAGAGAGGAGAGCCGATTGATCACTTGCATCTTTTAAGATAGCAAGATCGGCTAGTTCAGGTAAAAGAATAATTGCATTGGGTTTCAATGTGTATACATGATTCAAATAATTAGGCCAGCAGATGCAACATCAGCAATTGCATGGTTAATGCCCCTACTCTACTCGCAACAAAACTGTACTGCACGAGAGGATTTGGGGGCACAGGTCGGTAGGTGGTTAGCTGGTAACTAACGAGTAACAAAATGATGTAGCAACCAATATTATGTACAACACTTCGCTTCGCTTCTATTTGAGTCAGCTGCGTCATCGGAATGACGAGATGCTTGGTGATCTGCACACACTCGGTGATCTGGAGCGACCTGAGCTAAGAGAAGATGACTCGCTCCGGAGCTCCGATAAACGGGCCTTTTCATGCAGTAGTTTGCACTGCGGGTTGCAAAACTTGAGCATCAGTAAAGGATAAGGCAACTGAGTAAAGATTGATTAGTGAAAAGAATGGTATTCGTTTGCTCTGACCTTTAGTTTAAGATCCTCAACCTCAGCCTCCATTGAAGCAATACGGAGTTGGATCTGATTTAAGGCTTCCAATGCTTTCAAAAGACTCGCATCAGACTCATGGTTTCTAACTCCAGCGACCTGTCAGAAGGAATGTAGGATCAAAGTTTCCTCATGTAAGCTCGCAAACTTTGCATCGACCACAAAAAGGGTTGCTTCAGAGTAAACATGAACATACCTTCAGAACGGTGGCACACAGGCTCGACAGGTTTTCTGCAAGCTTGATTCTATCCTGCTCGCTTTCCTGTTGACATGCAGACAAAATATTAGTGCCTCTGAACCTGGCATATTTTTTTGTGAATCGAGAAATGGTAGACGCACTTCTAATCTATTCCTGCAATAGCTCTTCCTCCTCCATCTGCTCATATGGGTCCTTCCCATCTGAAACCCTGTAGCGAGCAAGCTCTTCCTTCGTACGGGCAACAACGGCGCCTAGCTTCTGCAGCTTTGCACTTAGCTCTTCATTCTGCTTTTTAAGTAAGTTATTCTCTTCCTATTATGTTGGGCAAAACACATGAAAGAGGGTCAGACAGGAAAGCATAAGTTCAGAAACACTGAGAAAGTTTGAAGAATGATGCATGCCTTTGTTTTCACGTGATGATTAATTCGCAGTTGAAGATTCTGTTGTCTCGTAAGCTTTTTCACTTCATCTTCAAGATTAAAAATGATGGCTTTGCCATTCGCATTCTCAGCCTACAGTATGGCAATCAATTAATACAGAAAAGGACTTAAATTAACTGCCAAAAGGGGTAAATAAACATGGCATACCTTCAGCAGCTCAATTTCAGCTACCATAAAGTGTTCCTTTTGTCTTAATTTTTCTGTAGTAATGCGAGCTGCTCCAAGTTCAGATTGTCGCTGGTTTATTTCATCAAGCCAACTGTATCCAAAAAAAGAACAAAATAAAATTGAGTCCATCAATCACTTTAATATATAGTTATTTTTAGGTGGCTGTAGATGGGAAAGTATACATACCTCTGTCTCTCTTCAATTAATTCATCAAGCTGGCTCCTCAGCTTCATCAACTCATCGGACTGCTGAACAGTTATGTATCAAATAGATGCAAGAACGATATGTTGAGCTGTTGCTTAGATGGAGAAGTTACCTCTTTAGATTCATGAGCTTGGGTAACAGCTGACTCTTGTGTGTCCATTTGTTGCTGGTTGTCAACCAGTGCCTGCAATCAATTAGTGGGCATATATAAGATAGTTTAGAAATAACAGATATCTAAAAATAAAATTGGAAGCATGTGAAATAAGGGAATTTTCTTTCCTACCGCCCAAGTCGCCATGTTCATCTTAACACCTAACATATCACGAATCACATCATGTGTCATACTCTCTGTTGTAGCTAATCTCGCATTCAACATGAATATCTTCAACAGAGGGGAAAGGATAGGTTAATAATAAGGCTAGAAATAATGGAAACAAGAATGATTTAAGTCTATAAAATCACACCTCCCTTTGCCGACTAGCTGCTATGCCCTCAAGTTCCATAATGCGTTGCTTTGCAGCACTAAGCTCTTCATCTTTCTCAGAATTCATTTGTTGTACAAATCCCAGTCCAATGCACTTAAATGGAGAGCCTGAACCACGAGGTTTCAAACTGATCTTCTCTGGTCTTGTGGAACAAGCATTTGCAGATGTATTGTCACTCTTAACCTGTTGTGCCATGGCTTCTAGCTCCATGAACTAGTCAGATCATACTTCATTAGTTCTTTTTTCTTTTTAAGGCTGATCATACTTCATTAGTATTATTTAAAACTATCAAGTTTCAATTCTTAAAAAAAACTGCTTACTTTCTGCTTATATTCTCGGGCTGCTGCCTCAGCATGTATGTTTAGCTCTGATATGTGTGCCTTGCACTGAGCAATCTATAAAGAAAAGACAAGTATACTTTAAAGAATAATGTTTGGACGCTCTATGAATAATACTCAGAACAATGCGAGCACTTGCATATTAGGTGTCAAATGGTTAAAACATAGATGTTTTACCTCTGTTTCCTTCTCAGCAACATCCTTTTGAAGTATTCTTATATTCTCCTGGGCAGCCAGTAGCTCATTCTTTATCTCTCTGGAGTGCCTGTAAGACAAAAAATCGAAGTGCTTGATTGAGTATCACACCTACAGTTATGAATACAGTAACTGGTATCAAAATTCATAACCATGCAAACCTGGATGAGTCAGTAAAATCACCCATTCCACCTTCTAGGGAGCTCTTTGCTTGCCCTGAGGAAGGAACAGCTAGCATTTGTTGCCTGACTTTCTGCAGCTCCAGTTCTATTTCTTCTCTGTGCATTCTTTGACGCTCTGCTTCTTCCTTAATGATGTCCACCTTAAGGGAAATAACCAATAAAACTGTTGAGAAAGTAATGTTACAGAAAAAAATAATAAACTCGCACTCAAATAGAAAAAGAAGCACCAACACACCTTGTTTTCCAAAGCACAAACAGTACTCTCAAGCTCCTCAATGGACCTCTCCAATAGCTTGACTTCTTCATCCTTCTCTTCAGCATGCGTCTTCCTTTCCTCCGCCATCTGTAAAGGATAGAAACATTATACAGGAAAAACAACATAAGAAATCATAAATGAAGGAACAACTATCATGTAGACCATCAGCAGTTCGTCACCTGTTTAGCTTCTGTAGCAATTGCTTCACTTTCTTCTGCCAATGCCTGAGCCATCTCCAGCTTCTCATTCAAGATAAGAACCTGAGTTTCACAGTATTTCTTTTCATCCAAAAGCTTAGAAAAGTCATTCTGCAAATTTTGAAGGAAGCTGCTCCTGGCATCAAGTAAACTTCTCAACTCAATCAACTCTTCTTCCAGCCTTTCAATAGCTTTACCTTTATCAGCCAACTCATCCTCCATAGTGTAACTGATCCCTTCAATATGGTTTAGCTTAGACGTCAGTTCATCTTTTTCCACAGATACTTCCTTCAATTCATTTATCTTACTTGCCAGCTGCTCCTCTAAGGCAGAAACCTTTTGATTACTCTTCAACATCTGAGCTTCTAGTAATTGTCTTCCAGAAACAGCATCAACAAGTTCATTTGATTTAGAATCAAGCTCCTGTTCTAATGACTCTATTGCTTCAGTTAACTGGATAAGTTCATCTGCTTGGTCTTTTGCAACAGATGCTGACTCCTGTAGCAAGCTGAGATCAAAGGACAAGCCCTTTGCCAATTCATCTTTGCGAATTAATTCAGACTGTAGGAAACCATTGTGGGTAATCAACCCTTCGATGGACATCTGGATGAAGTCTATCTCATTGGAGACCTTTGTCACCATGTTCAATTGGTCGCTAGTGTACATCTGTACTTGATCAGCAACTTGTTCCAAACGACCTTGAATGGTGACAAACAACTTCTCAGAATCAAGATTAGCAACCAATTCAGCCATCATCTGCTCTTTGCGCACAATATCTAGATATTCATGTTTCAATAAATTGTTTTCTGACCTCAGATCATTTTCCCTTGAGACACCAAGTTCAGTGGCCTTGGATTTCAACTTGAACTCTTCAAGTATGGCTGTATGGGAATATTGCAACTCCATCAGAGCTTTCGTTTTTCCATCAAGTTCTGTTTGCAACAACTCGATACTTGATTCCAAAGAACCAACTACAGATCTAAGGTTTAGGTTTTCCTCGCTCAGAACATGTAAATTTTCCATTAGCTCGTCCTTGTTGTGCTTAAGGTTATCAAAATCAATCATTATCTTATTGCTATCATCAAGCAAAGAAAAAATTACAGCACTACCCAAATCCTTGTCAACTCTCGACAAAGTTGCTTCTGTTGTCAATCCATCAAGGGCATCAATAAACATGAGTTCTTGTTTTTGCAGCTGTGCTTTGTGCTGCACTAATTCTGAAGAAAGAACAAAAGACTCGATATCCTTTGCAATTATGTTGGTAGTAACCAATTCATTGTGATAATCTGCAAGGCGATTGCACAACTCAAATTCACTGCACCCTTTCATATAATTATTCACTTGAGGCAGATCCATGTCTTCTTGCATTATGTCTTTTAACATAGCATTGCAAAGCAAAGCTTCATCTAATTGGTGGCGTAGCTCTTCCTTTTCCTTGGATTCAGTTGCCAATGCACTCTTGTTGGTAGCATCAATCTCTTCCACCAATATGGAGAGTTCATTATACATGGAATTTGACCGTGCCAACATTGCTTCCTCTTGAGCTTGTAAGTGCAGAATCTTCTTCTCAAAAGCATCTAATCTTGAGTTCAGTTCAGTTGCTTCCTGTTCCTTCTTTGCAATGCGACTGAAATTATGATTAATGTCAAGTAGCAGTTTCCCTTTGAGAACACTACACATTTCCAGTTCATTCTTTGCTCTGTCATTGTGCTCACGCAGCTTGGATATCAAAGAATTGGATTCGCACAACCCACGTTGAAGGAAACCATTTTCTGCATTAAGCCCAGTAATTCTCTCCAACAAAATCCCCATGTGACAGAGATGCAAAACAGAAACAGCACAGTCCTTTCCAATTATCTCTAACCAGTTCTCCTCTAACCAAGTCCTTGCCAACTCGGCAAACTGCTGAAGCTTTGATTTCATCCATTCAACATCAGAAGAAACAAACTCAAGCTTCTCCAATAACAAATTCTGCAAATGTCTAATGCCATCTTCAAGTTCAAGTGCTAGGTCATTTGCTTCAAGCAGGCTTGCCGCAAATTTCTTTTCCATTACCTCATAAGTTTGGTCTTTCACGTCCAGCAGCATCTTCAAACTACTGATCTCAGTTAGTAATCTCTCCTTTTCAGAAAGGAACAAAGCTTCATTTTCTTTGAAATTTTGTATTTGAAGTTTTGCTTTTTCATTTGCTTCAACTAGTGCATTGACAGTAGTGTCAGCATCACTTATAGTTGCCTGTGCCTCTTCAAACTTGGATATAAGAGTAGAAGCCTCGAATGATTTTTGAATCGCAAGACTTTTTGCCTCTGAAACCTCAAGTTCAAGTGCCTGAAAGATTAATGATGTTATAATTCTAGCATCCAGAGTTTGTAGCTAATCATCATGAATTAGGCGGTAAATCAAGATCAACCAATCAACAACATAAAGATGTCAAACTGTTTACTGCTTGTATATGCACAATCAATGAAATTAATTTGCCCCCACGATGGCTTACAAGTCAAAAGCATAACGCATAATGTCAATGACAATCAGATCCACATTAATATAATCCACTTCCAACATTGGATAAAAAATCTATTGAAACTAAGCATTAAGCAATGCTGAAACGCATGGTAATATGGATATGCTGATTGCAATGTTGGAAAACTGTGTTGTATTTTGGTCCAAAATATAAGCCACTTTTGTAAAGATAGATAAGGCATGGATTAGCAATGCTGGTATTTTAGTACCATTACAACAGCACCATGTGATGAAAGAAAACAAGAATAATACTACTATAAATTATATAATGCACCATAAATTATTCTAATACAAGCTAATCATTTCTTGCACATTATAATCACATCCCTACAACTACAAGCAGGAAATAAGTGTGAGAACTATATATATTTTCTAATAAAATCCTTTCACAGTAGGATGAGAAACAGATAACCTGTTGTTCAGAAAACATGGCCAAATCTATGATGGCAGAAACTTATGGAAGTGTTATGACCATGAAACATTACCTCTCTTTCTTTATTCCATGAAATAAATGATTCTGCAGTGTCTTTCTCCTTTTCTTGCATCTTTATCTCCAACTCTTTTAGTCTAGCTTCATAGCCCTTTTCCTTGTCAATTATCTCTGATTTCAGTTGAAGGACCTTGGCACTTACATCTTTAATAGTTCTTTGACTTTGGAAATGATATTCTTTCGCGTTTTCTTTTTCTTGAAGAAGTTTGACCATTTGAGATTGCAGCATTTGCATTGTGTAAACTACACACTCCATTTCCTTGCCAAGTTTGCAAAGGACATCACCATTGTGCTTCTCCCCAGCTTCGAAGGCTCCAGTGGGATCACAGCCAACCTACAAACATGCAGTTAAATTATGGTCATGCCATGAGTGTGTAAAGGCTGCCACTCTTAACAGATGCAGATTGATTAATGTGAGGAACTTACTGACATAAAGAGTGTATTGTACGGTTCACCTTGATACCAAATAACAAGAGCATTAGCTTACCCGATCCTCCAAGTTCAAGTCTGAATTTTGGCAAACGACCTCTTCAGGATCCACAGAAAAGCTTGACTGTATTGCATTGAATCCAGTTTCAAACTCATGTATAACACCCTTTGCCTTTAGAACATCTGACAGCACTGTTAACAGAACACCGTTTTCTTCATTTTTCAGCCTCTCAAAGGCCTGCTCCTTATCCTGGGTCTCACTCAATAATTGAGTCAAATCTCTCTTTGACTGGTCTAATTGTGACTCCAGATGATGAATCACTTCCTCCATCGCCCTTTGCAGAGAAATATAACTTTGTTCTATAACCTCCTTCTGCACAAAAGATTCAATGGACTCATCCAACAACAGTTGTATCCTCTGAAGCTCTTGAAGTTGTTGCTGATTCACATATCTTTCATTAGATACTTGTGATCTTAAAACAGACATAGCATTTTCTTGATCATTCTTCTCTTGTTGATGTGTGTCATTTATAGCCTGCATTGCTCCTCTTAAGGACCTTAACTTCAAGTCCAAATCACATCTTATGTCATCTGCCTCTTTCAACCTACTTTGAAGCTCTTTGAGTAACTCATCTCTTTGGGATATTCCTCGACACATCTTCTGGACTTGATCCTCAATCCATTTCCTTTGGGAAATAGACTCAGAAATAAAGGCAACCTGGTCAGAAGCTTCGTCAAGAGCTGCATTTCCATCCAAAAGGAAGTTTCCTATGTCAGAAGCTAATTTGTCCCAGTCATTGGTCAACATCCCAATTTTCTTGTCTTTGTCCTCAATTAGCGCAGAAAAACATTCATTATCTTTCATCACTTCAAGCAGCCTATCATTCAACTGTTCTCTTTCTAGTCGAGCCTCATCTATTCTTTGGTTGGCTAATAATTCGTTTTTGCTACTGGCATCTAATTGCTGTTGGAGTGATATGAGCTCTTCCTGTAAGCACATAATAACCTCAGCCGTTTCAACCTCAACCTGTCTACTGACTTCATCCATTTCTTGCTGAGCAGAACTGTGAGATGCCTGATCTCTTTGGTACCTTGTATTTAATTTGCGTGCTTTCTCAAGTGAAGCTTGCATTCTTTTCAGTTTTGTCTGCAAAGGTGAATCATCATTCTCAAAACACTTCAGAAGTTGCACTTTCGGCTCTTCCATAGCTAAGAATTCTTGCCTACGGTGCACATCAAGCTCATTGTTTAACCTTGATATTTCCAAATCCCTCTTCTTTAGATGCTCTAAGCTTTGCTGATTGCTCTCCTTGAGCTCATCCAGTTCATTTATCAACATAATCTGCTGTGACTCAAGAGCTTCAATAACAGATCTTGCATCACTCAATTCTCGTTGCATGGTTTCACTCTGCCTACAAGTTTGGAGAATATGAATATTTGCTGCTTTTAGCTCATCATCTAAACAAGTAATTCGTTTCTCAACTTCTGCACGGGTTGTCCTCTCTTCAGCCAGTATTGTTTTAATTATGTCCAACTCCAGCTGCAGGTTTAATATGTCATCCGTGTTTATCATGAAACCCTCTTGAAAACACTGGTCCTTCTTTTCAGGTGCATGAGAATCATACTGGTTCAAAGCTGACGAAAATTTCTGACCACAAAATGAAACACATTTAGTCAGCTTCTTGTCTTCACCACCTCCACAACAAGTGGCCATATCTGATTGGTATAGATTGTAGAAGACAAGAGCATAGATCAGTTCAGTAGAATGTGCATACCTCAACCACATTAGGATGGCCCTCTCTATTTGAGCTATGTATATTACTTAATTCATTCTGTAGATCAGCTATTTCCCTGTGAAGTGATGTAATTGCTTCAATAACAGAGCAAATTGAAAAAAGAAAAAAGAACTTGCCAATGTTTTTTTATGTAAGTATGAAATTACCTTGCTAATTTTTTATTCGCTTCTAGGCAAGCTTGCAGCTCGCCTCTACAGGTTTCCAACCCTTGAGAGGTCCGTTTCAACTGGAGACAGACAGAGAGAAAGAGATCAGTTCACAACAACTGACATGGCATGATTGGCTGTTATTTCATCAATATAACCACATGTAAAGTTTCATCGTTAGTTGCTAAACTTGAGCAATGCTGTTTATGCTGAAAATGTAGCAAATAATGAGCAAATTCATAAGGAAAATAAACAATGGAAATATATAGAAGGAAATAAACCTCAAAATTGGTTGGGAAATTATTTGGTTGCTCAGCTTCTGCCCTCCTTTCAAGTATTTGCAAGACCTATTAACACAAGGAACGATGCTTAAAAGGAAACAGGTAGACTGCACTTTTTAGAACTACAAAATGGAAGTTAATATAAACCTGATTCCGAAGGATGGAAACTTCATTCAGCAAATGCTCCCTCTCCCCTTCATTACAGAATTGGTTGTAACTACAAAAACAAATTAATTTTAGCACAGTGTAACACATTGTGCATGTTGATGTATACTATTTATATACCTCTTGAGTTTGTTTGATAGACGAATATTTTCTAGGGCAAAACGGGTCACTTCTGGATTTTTGTCGATTTTTGCACGAAGCAAATCAATCTCTTTCGATAATGTATTGTTTTCTTCAAGTAGATATGATTCAGCTGGCAGTTTGTCACGAACAAGAGCCTCCATCTGGTGAATCTTATCTTCTCGAAACTTAAGTGTCATCTTAGCACTCCTTGTATCATTCTCTCTCTCATAAACCTGAGAACACGTACCAAACAACCATTGATGATGCCCTCTAAAAAAATCACAAAAGATGTTTCTTGCCACCAGAAATTTACCAATCGGTTCAACTGCTCAATTTCAGCTTCAAGTTGCTTTACAGTGGCTTCTGCAACTGATTCTCTCCGGAATGCTCCTGCTAGTGTTTCTTCCAGCAACCTCAACTGCAAAATCATATGCAGACATACTATTGAGCACACAGCAGAGAAACAGTGAGAGAGAACCATTTAGTCTAATCCATGAACTTCTAATAAGACAACAACCTTCCCTGAGATCTAAAAACAGTAAAAAAAAAAAAAGGCCATGCAGTTGAAGATATAAATTTCATGTTGATGGAATAAACTGTAAAACTATAGTGTAAAGGAGACCATACATGAATAGCCATTTCCCCTCTCTAGATATAGCAGTCTTCACGTTTAAGAATAAAAATTGTTGTGTTTGGAAAATAGCAATAATGAAACAGTTCAAAAAACAAAATAGGTAACTTGGCAAGCAAAAAACATGTAGAACTAGAAGTTATGGATACAATCATAACAAATCACAAAGAAGGTTGCATACTTGCTTATTTGAAATCCTTAAATCTTGCAGGGATCTTCTGTCATGGGCATCATTATCATTCTCCTCATCCATATTCATGCTTTCAGTTCCATCATCAACATCTACTCCAGACCTTTCAAAAACGTCAGAAGTGAATGACAAAGATCTAGGGACACGTTGGCGCTTGAGGACAGCGAGCTCTTCCTGATACAAGGAACTTACTGTAGGTTAGGATGATGTTATATAGAACATAAAGTACGACTAAAGTTATCCAGACAATACCTTTAGAAGGCGTATTTGATGCTGCAAAGCCAGTACATCTCCTGAAGCATCTTCATTCACAACCGCCTTCACATTTGACAAAGCAAGTTATGTATTAGTAACCTAAGATAGTTTGGAAAGAAGAAACCAGACTTACGAAGAAAATATTACATTGTTCTGAATGAGCCTAGCACGCTGGGCAAACTTGAGGGTGCTGAGTGTTTCGCTAGCGGAACTGCAAAACCACAAAGCAAGGAGATATTAAAATATTAACAAGATTTGCACTTTGCTCAAATAAAGGTCCAGAAAATCATTACCACACTGAAGGGCTGACATTTGCAATAATCATTGTTTTCGAGTTCCCACCAAGAGAATCCTGAGGGTATCAATAAATACAAACACATCAGAGGAGAATAACAAGTAAAAAGAACTCAATAATATTATATTTCAGGGTTGCTACCTGAAGGAGAAATGTCAATCTTGAGTCCCTATATGGAACATGCCTTTGTTTCCCATGTGCTTGATCAACTAAACTCATTATAACAAGGCTGTAATTCACAAGCATTCATGATTGAGCAATACTACGGTAAAGTCTCGTCATATAAAAGAATATCACCGTCTAAAAGTAAGGAGTGTTAAGCACGTACCCTAGTGTTGATAATGATTTGTTAATATTAGCAGCTTCTTTCAGCCGCTCACCTTCAGCACCAGATGTCCTCTGTCTGTGTTTAGGTGGATGTCTCAAGGAATTGAGATTTCATTTAAGCATAGTGTACTGGGAGAGAAATGAAGACTGTCCGTTTACCTTTCTGACCCAGCAAGGTCAACTAGATTCAGCCTTGCAAATCGTAAATTAGATGCCGAATCTTTCTCCCACCGACTCTCAATGATGCATGTGAAAACACTGTGGGACCGACTACTCTCACGGTTCATATTTGTAGCTGCCACTTTCCTGTTCGCAGAACCCTGAAATAGGTTTTCAGCAAGCCCAATTGGTTAAAACACTATGACAGTATGTCAGAAGATATTCGCAACACAAAAGAACCTAGAACAGATGTGTTTACCTGCATCAAAAGTTTTATGATGTCACTGACACAACCAACTTCTAGTTCAGTCAGATTTTCAACGTAAACACCATTCCGTATATCTTCTCGCAGCTGCATGATAGTTGCTCAGGCAATCAGGCATATTTAAAACAAAAAAGGTATTGCACTGAGAAGACATTTCACTTGAAGTAGCATTATTAAATCATACTGGAAGATTTGTGGATGAAGGATCAAGAAGGTCTGTGATTTGTTCATTGTAAATCTCCAGGAAAGAACACTTGCAATTGTACTTTAGCTTCTCATCCCTCCTGCTCTCTTCTTCCTGCAAGTTGGATAGCATATACAAAAGATTTGAGAATTGTGGGATTATCGTATACTTGATTGTCTAATACGCAAAAACTAACAAGTAATGTATCTGCAGAACCATGAATTGTAGGGACATAGTTATGTTCTTTACCGCTCTGATTCTCGCAAACAAGAACTCAAAAATGCGAGGGGTCATCCCACGATCTGGACTAGGCCTCACTTCCAGCTCACTGATCTCGCCAAGCATTGTGTATGTCTTTCCACTTCCAGTCTGCGGACAATTAAATTGAGAGGAAAAAAATGACTTCACGATCAACAAATGAGCAGATGTGAAGTTGATAACAAATACCTGCCCATAAGCAAAGATACAACTATTGTACCCAGCCATGCAGTTCTCAACCATCGGTAAACCAGCAACACGGAAAAGCACTTCCTGCAAAATGTAAATTCAGCAGTCAATAGCAATCCAAGAATTAGAATCAGATCATAAATTCGAACTGTTCTTTTGCTGACCTGATTCACTGCTTCACAAGCAACATGATCGAATGTAAAACGACTTTCTGGCTGCCCAATCCATGTGATGCTCTGTGCATTCTCTTGTTTCAAACATCGATTGTAGTTATGGAGGTTTCTTTCAGTGTTATTTAGAGGGCGCACACGGATAACAACCTGGACAATAAAGCATAAATTTCAAGAATGTGAATGGGGATGTTATTTCTCTGACATATTTGTCAATTCAAAATCCAAAGCTCAGTACTTATAAAATTGAAATGAAAGACGTGAAAGATAAATTCCAACAACTCATGATTAATCGACATACATAATCATTAACATAGGGCAATTCCTTGTCATAATCATTGCTGATCAAGGAAAATTTAGGAAAGAAAAAACGTATTTTCACCTCAATTGATACATTGATGGTTGATATTAAGGAAAGAGCAAACAATTCCCGAACAATCACTTGTAATGATTTCAGAAGAGAGCTGCATAATAAGCAGTAAATCAAAATACGCACCTGCACATTGTTCTCCATCCAGAACGAGGGATCCTCCCGGAGCTCGAAATGCGGCACCTCTGCGGTATTCACCACCGTCACCGGAGCAAAGGACATGGGCGTCCCCCTCGCCGCCATCGAGAACCCCAACCCCAACCCGGCCCCCCGCTGCCCACCGCTCATCGGCGGCCTCGACGCGCTCATCCCAATGCTGTACGCGGGCTTCGTCACGCTCTTCGTCGGCGTGCTCTGCGTCGACCCACCACCACCACCACCACCGCCACCCTCCGATGCCGCCGCGGCGGAGGACTTCCCCCGATGCCTCCCGGGAGTACTCACCGCGCTGTACGGGGTCCCGCCGACGCGCGAAGGCGGCTGCTCGTCTCCCCGCGGCGGGACCCACCCGAACCGGCTCCGCGCCGCCGCCTTCTCCGGCGTCCGGAACGGGAAGCTCCCGACGCGGTCAGCGCCGGGACTCCGGCTTCCGCTTCAGCCCCGACTGCGGCGGCTGGATGGCGAGCAGCGGGCCTCGCGCCCCGCCGCCTCGGGTCCACCACGCGGCATCCGAGGCGTCCACCGGCGCGTTCTCGTCGTTACCGACCTCCGAGGCGGAGGAGGATGACGAAGCCCTCGCCGGCGTGCCGCGCACCGCGGCGAGATCCCTCACCATTCTACACCAAACAAAAAACCAATCAATCCTCTCTCCCCCAAACAAAATCTCCCCCAATAAATTCAAAACCCAACCTCCTCGGCGACTCACCTGAGCGGGCGGAGGTGGAAGCGGAGAGTCGCGCGGCGGTGCGGTGAAGACGAGGATGGCTAGGCGGCGAATGGTGTGACACCTCCGCTTCTACAACCTTCTTCTTCTGCAGCGGCAGCAGCAGAGATCCGCGTCAAAACATCAAAAAAATTCAAAATCCCGGGATGAAATTCCGGCAAAAAAACCCTCCAATCCGGCGCAGATCGGGGCCTCATTGGACTCACCTGGAAGGGGAGCAAGACGATCCCGACCTAGGATACGGTTGCCGCCGAGCTCCGACTCGCCGGCGGTGGTAGTAGTTCTAGAACCTTCTAGAACTCTCTCTCTCTCTCTCTCTCTCTCTCTCTCTCTCTCTCTCTCTCTCTCTCTCTCTCTCTCTCTCTCTCTCTCTCTCTCTCTCTCTCTCTCTCTCTCTCTCTCTCTCTCTCTCTCTCTCTCTCTCTCTCTCTCTCTCTCTCTCTCTCTCTCTCTCTCTCTCTCTCTCTCTCTCTCTCTCTCTCTCTCTCTCTCTCTCTCTCTCTCTCTCTCTCTCTCTCTCTCTCTCTCTCTCTCTCTCTCTCTCTCTCTCTCTCTCTCTCTCTCTCTCTCTCTCTCTCTCTCTCTCTCTCTCTCTCTCTCTCTCTCTCTCTCTCTCTCTCTCTCTCTCTCTCTCTCTCTCTCTCTCTCTCTCTCTCTCTCTCTCTCTCTCTCTCTCTCTCTCTCTCTCTCTCTCTCTCTCTCTCTCTCTCTCTCTCTCTCTCTCTCTCTCTCTCTCTCTCCCCTTGGAGGAGGAGGGGGGAGGACTGAACTGAACTAGTAATGGCGGAGATTGGTGTGAATGGGGCCGAGAGGCGTCTTAACGGGATTTGATTTGAATCGGGGTGGAGGCATTCGAAACGGACGGCTGGGATTGGATCGGGAAGGGGAGGCCCCCCCGCGAGGATGGTTCAAAAAAATTTGGATGGCATTCGGTGTGAGGGATAATGTCGAATTTGATACTAGTACTAAGTATATTAGTATTAAATTATTCCCAAGTGATTGCAATTTGGAACTCACACTCCATGTGTCAATGGAGGCAGGCATGAGCTGAAATTAAAGAATTGGTGTTTTGTAAGTAGTGGCATTTTGGAGTACTAGCTTCTGTGAGAGAATCATTTGTATGTTTTTGAAAATTTGACAACAAGGGGTGTTTTTACCTGGGGTAACAGTAAACTCTCAACCCTGTAGGGGCTTGTTTGTAAATATGGTGTACTATATTCTTATATAGAGCTATCAGAATTAATTAAACTATATGGTACTAATTGTGTGTCTCCAACTTTCCATTTGTTGTGATTGGAATTCACTAGTGGTACGTTTCACATCCTAATGAGCAAAATTATGCATCGTGCACTAATGGTTTCCCTTATCACGGGTTACAACGATAACCAGGCGTACTGCCAGGGTGTGGTCATAGTAAGGAGAAAATGGACATTTAGCTACGCTCAAAACACGGTTTCGCTAGAATGCCATTCCGAAAACATGTTTCGTTAAAATGCCAATATGAAGTGCACGCTCACCGCCACTCTGCCATTTTGGCCGTTTTGTGTATTTTCGAAATCATTTTCTCTCCTCTGCCGGGTGATGAGACGAAATTACCCATCTGGTGTGTCTCGAGCGTGGCGAGCAGTGGACACAATGCTGCCGCCGGAGTTATCTCAAAGGCCTGTGGGGTCAAGTGGCCTCGCCGGGAGGCGGAGGGGGACGCAGTGACCACCAGGTTCGCGGAGCTGGAGAGGCAGCAGCTGCTGCTGGCAAGTTGGACGGCCTGCTACTCGCCGCCGTCGTGGTCATCGTCGTCGTCTACGCGGGCGACACTTTCGCCTCCCTCGTCGTGGTCATCTACGCAAGCGACGTCATCGTCTAGCTGGAGCTGCCTCTTCTCCTCGCCACTACCTCCCCATGGACGCCTCGCCACCACCGCCGCCTAGCAACCCCGCCGCCGCCGACTCCCACGAAAAGAGCCACCTCTCGCCACCGCAAGCAGGGGTGCATCCTATTTGATCCGATGGCATCCAGGGATGACCAGGCGGCCGCCGCCGCACTGCCTCGAGCTCGCCTCGTCGCTGTCGTCGCCCGCCACTCTTCCCGACCTCCGTGCCATGGCCGCTATCCTCCGCAAGCTCATGTCCCCAACGCCCTCCTCTGTTGCGTCCAACGCCACCAGGAACAGGGGCAATATCATCTCATCAAGGCACGTTCCAGCGAAAATGAAATCGAAAAAGGAGAAAATGGCAAAGTGGTTGTGGCCGCGCGATCCATATTGGTATTTTAACGAAACGCGTTTTCGGATAACATTCCAGTGAAATCGCGTTTTGAGAATGGTCAAATGTCCATTTTCTCGATAGTAAGTGACCAATAAGCTCAAAAAAAGATTTAACAAAATTTATTTTCTTTATAAATTCCGTCTAGTTTTCTTCACCCCGGTCCTGATAAGGTAAACCCTGGTATGCATACATATGGCCTTCAATCTCAATGTATAATTTGAGAAACAAAGTCATAATGTTTATGTTTGTAAGTAATGCATTTATAGTTTAAAACTTTAGCTTAAAAACGGATGCATAATATTTTTTTTCTTAATTGCGTAGAAGACGTGTATGCATACACATCACAACGTACGAAAACCACTCTCACACGTCTACAAAATATATGCTCTGATACACGCTGAAAGAAACAGGGTCCTCGATAAATACTACCTGATTTCACCTTACTAAAATCCTGTTAATAGTGCAACCACATATTTATGATCAAATTTCTATTAACATTGATGTGGCGAAGTACAACGTCGATCTGAGCACCATCAATAAACGAAAGACGTTTCTTCTGAAATAAATTATTTCCAAAACCCAAAAGGTACGAGGAATGTATTTTTACATACCACTAACACGGCTGTGTTCGGATAGTAGGGATGGGAACCCAATCTCCCCCACACGGAAAACGAAACAGTCCATTAGCACGTGATTAATTAAGTATTAGCTAATTTTTTAAAATAAATAGATTAATTTGAATTTTTTAAACAACTTTCGTATATAAACTTTTTATAAAAAACGCACCGTTTAGCAGTTTGAAAAACGTGCGCACGGAAAACGAGGGTGAGGGGTTGGGAACTTGGAGTTCCAAACACAGCCGTAATATCTAATGCAAATAAGGGAACATCACGAGGCAAAACAAAGATTTGTTTTCCAATTCACTGCAACTGGAAAATTTACCTCAACTGAGAAGCCAAGCAGCACACCAAAAAAAAAAAAATCAATTTAGACTTGGCCATGTGGGTCCCACCAAGTCCCCCACAGTCTCCGAGTTCATATGGCCCACGTGGTTTTTAAATGCGAGTGGTGCGAAGCCCAACGGCTACGTGGATTTGAATTTTGTCGCTTGGGCTTGCCTGGGGTTGGCCCATGAACCGTATAGCCGTTCAAAAATAATTCCTTTCTCCTGTAGCAACGTTTTTCCCTTCTTTCTAGATGGATTCCATTTGCTTTCAAGACAAAAACAAAAACGAAAAAGGATGATCCATATTCTTCATCTTTGCTTCAATACGGTCACACGGAGATGTACTCGTTCGATCGGGATGCGTTGAAGATGAATTTCTCGCCCTCGAATTTGAAATTCGCAGCTTTGGATTATACAATTTTCGAATCATTTGTTCCCCCGTGAGATCATTTATAAAACATGGCATCACGGGAATCTCTTATATACGAATCTTATATATATCTAATTAACCCGCGTGGTGACTGGCCCAACTAACTTATGGAAGAAATTGACCAGTGAGTTTTGAATTCACTAGCTCTCACTACCAGATCTGGAACGATCGTGCCATAATGGCCTAGTTTAGTTTCCTTTTTTTTTTCCAAAAACATCACATCAAATCTTTAAGCACATACATAGAGCATTAAATATAGATTAAAAAAACTAATTACACAGTT
>CM020189.1:17323889-17352973 GCA_009805545.1 Oryza longistaminata
TAAAAAAAGGGAGGACTGAACTGAACTAGTAATGGCGGAGATTGGTGTGAATGGGGCCGAGAGGCGTCTTAACGGGATTTGATTTGAATCGGGGTGGAGGCATTCGAAACGGACGGCTGGGATTGGATCGGGAAGGGGAGGCCCCCCCGCGAGGATGGTTCAAAAAAATTTGGATGGTATTCGGGGTGAGTGTTGAATTTGGTATTAGTATATTATTAAAATTAAATTATTCCCAAGTGATTGCAATTTGGAACTCACACTCCATGTGTCAATGGAGGCATGAGCTGAAATTAAAGAATTGGTGTTTTGTAAGTAGTGGCATTTTGTATTTTGTACTAGCTTCTGTAAGAGAATCATTTGTATGTTTTTGAAAATTTGACAGCAGGGTGTTTTTACATGGGGTAACAGTAAACTCTCAAACCTGTAGGGGCTTGTTTGTAAATATGGTACTATATTCTTATAGAGCTATTGGAATTAAACTATATGGTACTAAATGTTTGCAAAATTGTTGCATTCTAAAAGTGTGTCTCCAACTTTCCATTTGTTGCGATTGGAATGCACTATGGAAAATAGGTTTGCGATATTATTTTCCACCTCTTAAAGGTAAGCTTTAATCTTAGCCATCCATTCATCTCACCCTATTTCATCATATCCCTCCATTCATTTCCATTTTCCAATCCTACCTCTCCTAACCCATTTTTCAAACACGCCCTAATGGTTTCACATCCTAATGAGCAAATTATGCATCGTGCACTACTTGTCACGGATGACAAGTTTACAACGATACACCAGGCGTATTGTATTGCCGGGGTGTGGGGATAGTAAGTGACCAATAAGCTCAAAAAAATATTTAAACAGAAATTATTTTTTAAAAAAATAAATTATGTCTAGTTTTCTTCATCCCGATCCCGGTAAGGTAAATCCTGGTGTGCATACATATGGCCTTTAATCTCAATATATAAAATTTGAGAAACAAAGACATAAGTTTTATGTTTGTAAGAAATGCATTTATGTTTTAAAAACTAGAACCACCGTTACAAAATTTAGGTTGAAAACGAATGCATAATTTTTTTTCTTAATTGCATAGAAGATGCGTATGTATACACATCACCACGTACGAAAACCACTCTCACACGTCTACAAATATATCATCTGATACACGCTCAAAGAAACATAGGCCTACAATAAGTATATAACTTCACCCCACTAAAATCCTATTAATACTGCAACCAAGTACTCCACTTATGATCAAATTTCTATTAACATTGATGTGGCAAAGTAAAGGTAGATCCGAACACTATCAATAAACGATCAAATGAGTCATATTACTTGTATTTAACACGTTTGGTGAGCAGAAAACGGAAAACGTTTCTTCTGAAATAAATTATTTCCAAAGCCGAAAAAGGTACGAGGAATGTATTTTTACATACTGCTAACGTATAGTAATATCTAATGCAAATAAGGGAACGTCACGAGGCAAAACAAAGATTTGTTTTTTCCAATTAAATGCAACTGGAAATTTTACCTCAACTGAGAAGCCAAGCAGCACACAAAAAAAAAAAATCAATTTAGACTTGGCCATGTGGGTCCCACCAACTCCCCCACAGTCTCCGAGCTCATGTGGCCCACGTGGTTTTTAAATGCGAGTGGTGCGAAGCCCAACGGCTACGTGGATTTGAATTTTGTCGCTTGGGCTTGCCTGTGGTTGGCCCATGAACCGTATAGCCGTTCAAAAATAATTCCTTTCTCCTGTAGCAACGTTTTTCCCTTCTTTCTAGATGGATTCCATTTGCTTTCAAGACAAAAACAAAAACGAAAAAGGATGATCCATATTCTTCATCTTTGCTTAAATATGGTCACACGGAGATGTACTCGTTCGATCGGGATGCGTTGAAGATGAATTTCTCGCCCTCGAATTTGAAATTCGCAGCTTTGGATTATACAATTTTCGAATCATTTGTTCCCCCGTGAGATCATTTATAAAACATGGCATCACGGGAATCTCTTATATACGAATCTTATATATATCTAATTAACCCGCGTGGTGACTGGCCCAACTAACTTATGGAAGAAATTGACCAGTGAGTTTTGAATTCACTAGCTCTCACTACCAGATCTGGAACGATCGTGCCATAATGGCCTAGTTTAGTTTCCTTTTTTTTTTCCAAAAACATCACATCAAATCTTTAAGCACATACATAGAGCATTAAATATAGATTAAAAAAACTAATTGCACAGTTAGAACACCCGCAATGGTAAAGTAATGTGCTTTCTATAAAACATGTACATCTCAGCAATAGACTAGATTAATAGTAAACCACCTTAATAGTATGTCTACATGGGTATCTATAGCTCTCTCATGCATTGCCTCGTTTTTCTCTATAGACTATCTCTAAGTTAGTAGATAGCTTTACTCTCTCTCTTCATTTAATATCTTACATGTAGGAAAATATGCTGACATGAATCTCTTGTAGAGAGCCTATAGATAATCATTGTGGGTGCCCTTATAGGAGAAATCGCGAGATGAATCTTTTGAGCCTAATTAGTCCATGATTAGCCATAAATGCTACAATAACCCACATGTACTAATGATGGATTAATTATGCTCAAAAGATTCGTCTCGCGGTTTACTGATGGAATTTGTAATTAGTTTTTTCATTCGTGTCCGAAAACCCCTTCCGACATATAATACAAACATCCAATGTAACACTCAAAAATTTTCTTTTCGCGAACTAAACATTTCGAATATTGAAGCGAACTAGCTGGACTTGTAGTTAAATTAGTCTTATATTAATTAGAGAATTTCAAATTACATCCGTAGCTGCAGGGCTCATATTCGTAATTCTACTAGTTTTTACGTACTTGTATATATGGATTTGAAGTGTCTAAGCTAGTACGTAGTTCAAATCACTTTCGTACTCCAAATCTCCAATCCGTTCGTACATGTTTCCGACCATCAGAACCACCGTTGGATCTCCATCCGTACCTAGCTAGCGTACTTCGTACCTGTAGACTGTAGTCCTTTACCCTATACTATACACGTCAAACTATTGCCAAAGCTTATCATACATTTATTAACTAACATGCTTAACATGTGGCTACTAAAATTGAAGCCATGCTTTAGCCTAAAAAACAACATTGAAATACTTTATGTGCCAATAACGTGTGGGATCCACGTGACGATAAAGGAATCTTACAACAGGTGTGGCACGAATCAAACGGATATCTAACTTAGTCAAACCTATCTAACTTAAGTTGTGATATGGTGGAATAAACTGTAGTAATGAACTATTTGCCACTTCTAGATGTGGCGTTATAGTTTGCTTCTGAGAGGCGTTGTTTTGTTTTGTTTTGTAGATTAAACTTTGCACAAGGTAAACACATATCTGTCTTCCGTTTTACACTAGTTTGAGCACATACTTTCACATTGCACTGGGGATGTCGAAATAACTCTCGCTTTGTTTAGTAAAATATGTGCTCAAGATCGAAAGACGATGTGTTTTACCTAGTGTAAAACTCAATTTGCTCCGGTTTAATTTGGGTTGCATTGTGGAAAACACAAACCCCTATACTATAACACGACAGAGGCCAAACACACAAAATATATTTTGAGCGAAGTAGAAAGGAAGTGGATTTTTTGTCCCTCGAGTGGACATCCCCTCGTTTTGTGCATATCGTACAAAAAGTTAACAATTTTTTTTAAAAAAATTGTCAAGATATATTAATATATGATATATCTTTTCACAAACATGCGAGTTAAAATTTGACTTATACAATTCGAAACAAAAATAACAAATTTGTCTATGAATTACACGTTTTATTCATAGTCAAATTTATTATTTTTGTTTCTACTTGTATAAGTTGAATTTGAATTTGCATGTTTGTGAAATAACATATCACATATTGATCTATCCTACGAAATTTTTTTAATTTTTTTTGATGACTTTTCAAGTCACGTGCAACAATAAGGAGATATTCTTTTAAGGGATGATTTGAGTTTTCCTATATAATAATAAGGAGATATTCTTTTAAGGGATGATTTGTGTTTTCCTCTATACTCCACTATCTAGCCTAGAGAAAGCAAGACACTTTCACTACTCATTAGTATTTTCTTTTTACCTTGTGTCCTTGTGGCAACCTGAGATGACATCTATAATCTCCCACTACCGGGCCTGTAGTAGTCGTAGTACTACAGCTGCTAGCTGTGTACTCCGTAACTTTTGTTCCCTCCCTAACGGGCTGTTTCCATTCCATTCCACATATTCCCTCGGTTCTCACCAAGGTCTGGGCCACCCAGCCAGCAGCCATAAGCAGTTCGCGTGGTTTTTTCACTGTGTCTAGACAGCTGCAGAAGGTAAAACCCAACAGCTACCGTTCAAAATTTTCACAGAAGAGAAGACCCAGCAGAGGCAGCCAGCCAGGTTTAACCCCACCGGCCCCTCTCCGGCCTCAAATGGATGGACCGACCTGGATAGCAAGCACCGAGCAGATCGACATAGTACAACCACTACACTCTACACCACAAGACACATGTAATGGAATACTATTTTAAACTCTCATTATTTACATGCCATCTAAATAATTATATATATTTATTTAAAACATCAACAATATAGATTAATATGTGATAAATTACTCTACAAATATGCAACCTAAAATTCAATTTCTACGTGCCGCAACAAAAAAAATAAATTTGGCTGCGAATATACATTAACTAGCTATAGTTCAATTTATTTTTTGTTGCAACTTGTAAAAGTTAAATTTTAACTTACATATTTGTTAGGCTCAAAAGATTCGTCTCGCGGTTTACTGATGGAATCTGTAATTAGTTTTTTCATTCGTGTCCGAAAACCCCTTCCGACATCTGGTAAAAACATCCGATGTAACACTCAAAAATTTTCTTTTCGCGAACTAAACATTTCAAATATTGAAGCGAACTGGAGTTGTAGTTAAATTGGTCTTATATTAATTAGAGAATTTCAAAATTGGTCTATTCATAGTCAAATTTGTTATTTTTGTTTTTACTTGTATAAGTTGAATTTGAATTTCCATGTTTGTAAAGTGACATATCACATATTGATCTATTCTACTA
Source organism: Oryza longistaminata (assembly GCA_009805545.1). NCBI lineage: Eukaryota > Viridiplantae > Streptophyta > Magnoliopsida > Poales > Poaceae > Oryza > Oryza longistaminata. The sequence continues at coordinate 17,328,982 of CM020189.1, forward strand.
AATTTTTTTATGACTTTTTAAGTGACATAAAAAATGAGAGGATATCTCCTTAAGGGATTAATTGAGTTTTTCCGAAGTAGAGATGCAAATAATAAGGTCTTGTACGGATTACGAGGTAGAAAAAACAAATGATAGGATAGAAAATTACATAAATAGGAAACAAATCAAAGGGTAAAAACAGATAATTACAAACACAAAGAATGTAAAAGTTGAGAGCATTCGGATTATAGGATATCAAATAAACAGTAATCTATTTACTAAGATCGAAGTATTGTTCATTTCATTCAGCTCTATTTTCCCCGACTCTTCTTTTCCAATTGTAGCACTAGCCAAGCTGTGGCTTTGATGTCACCGTTGACATCCATGTGTGGCCCAACCTCCACGCTATCAATTACACTACGCGACTCCTCTACACCATTGACCATGTTGTTGGTGGATCCGGCTCCTCTAACTTTAGGCTCGTATGTCAGAGGAGCACAGTATTTTGAGTCCCGCGCTACAGTAGAAAACAGTGTATTTGACGTAGTGCTATAGCAACGGTGAAATAACAGTAAAACGTAATGGCTGATGTTACTGTTTAGATATTATTGTAGCATACTATAACGATCGATCCCGTTCGCTCACTGCAGATCGGACGGCTGAAAATATCCAAATCAGAGTACTGTACGCCTCTGACTTAAAACACCCTAAGTCAAGAGGATCTCATTCCGTTGTTGGCCTCCTCCATGCACACATGGCTTCTGCCACAACCTCTCCGCACTCTTCTCCTCCTCTTTGACTCCAACATTGAGCCAGCCACCATTGCCAACCTCTGTATTTTTTTGCGGGGAAAAGGAAAATATATTACTCAACCACGTCTATTTATAGTCAAATTTGTTATTTTTGTTTCTACTTGTATAAGTTGAATTTGAATTTGCACGTTTGTGAAGTGACATATCACATATTGATATATCCTACTAAATTTTTTCTTTTTTTTAATGACTTTTTAAGTGACATGCAAAAATAAGGGGATATCTCCTTAAGAGATGAATTGAGTTTTCCGAAGTAGAGATGCAAATAATAAGGGCTTGTACGGATTACGAGGTAGGAAAAACAAATGATAGGATAGAAAAATTACATAAATTGGAAACAAATCAAAGGGTAAAACAGATAATTGTAAACACAAAGAATATAAAAGTTGAGAGCAGTCGGATTATAGGATATCAAATATACAGTAATCCATTTACTAAGATCTCAGTATTGTTCATTCCATTAAGCTCTATTTTCCCCGACTCTTCTTTTCCCATTGTTACACTAGCCAAGCTGTGGCTTTGATGTCACCGTTGACATCCATGTGTGGCGCAACCTCCTTTACGCTATCAATTACACTACACGACTCCTCTACACCATTGACCATGTTGTTGGCGGATCCGACTCCTCTAACTTTAGGCTCGTACGTCAGAGGAGCACCGTATTTTGAGTCCCGTGCTATAGTAGAAAACAGTGTATCTGACGTAGTGCTATAGCACAAGTGAAATAACAGTAAAACGTAATGGCTGAAGTTACTGTTTAGATATTACTGTAGCATAATGTAACGATCGATCCCGTTTGCTCACTGCAGATCGGACGGCTGAAAATATCCAAATCAGAGTACTGTGCGCCTCTGACTTAAAACACCCTAAGTCAAGAGGATCTCATTCCGTTGTTGGCCTCCTCCATGCACACATGGCTTCTGCCACAACCTCTCCGCACTCTTCTCCTCCTCTTTGACTCCAACATTGAGCCAGCCACCATTGCCAACCTCTGTATTTTTTTGCGGGGAAAAGGAAAATATATTACTCAACCACGGTGCTCTCACAGACTAACTGTGAAATAAAATTACAAGAATTGTCTGGCCAAAAGATAAATAGAGAGTCGGCCAACCTCTGTATCTTGACACAACATCCACTCTAGTCCCAACGTTACCCCAATCTCCATCATTATCGGCCTCTGCGTGTGGCCTCCATCACGACGACGATCATGCTGCCTGGCCTCCTGATGGCATCGGGTTAGTGCTTGATTGCCTCGTTTAGACGCGAAGGAAATGAAAATAGAGGAAAAGAAAAGAAAAACTACGAACAGTATTCCTCCAAAATCTCATAAAAATCCTGTAATTCGAATGTGTCCTAATTATTGTTCCGAATAAAAGTTGAACCAGTGATTCATGAGATCAATCAGCAGCTAGTTGTCCCCTGCAGAAATAATGCAATTGAGTTTATGATGAAAGGTTACTCTTGAACAATGCACGTGCTTCCATATTACCATACAAAATCTTGATGAATTGGGGGTGGGTATAGAGCACACCATCACTGCCGACTCTGTTTCTTTAAGAAGAACAAAGATATTTTCCGAGAAAAATCCATGTGACCATATTTCCTGTGGAGCTAGAAAGCTTTTTGGAAAAAGTACGAATTATCCCCCTAGACTATTGCGGTCAACCGAATTACCCCCCTGAACCACAAAACCAGACATTTTACACTCTCAACTATTTTTACCGGGCAAATAACTCCCCTGAATCAATCCGGAGTGGTTTTACGCCTACGTGGCAGTCTAGTCAGCAATACTTTTTTATTAAAAAAGTCGGTGGGGCCCACCTGCCAGATTCTATCTCCTCTCTATCTCTTTCCTCTCCCACCTCTCTCTATCTCTCTCACACCGAAGGCCGACGAGGAACCCCACGCGCCGACGGAGGCCGAGGACGAGCGGCGCGCCGGTGGACACCGGCCCGTCAAGCTCACGAGCTGGGCCTCAGCGCCGGACTTGTGCAAGAAGATGGTGATGGTCGATGAGCGGCAGCCAGCGCCAGACTTGCGCGAGAAAATGGCGAGCGCGGCGGTCGGACTCATCGTGTTGGAACGACACCCACAAGAGAAGATGGCGAGTCTGCATGTAGTTTTACTATTTATGTTGATAACAAACCAGAAAAGTCGCAGCAGCAGTATGCGGCACCAAAATCTCGTCTTCCTCCGTGTACTGATTTGATCCAATCTTCTGAGTGTTTGTTGGCAGCTAGAAGTAGGTTGTTAGGATTTTCCGGGCGTGGCTGACAAAGTGTGAGAAAGCACGAGAGCGGCAGCGGGCTCGTCGCTGCCTGCACGCGAGCTCCGGCTCCGCCGCCGTTGCATCCGCTTTCGCCCGAGTCCCACCGTTGGCCGCCAGGCGAGCGCGTGCAGGAGTGCTTCGGCAGGCAACGTGCTGCTGTGCCGACGAGGAGGAGGAGGACGCCCGGCCGGCGAGCTTGACGGGCTTGCCGCCGCCGCCCGAGCTCCGTCGTGCGGGAGTACTTCCGCTACAGCGCGGCGACTTGCTGCGATGTTATGCCGACAAGGAGGTGGAGGCCCGGCTGGCGAGCTCGACGGGCTGGCCGCCGCCGCGTGCTTCAGCAGCATCCCCTGAGCTCCACCGATGGCCGACGGGCGAGCGCATGCAGGAGTTCTTCAGCACAGCGCGGCGAGATAGAGAGAGGGGAAAGAGATAGAGAGGAGAGAGAATCTGGCAGGTGGGCCCCACCGACTTTTTTAATAAAAAAATTGCTGACTAGACTACCACATAGGCGTAAAACCACTCCGGATTGATTCAGGGAGGTTATTTGCGTGGTAAAAATAGTTGAGGGTGTAAAATGTCCGGTTTTGTGGTTCATGGGGTAATTCGGTCGACCGCGATAATTAGGGCGGTAATTCGTACTTTTTTTTCATGGCGGGGGGCCGAGCAGAGAAGTAGCGGCGAGGGGCTGGATGGAGGAGAAGCTGCTAGATGCCGGTTGCCTCTCTTCCCCTCTCCCTCCTAGGCTCATCGGCCTCCTCTTCACCCTCTCCCATCAGCCTGGCCGGCTGCCTCTCGCCCCTCTCCCTCCCAGGCTCACTAGCCTACTCTTCCCCCTTTCCCGCTGGCGTGGCTGGCTGCCTCCCCCCCTCTCCCTCCTAGGTTCACGACGTTGATCCGGATCTGAGGTTACCTCCTCCACCCTACGCCGCCGCCGCTGCCATGGCTCGGGCTCGTCGATGTCAACGAGGAGCTGAAACGCGAGCAAGAAGGTGGGGCAGGAGGTGGACGGCTGGTGAGCACCCTGAACCTGGTGTTGCCTCGTCGCCTCACAGGCCGGCCACCCCTAGCCGAGCTCGCCTCGTCGCCACCCCACAGCCGGTGTCGCGTCGATGTCGCCTCCTCACCGCCCTAGCTGACACTGCCTCCTAGATGCCCTAACTGCTGTTGCCTCCCCATATGTTGACCTTGCATGCGTGGTGGGAAAAAAAGAGAAGCGTTGACTTTTTTTCTCACTTACATGTGGGTCCCGTATGTTTTTTTATTTTCTCTTTGCTGACTAGGATGTCACATCAGTGAAACCAGTTGTTGATACTGTCATGGGATCTAAATTACACGGTTTTGTATAGTTTAAGGATGAAGATTTCCGGTATTGAGGATAAGGGATGTCAAACAAACTCAATGTAAAGTTCAGGGATGCCAAATGAACTTATTCCTTTGTACGATCGAGCTGGACCATATCGTCCGCATCTCTTTCCGCCACGGCCGTCTACTCCATTTGCCACAGATCAACCGGCCTACCAACGTACCAGATGCTTTTCAACGTTTTCTCGCCGGGTTTGCTATGACAAGTCCAACGGTGCTTGTTTAAGGTTTTCGATCCTTTTTAGAGAAAGATTTTCGATCCTTGATCATCTAAGCATTGGGAAATGCTGTAAAACTCTTGTACGCTTTCTATATAACGATACTTTTCTGGAAAAAAAAATTCTAAATACATCAAGATTTTTTAGATATATTAAGCAACCAATATAAGCTCATTAAGTATGACCTCATCAATAGATGGACATTTTCAAATCTATTTCGTGCATAAAACTGCGGATAATAATTTTTCCACCAAGTTGTTCCTAACTGAGCAGCTAGCTGGAAAAACGAGCAATTCTTAATTTTCTTTTCCTTTAGGAACGTGCCTCAAGTTTTCTCTTGACTCCACACATACAGTAAGCGACAATACTATGAAGTGACATTATTTGGCACCTGTCACAATACATAAGTGTGTTAGGTCTTTCTGGATTTTTCACATTTTGATCCTTTTAGAAAACTTGTTCTACAGATAGACTCTAAAAAAATTTATTCTAGAAATGATCATTTTCGCGGCGCCAATGTCATTGACGCCGTGGTCCAACATGATGGCGCTAACGACGTTGGCGCCGTTCCCCTAGCCTCCCGGTGAATGTTAAGACACAAATGCGAAGAGGGACGGCGCCAACGTAATTGGCACCGAGGACCAAATTGTAATTTTTTTTGAAAAAGGACCTATTTATAAATTAAAAAATATTTGCAAATAGGTCCTCAGTGCCAAAGACGCTGGCACCTAGGTTCTATTTGTAAATATTTTTATTTACAAACGGGTACTTTTTTAATTACAAATAGATCCTTTTTAATATTTTTTACAAATTGGTCCTCGGTGCCAATGTCGTTAGCGCCACCCCCTTCACATTAGTGACTTATCTTTTACCCAAGGGGTGGAAGGGGGCGCCAACGTCATTGGCACCGTCATGTTGGACCACGATGCCAACGATAATGGCACTGCAAAAAGGATCATTTCTAGAATAAAATTTTTTAGGGGTCTATTTGTAGGATAAAATTTTCAAATGACTAAAAGGTGAAAAATCCAGTTAGGTCTTCGCTAGTATGCGTATGTGGGGGAAAATATAAGAAGAGGCGGCTGTGAAACACTGTTCTTGGGTGGCCAGTTAACATCCATGCGAACTTGTAAGCCCCCATGCGTGTATCTGAATATTTTGTTACCAAGGTCCAAAGTGCATTTATTTTTAAATAAATTTTACAAGATTGCAGGTTTTCAGACATTCATAACATAAAATTTAGGTTTTGCAACTTGTTTCAACCCCCCCCCACCCCCCCCAAGATTTTAAGGCAAAATATTTCATAAAATCCCACATTCATACTACGATTTTGTTTGGCTATTATATGCATAATACATGTATAAAAAATAATGTAATATTTTCTAAATAGATACACACATCAGCTACTTTCTCAACAAACATCGTTACCAATTATGTTATGTTTCGAAGAAATTTTACGGTTCTTAAAAAATTTAGGGTGGGGGTGAGGAGGGTTATGATATAGATGTTGTAGAAATGGCAATAAAATATCAAATAAATCATTTTTTAAGTTTGTCATAATTAGAACTTAAATAACCATGGGTTAATAGCTTTTTTTTTGCGCTAAATTCATCTTTGTATCCAAAACATGTAATTTTGTGAAATTTACTCTTTCTTTCTAAATTCCATGTCTGAGATTTTGAAGAAAAAATACACTCAAAATCTTCTCTCCTGTTCAAAGATACACCAGAAACGAAGTGCATGGTGTCAAATTGTCAATTATGCCTGACCTGAGGAAGTGAGGAGTGAGGTGTTCACGTATTGTAGAAGAATGAAGACTTGAGGTGTTTCTTCTCTGCCACAATCAGTGGAGACTGGAGAGGTTCACGTGGGCAGTCTATCACGCTTTTGATGACTTGGACCATTTATAACGTCTTCCACCCGCTGTTAGTTGTTAGGCATGAAGAAGATATTGATGTATGGCGAACTAAGCTACACTTTGGTCATGGCTCTTTGTGCGGGGAACTTATCCACTCGATTCTCTTGTATCTAACACCGAACGTTCGCATTTTTCTGTGATTTAATTTCAGGAGATAGTACATGCCTACATGGGTACGGGTGTGCATTTAATTAGTGGTAAAGCATGGATAATGTGGGGGAGAAAAATAAGTGGTGCAAATAGTAAAAACCTGAAAATTACGGTTGGAACGAAAAATAGACATCGATTTGTTTATGTAACAAAGAGTAAAAATTTTAATGGCAGATTTGACCATGAGTAAAAATTTTACTCTTGATGATATGGATAAATATCACGCGTTCATTTGTTTTTATCCAATAGCAGTTTCCAGATTTCTATTACATAGTGATTTTCACTACATATTTCTCGTCTCGGATATATACAACCTTACATGGCAACCCCTTGAGAAAAGGCAAATTACACATAGGTCTAGATCTAAACATAAAAGAACAAACAAAAGATAAAAAGAAAAAACGACGAAGTCCTTCTTCGAGCTCTGGCCACAACAACAAGGCACAGTACACTAGCTAATTATCTAGTTATTGGCTGATATACTAACTAACATAGTATAAATTAAGTTAGGATCAAATAATTTACCCGGGGTCCTGTGAGGTACAATATAGAAATACTCCTGATTGTAACTACACTGTACCTACGATATAACTTATATAAAATTAACTTGTATTCCACTATGGTTGGTTAGCACCGGAATCTTTACATGTGACATGTGTGAAAGTTTTTTCTAGCAATTTTTTTTCTTTCATGCACAAATCTTAAGGTGATCCGATAATTACGAATCTGAAAGTTTTTTTTGACTAAAAAACTTACATAAGTTTTCTAGCAATTCCATAAAAGTTTCCCCCGTTTTGTAGATGGCATAAACCCATTATATGTGCCATTTGTACGTTTCTATTTTCTCAGTAATCAGACCATTAAGCCGAGACCGACCGCCAGAACATCCCTAGTTTCCGCGCCAAACTTGTGGAATTTCTGTGAGAAATTTTTGCATGGAAGCACCGGAATTCCACGTTATCCAGACTATAAATATCTGCATCGATCGATCAGTCACCACAACCACGCACTCCACTACAGGCTAACACACAATGGCAGCTCCCGCCATCCTCCGCCTCCTCCCTCTTCTCCTCCTCGCCGCCGCCGCGAACGCCGCCACGTTCACCATCACCAACAAGTGCCAGATCACCGTGTGGGCGGCGGCCGTGCCGTCCGGCGGCGGGCAGCAGCTGGACCCGGGGCAGCAGTGGGTGATCGACGTGCCGGCCGGCACGACGGGCGGGCGCGTGTGGGCGCGCACGGGCTGCAGCTTCGACGGCAGCGGCAACGGGCGGTGCCAGACGGGGACTGCGGCGGCGTGCTGCGGTGCGCGGCGTACGGGCAGCCGCCCAACACGCTGGCGGAGTTCGCGCTGAACCAGTTCAGCAACCTCGACTTCTTCGACATCTCCCTCATCGACGGATTCAACGTGCCCATGGACTTCCTCCCCGCCGGCGACGGCGCCGGGTGCGCCAAGGGCGGCCGCGGTGCGAGGCGGACGTGGCGGGGCAGTGCCCGAGCGAGCTGAGGGCGCCCGGCGGGTGCAACAACGCGTGCACGGTGTTCAAGCAGGACCAGTACTGCTGCACCGGCTCGGCGGCAACAGCTGCGGCCCGACCAACTACTCGCAGTTCTTCAAGGGGCTCTGCCCGGACGCCTACAGCTACCCAAGGACGACCAGACGAGCACCTTCACTTGCCCGGCCGGCACCAACTACCAGGTCGTCTTCTGCCCATGAGGGACGATGACTTGTTAGCTGGCATCTGATCGATGTGATCTTGGTTAGATGTATCACAATAAACAAGCATGCATACTTTTTATGCGAGTTTGTATCAGAACATAAGAGAAAAGTTACTCTGTAATAAAGTAAACCATTCAAACTGAAGTGGTTTTTCACTGTGTTTGGTTAATTACACAGGCATGAACGAATCCGTTCAAATTCTATTATTTTTTCCAGGGGGGTTTGACGGTAGTTTAGCACTTTAGCACCACTACGACGTACAAGTGAGAACTGAACAACGTTTTTGTTATGCGTGGATGACACGTTCTCTATTCGTTCCAAACCTTATGAACCGTGCTTGTGAACTGTGATCGAGGATTTTGAACCCAGAATGTGATCGACGATTCATCGACCTAGCTCCTTTCTTATCCGGTTGAACGGTCTTGTTCTTGGCGAGCTCTGTATTTTATATCTTCAGGATAATAGCGATGGATATATAGAGTAAAATTTGTCCCTACCATATTTTTGGATTTTGTTCATCCAAGTCAAGATCAATTGACAATTCAGATATAAATTAAGATAGTACAACTTTATATTATCACGCAAAATCTTGGCACGATATTTGACCAATCATTCACATCCATTTCTAGACGATTCTGCCAAAATACAACCAGCTGGACTCCTATCAAACCATCATCTGGTTTCCCCACCAAACTCTCTTGGGATTTCGTAACGAAATTCGCACACGCAATGACGCAAAGCGTCAAAGTTGAATTCCATTGCACATTATCGTTATCCATTAGCAACGCGCGCTATTAAATCCACACCCTAGCTTCATTCTTCTCAGCTTAATTTGAGCAACAGAAAACACTAAACACACTCACCAAAATGGCGTCCCTCGCCAACTCTTTCTGTCCTCTCCTCGTCTGTCGTGTGTGCTCGCCGCCGCCGCCGACGCGGTGACGTTCACCATCGTCAACAAGTGGGGTACACCGTGTGGCCGGCGGCGCTGCCGTCGGGCGACGGCAATCAGCTCGACCCGGGGCAGAGCTGGGCCGTGTACGTGCCGGCGGGCACCAAGGAGCGCGCGGGTGTGGGGCGCACGGGCTGCGGCTTCATCTCCGGCGGCAGCCTAGGGCAGTGCCAGACGGGCGACTGCGGGGCACGCTGCGGTGCGCGGCCGTCGGGCGCCGCCCGTCACGGTGGCGAGTTCTCGCTGGGCCAGGCGAGCGGAGGCCGCGAGACTACTTCGACATCTCGCTCGTGGACGGGTTCAACGCGCCGATGGCCATCGTGCCGGCGCGGCGGGCGGGCGGGCGGGTGCCCCCGCGGCGGGCCTCGGTGCGCGGCGGAGATCACGCTGCAGTGCCCCGGCGAGCTGCGCGCCAAGGCCGGGTGCAGCAACCCGTGCGGGGGAACAGCACGTGCGGGCCGACCAAGGACACGGAGTTCTTCAAGAAGCTGTGCCCGGAGACGGTCACCTACGCCCGGGACGGCCAAGGCACCACCTTCACCTGCCCCGCCGGCCCGACTACCAGATCGTCTTCTGCCCATGAAGATGAGCTTTGGTGTCGTCAGGGACAGTAATAACTATCTTAGTTCCTGTATTTGTATATGTGTGGTAAATAAAACCTCGCACTGAGTGAATCACTTGTTTGGGATAATGAAAATAAATGGATAAATCTTGTCACTTATGATCTGTCATCACTGTTCACTGGGTCATTGGTTACATTGGCATGTGCTTGGAAAGCACCAATGGGAAACGGAGAACTGATCGGTCTGGACAAAGTAGAGCTCTAGAGGGTTTGGCAACAGTTGGTATCGCACCGGAGCATGGGATACGGTTTACATAGCTCCATGCCTATGGAAATCAAAGGCAGATAGCGATGTGGCGCGCAGGCAAAGCTAGGCCAGACAAATACAAACGGAGATCCATCTTTTGGCTTATGCACATACATATTCGAATGTTTAATATCAACTGAAAAATAATTTATGGGTATCTAAGGAAGATGAAGGAGGATGATACAGAATATTGAAGAAGAAGAAAGAGAAGATTAAAATAGGAAGATGAAGGAAAAGAGAAAGGATAGGGGAAAGACAATAGAGATAAAGAAGAATATATAGATATAAGAAAGAGATAGAATATAAATTGATTTTTCAGTGGATGAATATTTAAACCATTATTATCGAAATATGTATGTGCATAAGCTAAAATAAGTATGGATTTCACGTGTAATGTTTAAATTTGTCTGGCCTAAGCGTAGCTGCATGCCCACACCTGACCATATAACACCTCCCTATATTGCCATCAGATACCTAATTACGAAGGATTCAACTATCCTTTAAGATATGAATCTGATGAGATGTTTATATTGATAGAGTAAATAAATATTTATAATAATATAAAAATATAATAAGAAATAAGAGAAATATAATATATATGGATATAAAATAAATATTATAAAATAGTTATAAATATTATATATATATGATTATTAAAATATATATATAAATATGGGAATAAAAAAAAATTATTAATAGAACTATCGAAAAATATAATTAAGATATAGAATAGAATATAGATATATAATATTGGAAATTATATATTGATAATAATATATATTTATTATATTAAAATTTAGATATTAATAATACTTTGTAAAGATAAGAAGATATATATATATTACTGAAATAAAGATATATAATATATTATATTAATATAATATAATTATAATTTAAGATCATATAAATATTATATATGAATGAAACATATTTGGAATAGAGATAAATATATTAAAGACTATGTAAAATATAAAATATATATAGTATACGATAGAAATAAAAGATTAAATATGAGATATTATAAAATATAAGAATATATTTAACTATGTATATATTAATATAAATTATGAATTAATAATATAAATATAGAAATTAAATTATTTATATAAGATAATTTTAGATAGATATAAAAAAACTAATATGGATTAATATTAAGATTGGATAATATATTATAAATTATATTGATAATGATTAATATATAAAAATTGAAAATATGGATAATAATAAATAATATAATAATAATTTATATAAATGACAATTCAAGATAATAATAAGGATTGATAGGAAAATATAATAATATAATGAAAATTATAAAATAATTCGGATATGAAAGATTATTATTTGAATAAATTATTAACATATATATATATATTAAATATTAATAATTTAAAAATATTAAATTATGAGAATTGACTATCTGAAAATACGTAGAACATAATAATAGAGATATTTAATGAAATATAAATATATCAGGAATAATATAGATATATAGGAATATTAAAAGAATAAGGAATATATATGATGAATGATTATATTTAATATATAAATAATATATATAATATGAATATATATAGAATTAAAGATTTGATAGATAAGAATTATGAAGGAATAAAGATATAATTATTGATTATGAGATTAATTATAGAAAAAAATATATAGGATTAATAATTTATGGAATAGAAGAGATATGGAAATAATATATAAATCTATTATGGAAAGATTAAGGATAATAGAATAATGAAATAAATATGATTATAATACATTGAATATAAAATATATAATGGGATATATATGATATATTTTGATTAAAGGAATATTAATATGATTATTAATATAATATAATAATTATATTATAAGAATATAATAATAAAAGAAAATTATATGATAGGATAATGAATTGAAATGAAGACTTATGAAAGATAATCTAGAATACAGTTATATGATCAGATATAAAAAATTATTATTTAATATTGGAAATAAGAAAAATGAATATTAGAATATATAAAAATAGGAAAATTGATATAAAAGATAGAGTGAATTATAATATAGATACTGATGATATAATAATAATATAATAGATAAATAAGACTAACATGATATGTAATTTAGCGATTCAATAAGTAAAAATATAACAAACATAGAGAAAACTAAATCATAATTTTTAAAAATTAAATTTACCTTATAAGTATATAAGCGAAACGAGCATAGAACAAAAATGGCTGACGATAGCAGCTGGTGCGCGCGCACACCGCGACTAGTAAAACTTAGTCTTTTCCACATCGATTACGTTTGGTACAGAAATATCAAATGCTGAGACACTGAAGGAATTATATTGGCTTACTGGTTCTTCAGGCGGTTATAGCATCGCGGATATATAAACGTCTAACCATCTTCGTTCAAACCCTTTTCCAGGAATTTAACGTTATTGTGCTTTCAGATGATAGGTGCGACGTACCGTCGACAGCGAGTGTCTATGGTGACTTCGTCATCTCCAGGATTTGCCGGTCCATTCTTCGAAGATGCTCATAGGGGTAGGGTTTGCCGTGCGTGTCTTCATAGGGTGAGTGTGCGTGCACTGTGAGTGTCTGTGTTGTACTGCGTAATTCTCAAGAAAAAAAAAAGAAACAGACAGTGGTAAAGGAAAAACATTACGCCCAAAGGAAGCATATTTGGTTGTCGCCGGTGCCGGCGCGTGCGAGCTCATGACCTTTCTTTACAGTTATGGATTAAGTCTATTATGTCTTGTCCTCGATCGAATCGCATCTCTCAATGACAAAACCAGGTATAACACCTCCCCCCAATTTCTAAAACCGATGCAAATCAACTTCTTCGATGGTTTTGGGAAGTGGCATTGCTGAACGTAGCACGTTGACTTGGTGCAGTATGCTGAGTGTGGCAGCCCGGTTTTCATCCCTCCCTCTCAATCTCGAACGCGGGGGCGACGGTGAGGACACACAATGCTACGACAGCGAGGCCACAGCCATCTTCCCCCCAGGCGTAATGCACAAATACCGCCAGCGGTGATGACAACTTTCTGCGCCACCGCCGGTTGTCTATGTCGTGCGCCGCCAATGGCTGTCCATGACCTGCGATGTCAGGCATGTTGCGGCACCCAACATAGCTGCCACCATGGAGGAGTGAGGAGTGGCGCCTCACCACGCTGTTGCCATCGACTGCTGATCTCTGCACTGCACGCATCGCGGTCGGCCGACAAACTCCTCCTCCTGCGCGAAGCCACCTGACGAGCTCCTCCCCACTTGCCTCACACGACACTGGACCGCCACTCCAGCTCGTCCACCGACACTGAAGCACACTCCGCCGATGCCTTCCACCACCGCAGGTCCCCAACGCCACCTTCCCGCTCGCCGTCTCCTCCTCGACCCCACCATCCACCTCCTCAGACCTCGGCCACCACTGAACGCGTCGCCCTCCACGATCTCTTCGGCTGCAACTTCTTCCTCTTTCCTGAGCGGTAGCCAGTTAAGCCACAGACGTGAGCTATGGATCTTGAGCTCAGGTTGCAGGGAGGCAGATGTCGGGAGACCTTAGTGAGCGAGCTGGGGTGACGGTAGGAGTGGCGGCCGAAAACGTTAGCAAGGATCTCGAGCTCGAGTCGCGGGGAGATAGACCTCGGCAAGCTTGCAGGGGAGCGAGGGTAGGAGGGCGGGAGTGACCCAGATGCGTCCACCACCGCACAACGAGGCATAGCCGCTCGCGCTACTCTGTAAAGAGGAGCCACCGCTGCAGCCACAGCTCCTCTCCCGCGTGGCTGCTGGCCTAGAGACGTGGAGAGCACGAGGAAGAGAGGGAGAGATGGAGAAGGCAGCGGCTGGGGGAAGAAGATGGAAGATAGGTGGGCCCACATGGATCCCACCTCTTTTTTTACCGTGAGCGCCATACAAATGCCAAGTAGGATAAATCCTAATCCATACGCCACGTAGGCTAAAACCAGGTTCAATACTGCCTTAGGAGTAGATTTACACCAGTTTTTGAATGTTGAGGAAGATGTTATACTTGATTTTGTGGTTGAGGGATGTTATTCGATCAAGGGCAAGAGATGAGGGAAGAAAAATAGACTTATTCATTAGTCATTACAGCTATGCATGTAGGCCGTATGGGCTTGGAACTGGCTAGCTAGGACGCAACTAACCCCTCCCTAATCAGATTACGGTCCATTTGGTAAAACGAAAAAAATTACGGATCAGAAAAATATATGTCCGAATCGAATACGTTGTAACCCACATATTACGGACCATCTGGTTGGGCGTTTACGAAGCACTTCTCCACTCAGAAGACTCCGAAATAAGCTGTTTTGGTTTATTAAGTAATATGAGCAAGAGCAACCGACGAGGCTCACAGACTCATCAATAGCCCATATTAAAAGGAAAACTTAATGAACAAATACATATATAATTAGAACGCCAAACTTGCACTTAGGAAAAACATCACATGTTAATCAAGTTGTATCACCGCAAATTGTAAAATTGTCAACTACGTATTTATATGTTTAAGGTAGTTCACAGCGTGCGTTTTTTTTTTTCTAACAACACGCACAAGAGGTACATAGTTCACAGCGTGCGTGTTAGTACATAGTAGATTACTATCGACAATAGCTCAGAACTAGTTTGCATCATCGAGTACCAAATTACTAGCTGAGTAATCGACAATAGCTCAGAACTAGTTTGCATCATCTACCATCTAGAGTACCAAATTACTAGCTGAGTGCCTCTGGTAAGGGATGCACATGCACAAAACATTAACCATGCCTGCTATGTATCCCTGTTATGTGTTTCTGCAGTTAGAAATAGGCAAATAGCTGAGAGCTCAGAATTAAAGTGACTGCTCTGAATTAGTTTGCACCATCTAGCTGAGAGTGGAGTGGTGAGAGCCTGGTAGTGAGGACACAGAAAACAACAGAAAAAAAAAACTTCATAATGAGTATTCAGAAGAAATTAATAACGTCGAAAAGCTGAAAAAAAAAGAGACCATATTTGCTCTTGATTAATAGGATAAATGAACTGAAAATAAAGGAAAACAATATATAATGACATAATATTATAACTATTATTACCTTAGTGAAAGACTTCAATACCATCGGAAAACTCTACTGTCAAAGTGACAAGTCTTCTAGAACATTTACGTACATGAAATACACCAACCTGTTAAATCAAAAGGAATGTTTGTTGTTTATGGTATGTAAGATAAGTACAAATACATCGTTTTAAGATACCCAAGTAGGAGAAGAAATTTACCTCAACATCAACTTTAGAGCCCGAGTCATTACCCTTCTCAAGGTGTCTCTCACCAACACCCAACAGTATATCTTCCAACTAAAATAAATAAAATGGTAGTCGAATTACTGTATAAACTAAAGTACTCCACACATGCACACGCTATACTTTGTGCATTTTAGGTCTTGTTTCGAAGACTAACTTAGATTTTGAAACATCCAAATAAAAAGCCTCAAGGATGACAATTGTTTGATACCTGAGTTACATTTGAAATGTTCTCTCCTTGGCATGAGAGAATAACATCACCAACTCGAATGCCATGTTTCTCAGCAGCACACTGAGAAAAAACCTAGTATGAACCCAGAAGAGTTATAATATAATATACCTGCAGAAATAGTTAGACACCATAAACAAGAAGTTTACCTCTCTTACAATAAGACCAGAGGCAATGTTGTATTTACGGGACAATAGCTCAATATGCGCCATTTCTAGAAAATCCACTGTTCTTAACTTCAAGCCAAGCTGAGGTCGAACAAGTTGCCTACATAAGATTATCGTTAGATTGTTGCATTTATTCTAGGAATATCCAAAATGGATCAATTATAGAAAACATAAGCATACATTCGCTACATTTTCAGCAACCATCAACCATGGAGTATTAATTTATATATAAGCAAGGTTCTTCAGAAAGTTAAACAAACATCTTACCCTCTTAAATGTTATGCATACGCAAATTAAGTTTGTACTCATTCGATCGTTATTAGGCAAAATATGGCATTGTGTGGGTCTAAATATAACTTTAACTAATAAAATGGAGCGAGTACGGTATGGTAGCATCAGAAAATAATTACCGCCCACACACACCTCAAAAGAAAAAGGAAACAGGCAAGGATATGTAACCAATCAAGATTAACAAAATGGCGCTCACCCAAATTTTCTCCACAATCTCATACACGTAAGGATTAGAGAGCTTGGTATGAAAGCAACAATAGGTAACGTGCAGAATAACATCCCCACAATGTTTCCACTAAAATCTGCCAATGCACCTCCAGTACCACACTGCAAACAAAATTGGATTGAGATTATATATAAGTACACCTAAATATTCAGAATATAAATATATCATTACCTTAGGAATGGAACCATCTATGAACAAATAGTGATTGTGCTGATACTCATAAGGATCCACGTATTTCACTCTGACTGTAGTGCAAATCAAATCTGTTTTATTATCTCTAGCTAGCACACACAAATTCTGGCCATACTCCAAATCAGGTTTCAAAGGTACAATTGGTAGAGTCAACTCTCCCATAGTTTCAAAGAAGGCAATATCGAAATGCTTGCTGAAGTACAGCAAGCGACAATCTGAGGTTGTGTCATCCGGTATGCGAACAATAACCTACAATAATAAGTACATAAAAGAGTATATGAAACACTTCATGTGAAAGTCAAACCGGTTATACTATTTTGAACACTATGTTAGACCTTTTGATTTTACTAAGTACAGTTTGAACTAAAGAGAGAGATGAGGGGGGACAAGGTACAAATGTACTTAGCATTGCAAGCACGGTGACCAGAAACTAGATCCTTGACCCCAAGGTGCTACAAGGAGTAAGGGTGGGCAAAAATTAGCCGACCACTGGACAACGAACCAAATGCTTGTTCGGCTTACATTTTTTTCCCTTGTTTTTTTTAAATTATCATTGGTTTGTATCTTTACGAAACCGAATACTAGATATGCTTTTGGGGGGTTGAAAACCCTTCCCCTCTAGCACTCAAAACTGAGCGATAGATTATCAATGATTAATTAAGTATTAGCTAAAAAAATTGAAAAATAGATTAATTAATATGATTTTTTGAAGCAACTTTTCTATAGAAAATTCTTGTAAAAAATACACCGTTTATAGCAGTTTGGAAAGTATGCGCATGGAAAACAAGCTAATAGAAGTTGGGAATAGGGAGTAAAGAACACGCCCTTAACATGCTAACAATCACAAGCATGCTAAGCTTCTGAAGTGTTTTACCTTAGCCTCAGGAGCATAATCCTTGTATGACCAATCATCGAAGGGTTTCTTTGTGCAAATAATCCAAGCAGAAGTGAGTATTATAGCAGATTTTTTCACATCATCCCACTCAACAACAATGCCAGTACATTGGTTAATCTCCGTACCATCTGGGCATACACAAAAAGTTAGCAGAAGCAACCAATATTGCCATTAGAGATGGAATTATACACGAGATGAAGAATATACACTACCGTGATAAGCTGAAAGGCTCACAACAGATTTGGAAGCATTTAGGAATATTTTCTTCTGCTTGGGGCTATAACATTCCGTAGTACAAGAGGAAGCACAAGATGATGACATTAGTGTCGGTAATTGTTCCTGACGAGCTACAACAATGATATGGTGTATAAGAAATAGGTGAGCTTAAATTGCGTTAAATTGAATTAACTTTAATTCTTTAGTTGGTTCTACAAGCATGTTGTGAGTTATATTAAATTGAATTGGTTAGATTCATTGTTGATTTCATAAGTTTCCAATAAATAAATTGTGAAAAACTAAATTGGTTTCACTTCCTAGTTGATTTCATAGATGTAATAAAACGGATGAAAGAAAGTAACAAACCTAGTTTCTCCTCGTACTTGCGATAGGCCCAGTGATAAGCTTGTGCAGCTACTGGATCATCAGTAATGCCATACACCACCTCACCGGAAGGAGTTCTCAAGATAGGCACGAGTGGGGCCTGCGGTTCACGAAGTGGAGAGCTATCTGCAGAGGAATCCGAGTCTTGCTGATCCTGTGCTACCTCCCACTGCTTCTCCTCCTCTGAAGCTATGGAGGAGTCGTTGAATTGCGATTGAGGTGTTGAAAGTGGTAGATCCAATTCTGATTGTTTGGACTCAGTTGCCTGTGGATCATATGACACTGTCATGGAATCGGCTCTACGAGGGCGAGCGAACCAGTATGTCGGAGGAGCCTCCGTAACAGCGGGGAGGCTTTGCGATGGCGACGCCCGCGATGATGGAGCAGGGAGTTCCTCCCGGCTTGGCTCCTCCATGCTAGTGCCTCCACAAGCCGGCGACCCGCATGGCGCAGACGACGACGGTGGCATGGTAGACATACCTGGCTCCAGCGAAGGGGGCAACGGAGGCCTCTCCTGGTCCTCGACGCTCGCCGCTCTTCTAGTCCTGGAATCCGGCACCTTGGATCCTGATCCCGATCTCATCTTCGCCGGTTTGGATCTCCCGCAGATCGCAGTCGAAGGCCGACGGCCGAGGAGGAGAGATTAGACGGAGGCGGCGGCTCGGAGCTCCCGCAACCCGGCGGCTAAGCGGAAGGGAGTACTGAAAAGCCAAAGCAAAAGGGCGATTTTATTTGTATCGTCAAACCTTGGACTTCGATTGGAGTACGGAAAGGCTAACTGGAGATCGATCGCTGCCAGCGATAGAATTTTTTTTTCTTTTCCTCTTTCCGTAAGTTTATACATCTAAAGTTTACTCACCTAAAATTTGTAAAGTGAATGTTTATAAGCCAAAATTATATATACCCGATTCAAATTCAAATATTTTATATTCTTCTTTTAGTAGTTTATACACCTAAATTTACACATCTAAAGTTTATCCATTCTAAAGTTTGTAGACGAATGTTTATAAGTTAAAAGTTTATATATACCCGAATCAAATTCAAATTCGAATTCAAATATTTTATATTTTCATCTTTTAATAAGTTTATACACCTAAAATTTACGCATCTAAAGTTTATCCACCTAAAGTTTATAGAGCGAATGTTTATAAGTTAAAAGTTTATATACCCGATTCAAATTCAAATTCGGATTCAAATATTTATATATATAAAATATTTCTATACACAAAGTTGATGTGTGCAAAGTTTACGGTATAAAATCTATGCACATGAATAAGAGTATTAGATATTTTTAATAATTTTCTTTACTGTTTTTTTAAAATTTATGATGTAGTAGAAAAGTAAAAAAAGGAGATGAAAGAGGAGTATTAGGGAGGAGGGACGGGTGATCGCAGGAGAGAGGGAAGCGATCACCCACCCACTAGCAACCCCATTAGAATAGGTATTCCCGTATACCTAATAACATTTTATTTATATAAAAAGGAATAATCCTTATAAAACAAATATTAATAAGAGAGTCTACGCGTCGCGCAGCCAATTGGAGGGGAAAAAATTGGGCGCTGACGTCAACATGACATATACGTGCAAAGCCACTTTAAACTATTTTTTCTCTTAAATTATTTATCCAAATTATGGTCTGATTGCACCATTAAATTCATTGCAATCAAATCTTTAAACAAGACACACATGGATATATTCCGACGAAATTTTTTTAGCTTATTATTGAATTATTTTTAAATGATGCACGATGTTCCACCAAGTATATCGAAATTTATTCACTAAGAAGATCGAAAATGTTCAATCGTTTAAATAGGGCGTTGTTTCACCTTATATAAAACAATGTTCAGCAAATAGCGAAAGAATGTTTCAGTGCGCTGCAAGATTAGATCTATACATATTGAAACCTTGTGAGTACACTAAAATAAAACGAATTACCTTAATAGAGGGTTCCAAAATATGTGGGTGATTTGTTGCAAAAGAATATTTTAATTCACTGCAACATTAGATCTATACATAGTGAAACATTGTGAGTACAGTAGAGGAAGTCTGTGCACATGGGGGAGGGGCAGCGCCCGAATTTCTCCCCCTCCGCCGGTCACCCGAGCGGCAGCAATTTCGATATTACTCAATATTTGTGTTAGAAGAAGGATTATTACTTTTTATATAAATAAAAATGTTACTAATATTTATATCTATAATTTATAGTAATATAAAAAGGAGGAGTTCACCCTTTCAACCAAACATGTGAAATCAAACATATGAAATTCCTACCGCTGATCCGTTGATCCCGTGACGTTACCTGGCCGCGCTTTCCCCGCCGCCGTGACCTCCGCCTCGCCATAACAACCCGTTGCGACTTAGGCCTTGTTCGGTTACGCACGGATTCAATCCGGGCCGGGAATGACAAGTATAGTAAGAAATTTATGATAGATACAATGACAGACCGGAATTTATTCCGGGCGGGAACCAATTTACTCATATTAGGTACAAACAAACATCCGGATTAGTTCACACCTCTTGAATAGTTGATTGATTCCCAGTCTCTTATTGTCTATATCATAAGTAAATTGGTTCCCAGCCCTGAATAAATCCTGGTCTCTTATTGTATCTATCATAAATTTCTTAATATATACTTATCATTTCCGGTCCGGATTGAATCCGGACGTAACCAAGCAAGGCCTAAAACGGATGGAGTAGTTTTTTCCAACGGCGGCAACCTGCTACTGGCCAGTGGCTACTGCTATGGCCAGTGCCCTAGCGTGGACACCCGAAGATGAATCGGATCAAAGACAAACAACGAAGGACGAAACCTATTTCTCTTGAGGAAGAAAACGGACACTGCCAGCGGCGAGGATTTTGCAATGCTGACAATCAGGAGGTCAATGCGTCCCCGCGCTCTGTGAGATTGTGGCAGAGCTCGTCGATGGCGCCACCGCTGAATATGCTACCGGAGCTGCACGCGCGGCAGGGGTGGCCTGCACGCCGCGCTCCAACGATGGGTCCAGAGCATCTCAACATCCCCAAGGCCTTGTCTGTGTTCAGAGGGGATTCACTACTATAATAGCTATTTTTTGTGTGTGTGGTTGTTTTGATTTTTGCGTGCGGTTGTTTTGCCCGTCTGGAATGGAGCGTCAGGGAAAATTGCGATTTTCTTGTGCAAGTGGCACAACTGCACGCGGAAATCTGATTTTTCGCGTGCTGCTACTTATGCCGCCCACACGGGAAAATAAAAATCCGAAAAAAAATAAATTTTCAAAAAACACAAACCCTTACCCTAAATCCGGATCCAGGCACCCCGCCGCCACCGCCGCGCCGGCCACCGCCGCCGGATCCGAGCGATGGACTCCCGCCGCCACCAGATCCGGGCGGGGCGCAGCCGCCGCCGCCGGATCTAGGCGTGGGGAGGGCGGCGCCGCTCCTGGCCACCACCTCGTGGTCGTCGTCGTCGTCGGCCGCCGCGCACGCTGCTCCGGGCCGCCGCCTCCTCCGCTCCTGGCACACGTCGTCGGACCGCTCCCGTCCGCCGCCTTGCCATCATCGTCGGCGCCACGCCACTTCCGGCCGCCGCCTCGTCGTCGTCGTCGGCCGCGCGCACGCTGCTCCCGTCCGCCCGCCGCGGACCGCCCGCTGCCGTCGAGCCCGCCGCTGGCCGCGAGCCCTCCGCACCCGCCAGCCGCCGTCGACCCCTCCACCGAGAGCCGCCCGGAGGAGAGGAGGCGTCGGTGCCATGCACAGGAGGAGGAGAAGGTGAGAGAGAGGAGAGAGGAAAATGAGAGGAGAGGAAAGTGAGAAGATAAGGGGGAGAGAGAGGAGATAAGGGGGCCGGGGGAAGAGAGAAGAAAGTCCAAATTTTTTTAAATAGGATGGGAGGGAACAACTATTTTTCTGTGCGGGTAGATTAGGAGGCCCGCACGCGAAAATAGAGTATTTTTTGCGTGCGAGCCTGTTAAGTGACCCGCACACGAAAATTGATTTCGTGTACGGGCGACGACCCGGCTTTGCTCCCCCATTTTTTCCGTGCGGTCCAACTTACGGACCGCAGGAAACAAAATGTGGTGGCATCCAGGAAAATCAATCATGTAGTAGTGATTGAAGATGATTAGGAGGGATTTTAGGGGTGTATATTTTCACACCACAATAGGGTGGAATAAATCCCTCCAATCAATCTCCACAGGATTACCGAACAAGGTCTAAGGTGGGGGTCGTGGATGCGGGGATAGATGATGCCCTTTTGCGGAGAAACGTGATGCCTGAAGTTGCTGCGGAATAAGCACAATCCAATCCGAGTTGTGGTATAGGCGTGCACGACGGAATGGTGGGATGGTGTGGGTTGAGTTGGGCTAGGGGGGGGGGTGATAGTTATTTTAGATTTTCAATCGATTCAAATTTGATACGGGCGACTTACAGCCAACAAAAAAATAAAATCAAACATAGACAACGTACCAAAATTTCGACGAAAATGTCTCCAGTTTTATAATAGTAGAGAAGAGATAAACACTCTAAGGTTATGTTCTATATGGAAACGTGGCGGCTTATTGATGTATGATTAATTAACTATTAGCTAAAAAACTTAAAAAAGATAATACAATATGATTCTTAAAACAACTTTCATATAGAATTGTTTTTTTAGAAAACATGCGCGCGGAAAACAAGAAAAGTGAGTTGGGAATGGAGAGGGAAGAGTACGGGTGGGGATGCCCAGGAGTTCACTCCAACTCCATGTGAAGGATTTGATCAAATCTCTGTCGTCTCTATATAAGAACGGTTGGGATGAAGTAACTAATTCCTACTAGTTTTTTTTTTGCATCTTAATATTTGTAACAAATCAACCATATACAAACTAATTTTACTTGCATAACCTAGAAATTTCATGGTTCATCCACGGTATAAAAATTGTATTGGGCTTGTGGCTCTAATGTTTTAGCAATTTTTGTATGTATATGGTTTACTAGTAAAATGCCCGTGCTTCGCTAGGGGTAAAAATAAGGTTTAAATGTTATAAATATTTCAAGAACGGATATAAAACACTGTCGCATTTTGATATACTTATATTGTCATAACGCGCTCTATTAACTCTCACGTGGCAAGCGCATGATATCATTTATGAAATTGAGATGGTGCTCGGACCCTAATATATCGTGTTTTGTGGATGACGGAAAGAAAATAATTACTTACTTAAAATTATTGTTTTTTGAATTATCGGTTGTTCTTCGTATATTGTCTGCATTATGCACCACACACAATTTCTGTGGATCCACATAGTTGCCGCGTGTTGCAACATGTAAAAACTAAATTAAATTTGTGTTGACGTAAAAATTATACTATATATCATAATTATGAAAGCTAATGGCATATCCAAATTATGAAAATCAGTTTTATTATTTTTTCAATGGGAGTATTGTTATCCATTTATAAATCACATTGTCACATTATCGAAAAAAAAAGAAGCAGATTAGACGTAGAGAAAAAAACAGAAATAAAAACAATGGAAGCAGAGTGACAGGGAGGGGATAAGAAAGCAGCAGCAGAGCATTCTCGGACCTCTCGGTCCTTCCATTCTCAATTTATCTCTATACACGATACTTTGTTCTTATCCTCCCATCTCACTCTCTTAGGTAGTGTTTGGTTTGGGGACCAAGTGGGATGGGTTAGACCTATCCCCTTTTTTGGGATGAGATGGTTCCAGTTGTGTGTTTGGTTTGTGGTATAGGATGGTTATAGTTTTTTGTTTGGTAGAAGGGATTGAGGTGGGATGGGATGGACAGTGTTTCACGGACCGTTAGAATGGGGGACGGAGGAGCAGGTCGGCGCGAGCGGAGGAGAGGCAGCGCCGCGGAGCCGAGCGGGAGGCGGCGGGAGCTGAC
>CM020189.1:17353722-17413281 GCA_009805545.1 Oryza longistaminata
AATATGATTCTTAAAACAACTTTCATATAGAATTGTTTTTTTAGAAAACATGCGCGCGGAAAACAAGAAAAGTGAGTTGGGAATGGAGAGGGAAGAGTACGGGTGGGGATGCCCAGGAGTTCACTCCAACTCCATGTGAAGGATTTGATCAAATCTCTGTCGTCTCTATATAAGAACGGTTGGGATGAAGTAACTAATTCCTACTAGTTTTTTTTTTTTTTTTTGCATCTTAATATTTGTAACAAATCAACCATATACAAACTAATTTTACTTGCATAACCTAGAAATTTCATGGTTCATCCACGGTATAAAAATTGTATTGGGCTTGTGGCTCTAATGTTTTAGCAATTTTTGTATGTATATGGTTTACTAGTAAAATGCCCGTGCTTCGCTACGGGTAAAAAGAACGTTTAAATGTAATAAATATTTCAAGAACGGATATAAAACACTGTCGCATTTTGATATACTCATATTGTCATAACGCGCTCTCTATCAACTCTCACATGGCAAGCGCATGATATCATTTACAAAATTGAGATGGTGCTTGGACTGTAATATATCGTGTTTTGCGGATGACGGAAAGAAAATAATTACTTACTTAAAATTATTGATTTTTGAATTATCCGTTATTGTTCGTATATTGTCTGCATTATGCACCACACACAATTTCTGTGGATCCACATAGTTGCCGCGTGTTGCAACATGTAAAAACTAAATTAAATTTGTGTTGACGTAAAAATTATACTATATATCATAATTATGAAAGCTAATGGCATAGCCAAATTATGAAAATCAGTGTTATTATTTTTTCAATGGGAGTATTGTTTTCCATTTATAAATCACATTGTCAAATATCGAAAAAAATAAGAAGCAGATTAGACGTAGAGAAAAAAAACAGAAATAAAAACTATGGAAGCAGAGTGACAGGGAAGGGATAAGAAAGCAGCAGCAGAGCAGTCTCGGACCTCTCGGTTCTTCCATTCTCAATTTATCTCTATACACGATACTTTGTTCTTATCCTCCCATCTCACTCTCTTAGACACTGGCAGGGACATGTAAAAAAACCGCTCCCCATCACTTTCCCCATTTCTCCTCCTGCTCAGCTGCTCTCGATGAATCCGCCGTCTTCCTTTTTCTGCTCTTTCCTCTTGGTTTTCTCTCCTCTCATCTGCTGCTCTCCCTCCTCGACCACCCACCGACGGCGCCGCTCCCTCTCCGCCGCTCCCCCTCCTTGTCCCTCCACCGAGCCCACCGGCGATGGATCCAACTCCCCCGAACTCGCTGGCGATGGATCGGCCTTCTCTGAGCTTGCCGACGACAGATCCACCTCCCCCGAGCTCGGTCCAGCCGTCGTCGGCGTTGGGTGGCGAATCAGTCGACGCCGATAGCAGATCGAGCTCCCCAACGGTGGATTGAGCTGCCACAACGGTGCAGTTCGGTGCCGAGCGGATTGGGGCAGCTTTGGCCTTTAGGCGGAGGGAGTGGTCGAAGAGACGGGGAGGCTGAGCGAGTCGTGGATGCCGGATTCGGTGGGTTTTTCTTGTCTCGTGATGTCCTCCATGATCACTATTTGGTCTGATTGGTCTTTGTTTTGTTGGATTTCTCAGGATGGACGAATGTCTGGCTCGACGTCCCGTTGGTGCTTCTTCTGGTCGTCCAGTCGGCTCTCGAGGCCTGGCTGCGGCCCGCCGAGTTCGAGAGCTCGCCTGCGCCGTTCCTGCCAGTGACTGATGTCCTTGATTCGCCGTCAGTTCCAGCCACTGCCGCCTATGGTAATTTTCATTTTTAAGATAATATATCATGTTGGTCATGTGAAATCTTGGGATCATCTTGCATTGGAGCAATTCTGTTTTTGAAATGGGGGAATTGCAGAACACCAGTGTATTTCCATGCTGATTAATTTGGAACATAGCATAGTGAACAGGGTGACAGGTGGTTATCTTGATCTTGAACTGTCTCCAACTCTTCATTGAATATTTCGCAGATGAATTGATTCATTTAATTCATTTAAGCCACAGGCATATGCTGACCACTGCATTTCTTGTACAATGTTGAACAGGTACATGGAGTTGGCTCACAGAGTTGATGATGCTTTGGGGTTCATGGCAGCTGATGGACTCACTATGGATCACCCTATTATGACAACAGAATTCTGGACATCACATGGGTGCCTTCTTCTTCCCTATGAGCAAGTATTACCTGAAAACATGAGAGTGAAACTCCCTCACCTCATACGTGCTGTTCTTGTTGCTGTCCAGATAGTAACATGGGTTACCGACCCGATGCATGGTAACACAATGAAGGCTCCTTGTGGCCTCAAGACTCGCTCCTTTGCTACTTTTCAGTATTTGCTTGTTCCTATTACTTCTCAGTAGTATGTAGCTGAGTAATTGTCTTATTTTTGCTGGACAACCTAATTGCATATGCACTATGCTGCTATGCAGAGAGAAGCTGTTTATAGGGTGTTTGATGGTTGATTGTGGCGTATGATGTCTGACAGGTACGCGGCGTATACTGCATAAGAGTAGTTTTTTTTTTAAAAAAAACAGAACAGTTAGTTAATTTGATTTCATTGGTTTGAGTGGATGAACTAACAGCACATGTGTCGGTGGAGAGGTGCAACTATATATTAATTAAAAACCTGTAACTCCATATTTGTTCAATGCATATGTTTTGGGGTGATATTGTTTTTTGAAATAGGAAACATTAGCATTTCAGCATATAGAGAGAAATTAATACATAGCTGTATAACATTAATTGTACATAGATAGGTATCCCATCAGAGACACTGATTACAGTATGTTTTTATGAAGTATACTTAAAATATAACAACTATTTCTAATTTCTATTATTTGTGATACATTTTAGCAAGTCTCGTACACCATCAGGCATATTGCCTTCACATTCGTTGTCTTGGAACGCCAATAACTGTGCCAAAAAATACTTCCGTAGTTCATTGCCATCCTGTATATAATTATTAAGGTTAGATTCATATATGTTAATATACTTTATTTAAAATAAAATTAATGTTAATAGTCTTGATACTGACCTGAAAATCTGGCAATAATAGTTCATTATATTTCCATGTTTGCATGAAGAGTGAAACATAATAGCCAGATAGTTCCTTGGTAGGATTAAATTGTTAATAAAAAAGATAAAATGGAGTCCAACTAAATGTTTTTGGAATTCGGAATAAAAATAAACAGAGTACTCTATGTAGAAATATGAATAAGAAGACGAACTTAAATCCTGATTAATAAGTAATAAATATTTTACCTGTTCCGAATCGGAACGTTTGGGAGGATTATTTGTCTCCATAGATTGATATCTTCATTCCATCTCGATCTAGGGCATGCTTTAACCATGGCCTTTGCCAAGTATTCACCGATACATAAAAGTTTTTTTGTATATCTTGCGTTTGGGTTATTTTCATAAATAGGATTAAGCGGGGTCGGATCTAATATATATAGAGTTCTGGTTTCCTGATCCAATATAATAAGAACGAAGGTACCACAATAATCTGTTGGTATAAGGATCTGCAAAAGGGCTAACTGTTAGGACATCATAAATTTATTTGTTAACTATCAATTCAAAGCTAAGGTAACCTACCGATTTGCATTTTGAAATATTGTAGTCAATACCATGCCCGTTACAAACTGAATCCACCAATTGTTCAACATTGAGCTTTTTACGGTAGTTCGGGTGTCGTCCAAAATCAATAATGTTCTATACGGAATACAAAAGCGATGTATTAAAATACATGAGCAAAAGGGTTGAATATATGTAATTGTAAAAGCTTACCCAAAATCGCATATCGAGATAGTGTTTTGATATTGCTCCTTTGTTTTTTTTCATAAATTGGATATCATCAGATGCGAGTTTTCGTACGATTATGTTGAAACAATCATGGTCCATTGGCTCACCCTCCTTTAGTATTCCTTGGAGTTTTTGAAGAGTCAGTCTAATAGAGTATGGTTTGGATGTTTGAAGCCAAACTTTCCTGTAAAATTAAAAACCGAGGGAAAAATGAATGTTATGAATTGTGTGTGTGTGCGCGCGCGCGCGCACATAGAGAGAGAGAGGGAGGGAGAGAGTTACTGTGAAGTTTCTGCGCAATCAATTGATTTAATGTAGTTGCAAAGGCCACTTATCAACTCATTTTTCCCCATCCTAGAAAGGACAGACATCAGTGATTGGTATTTAGCTTGATTGGACGATGGTTTTGATTGTTGGGAGTCGTCAATGCGTTTCTTAGATGTGAATTTCTTTTCATTATCTGAACTGCTGAATATTTCAACACAATCAGAATCATCTCCAACTTCATTACTTTGTTCAGATCTTGGAGTTGTTTGCGCTATGTTTGTTTTCCAATGTATTAGTATGCTAGCTAGCTTGGATCTGAAAAGAGACATATGTTCCTGCACAGTAGCAATGGACATTGATTATTAGTGAAAAAATAGCATTCGATTAACAACTTTTGTTCCTTAGGAAATATATGCACCTGCGTAATAGTATGAGATAGTGCATCTCCTGTCCAGGACTCCATGTATTTGAGCATAAATAGACCACATGATGCGCTGCATGATTATAGAAAATTTAATACAATAATTAACATAAAAAGTCCATGTATATTAAATATTTTGAAAAACATATTATTTGCAATATACCCGTCTGTTTGCGTATGCTTTTGTAATTTTTCTGTTATTGGCCATGTTGTAACACGGAGGTCTTTCCAGTTATGTGTACCGACGTTTTGCTGCCGTTCAAGACTGTTGAAGTGATACTCTAGACCTTGCAGCTATTGGATTATTAGTATTAGTGGTAGACAGCATAAGTGAAAGGTTAATTTAAATGGAATATTGATGTCAATTACTAACCGTAGTAGTGAGGTCAGTACGTTGATGCTTCCAACACTTTGAATCAAGTATCTGTATCTCACGTTTTTTTTCGTTGATGACAACTAAATACCAATGGTTGTTTTCTATGTTTACTGGAATGTAAATCTAAACAAGACATTGGGTTAGGTACATATATATGTGTATATATAATAATGGAATTGAAACATATTAAATTCAGTACTTGCAAGATTTAGAGATTGGAGTTAACAGTTCATGTGTGAGATAGTCTCTTGCTTTGTTTGTAATAAAATTGCCATGTACATTGTTGTTCTCAGGTATCCTAAGTTCACCATCTCGTTTGAGCAGTCCTGAGATTAACGGGGTTTCAAAATACGATTTTCCATCATTTTTGCCCTGTAGCTGTGCTTGATCCCTTATACAGTATATGTAGGCACCGACGATCTGGAGATTCAAGCGATAATATTTTGTTACATTTAAATGAAGATGATTAAAATAGAAATTCGTATAAGTAGGTGTACTTACATTGTCATCTAGGTATTTGTTCTCATCTAATATGGGTAATAGTTGATTTTGCTTCAGAGCTATGTCATTTATTTTGACCAACACATCAGTTGATGATGATGTCTCTATTGTTATTTGAGCACATATATCGTTGTCGGTCATCTCGTAATCTGCAACATAACAGAAAGAAAATATGTTTGGCTAACTTTGGTTAACAAAACAAAAGCAAAAGATGGGAGAATTAGACAATACAATTTATATTGTACCTTGTGGGATATAATCGTACGTTTGGCTAACTGTAGTCTGTTTATTTTCCTCTGGCTGGTTATCAAGTAATAAAGGTTTGGTTTCGTTGGACTTCTGGACATTAGAATGTAAATCGCTTGATTCAACATCAACCTTGATGGAATTTGTTGTCTGCATATAATAGACAAAAAATCAAGAAACAAATACACAACTAAGGATATATATAATATAATTAAGCTTCTGGGATAATTATATTTTGATTCAACCTTGGAAGAAGCCATCATCTTTGTATAATAGACCAAATCAAGATATATCTCACCTGTGACTGCTGTAATAATTGTGAATTGTCTTGCTGATCTTCTTGTATTATTTTTTGGGTGGAACACTCCATATCTTCATCTGATTTAAAATCAATCGATTTTGAACCTTTTGCTTTCTTTAATGGTCGGACTTCTAAACCACTTGATTGAACCTCGCTAGAACTCATCTGCATAAACTCAAAAAATTAATATAGAATCAAGGATATAAGTAAATCTAATTCAGTGGGATAAAGTGATTTTCAAAAGCGGTGAAATCTTATCATGAGTTGTGAATTGTCTTTCTGATCCTAGGAAGGAGACGTAGATCTATGTTTTCTTGTTTGCTTGGTTTGCTGGCGTGTGGAATCTGATTTTGGCGAATTCGCTTTCTGGTTTTGGGGGCGTGTGGAATCTGAGGTGGGCGAGATTTCTTTGGTTGGCTTGTGGGGTCTTGGTTTCTTTTATGTGTGGGGTTCCCTGTTAACGATTCGGACACTGATATGGATATCACAGTCGGAGTTTGCATTGTACGTCTGAATTGGACGTGAATCCCAAGTCTTAGCCAGTAACAATGTCGGGCTCTTTCTTCCCTTCTTGTCCACTTCTTTTAAAACCGCAAGTCCGAATCTGTTACTAACTCAATTGTGATTCCATTTTTGCTTTCACTTTCTTAATTTGTTGTTATCCATTTGCCATCAAGATTAGGGTTCCTTTATGAGTAGGTGTTCTTTTATTGTTCTGTTCTGTGTGGGGTTCCTGTTAACGATTTGGATTCGGACACTGATATGGATATCGCAGTCGGAGTTTGCATTGTAGATCTGAATTGGACGTGGATTCCAAGTCTTAGCCAGTAACTATGTCAGGCTCTTTCTTCCCTTCTTGTCCACTTCTTTTAAAACTGCCAGTCTGAATCTGTTACTAACTCAATTTTCATTATATTTTTGCTTTCACTTTCTTAATTTGTTGTTATCCATTTGCCATCAAAATTAGGGTTTCTTTATGTTTAGGTGTTATTTTATTTTTCTGTTCTATAAAGTAATTACTGAGAGCATTAGGCGTTTACTGATATGATAATGCACTGAGAACAAACTGTAGGTGTTGAGATCTATGCATTATCTATTTCTGATCTGATGATGTTTGGGCAGTGTTGAGGTGTTGTTCTGTTAATAATGTTGTGTGTTACTGCCATGTAGGTGTTCAGCTAAATTTTGCTCAATCAAGCTGTTATCTCAAGCTAATTTCAGAGTTAACTACTCATATATTCAAAAGTACTTGCCTCACCTACCTTAACTTACTGATGTTGGTTGATAGGTACGTTCAATTTTAATTTTATTGAAAATTTATAATTTGTTAGTGTTTATATAGTTGCTTAATATATTTATGTTTATTTTTGTTCTATTCTGGATATGCTTAGCAAATTATTTTCTTGTTATATTTTTGTTTTAATTTATTGTAACAGATTATTCTACAATGATCCTGATCACTCATAACTTGCTAAGTGTGCTTTGGAAGACTAAAATCGTTGTAACAAATTATTCTGCAATGATCTTTAATTGAATTTAAACCAATAGAAAAAACAACTATCACCCATCATAGCCATAGCAATTGGAATTTAAAATGAGAGATAATTCAGCAATTCATATTTGAAGTTTAACCAAAATATAATATACCAAGGCATCATAACCAGAGACTACTAAAAAAACATATCATAATTTTCTCCAGTGTTTTTGTACACAAGATTTTGATTTAAATTTCTAACATAAAAAAAAACAACAGTTATGTTGTGAGCACTTCTGTATACACAATATTTTTTGTATATGTTCCATCTATATTTTGGTCAGAATCATTCTTTCTTTTCTTCGATACGGTATTGTGCTTTGAAAGCCTCTTCCTTTTCTTTGAATCATTGTCTTGTTCCACAACAAGGATTTTTATGTTTTTTCTTGCGGTGGCTCTAGAAAGTGCGACGTATAGTTGACCATGAGAGAATACTGGTTCGGGTAAGTATATGCCGACGTTTGGTATTGTTTGCCCTTGTGCCTTATTTATCGTCATGGCAAAGCTAAGCCTTATAGGAAATTGTTTCCTTTTGAATTGGAATGGGAACATTTCATCATCAGAGGGGCATAGTGGGATTCGAGGCAAGAAAACCCGTGTACCAGCATGCTGTCCTAGCACAATCTCTGCATCAATGGTATTTTTCTGAAATCCTCGCACCACCAATCTTGTCCCGTTGCAAAGTCCATTAGCTGGGTCAATATTCCGGAGCAATATGATGGGACAATTAAGTTTGAGCTTTAGCATGTGAGGAGGCAACCCATTTGGGGTAAGAGAGTTCAGGAATTCCGGGGGGGGTAGTAATTATGTGGATCGTCTTCCGCACAATCAAAACTATGATACACCATCTCCTCCCCTTGAAAGTGATCAATCATTTTTTGCTGTCCACGCAGTCATTCCTTGTGGATAAAATAGCTCTTGATGTTATGTAATTTGGATTATGTAAACTATCATTGAGCATTGGATAAACACTCTCTATCAGATTATCTAGGTCACTGTCAGCCCCTGTATATGGCACACAAATATCATTAGGAAGACATATGTCACCATTATCGTTGATCTCCTCAGTGCCATTGCCTATTCGTAATAAGTATTCTGCGAACCATGGATCGCTTTGCGCTCTCATATTGCGCACCAGCTGCAAGTGACGCATGCAATTCCAGAGATCAGACCTGCGCAACGATGCATCTAATATTTGACTCCTTGATCCTTTTCGAATAACGGGAAGAACCTGCCTAAAATCACCTCCAAACACAACCGTTTTCCCGCCAAATGGAAGATTTGGTTTGTCCATTATGTCTCGCATACTCCTGTCTAAGGCCTCAACTGCTTGCCTTTTTGTCATAGAAGCTTCGTCCCAAATTATCAACGATGCTGTTTGAAGTAGCTTGGCCGTTCCACTTTGTTTAGTGAAACTACATATAGCCTGATCATCTATCCTTAGTGGTATCTTAAATCGGGAGTGTGCGGTCCTTCCTCCAGGCATTATGGAAGCGGCAACACCAGACGTAGCCATTGCCACGGCAATCTTTCCCTGTTTGCGGACTGTCGCAAGCAATGCCTTGTATAGGAAGGTCTTTCCAGTGCCTCCTGGTCCATCCACGAAGAATAGGCCACCTTTGTTATGCTCAATTGCGGCTAGAATCTCGTCATAGGCAGCCCTTTGTTCAACATTGAGGGAGTTCGACAATGCTACATCTTGAGGATCTACCTTGATCGAGGATTCCTCGATGATCTCTCTAGGCACGCCGTCTGTTGAGTCATGTATCTCATCGATCTCGGGCAAAGGAAATGACCTTATGTCTTTGCCCATTGACTGCAACATATCTCTGATATTTATCAAAACCATCTGTCGTACTGTGTGCGCGCATTGACAGTTGCGATGATAGTCTTCTGACATAGCTTCGTGGTGATTGTTCCAGAGTGCCCGAACATCGCTAGGCTCACAAAACACAAGAATTGTTGCAAAGAGTCTTCGTAGTGAGGATGGCATTTGGAACGACTCGGCTTCTGTTAGACATTCGTCTAGTGTATTGTCTGCTTCAATTAAACCCCTTCTTTCCGCGGCTTCACGAAAGGATGGCAATATTTCACCATCAACTGTCCGTAGGTCTTCAAAGCTTGTTGCGCCTTTTACGTGGTTTAAGAGAACCCGAAGATAGTATCATTCGCCTTCAGCTGGATGAGCCGTAACGATTCTACCAACTTGAAAGATAGCAGTTCTTTTCCTCTTTTGCCAAAACTTTCCATTCTTTCCTGACTGCCAAGTATAATGCTCTGGAAAATCACGGTACAATATGTCTCGTGCTTCCTTATGTAACCTATTTGCTTCAAAGTATGCAGTCAACATTGACTTCTCAACACCATCTTGTTCAAGCACTTCCTGAATGTCTTTTTTGCCTTGATATGCAACCATGTGCATGTTAGGCAGATGAAGCTATAGTTGCATCACAGGCGGATGTATCTTACTTAGTTCGAAACCATATATTCTCCACAAAGCTTCATGAGGTGTCACCCACCTTGCATCCCTATACTGCCTGATCTCATCAATGTCACCTTCATTATTTACTCCATTCACAGATACAGATGCACGATCATGACCTTTGTAAATGTATTTGAACAAATACTTCACAGCCTTTATGCTTGAGCATACCTCAACATTTATGTGGCAGTTGAACATCCGTAAGAGGTAAGGGTTGTAAGGAACAACCCACCTATTATCTAGTTCACATTTTCGTACTATTGCAGTACATCCATCGTCGCGTCTTCTATACAAGGGGTATGAGTCTTTGCCTGTAGTAGTAATTGCATTGAAAGGCCTAGGATAACCATTCTTGCATGAAGGTCGGTTCTTTGTGCATTGGCAATTACGGTTCAAATTGCCGCAAGGACCATGCATCATATGTTTCACAACCATCGTGTACAATTCTTTGTACTTTCGTTGATCTGGGAGCTCAGCAGAGATGATCCGGTCGTATTGCTCTGGACATGTGTATTTATATTTTCCATTCATGATCAATAAGAAGTGGGCGTGTGGTAGGCCTCTTTTTTGGAACTCAACAACATAGGTATATGCTTTCACAATACCAAGAATGCCCTTTTCAAACAACTGTGTTTTCATTTCCTCTAGCTTCGCCTTAAAAACGCGCACGATGAGATCTGGGCGATCCTGAGGTCTTTGGCCAAATTCAAGTTCACGGGTGATCTCTTCCCAGTTTGGGTGACAAGTCATTGTGAGGAAGACATCTGGTTTTCCATATTTTCGAACTAAAGCCATTGCATCTAGGTATCGACGTAATTTATCTCGAGGTCCTCCGATAAATGATTTAGCAAGAACTGTCCGTTTGCCAACTGCATTTCCTCTATTCTCTCCAGCATGAATGCTATCAAGCAAACCTTGATATAGATCTGCCCTTATTTCTTTTTGATGATTAAATATGTAGTCTAATCGTGAGCTCTCAATCTTGATGTATGTATCAACCGCAAACTGTTGGAAAAGACGTCCACCATGTAATATAGGGTTGAATATGCCAGGTCGCATTTGGAACTTGTAGCAGTAGTAATCTCTCACAGAAACACATAGTCTATTACCTGAATCTGCATATCACATGCCACATTAAAAGTTAGTGCCATGTTTAAATAAGTATATTAAGAAAACATGATGGTTACAACACGTGTATACAGAATACTAACCTGGGTCATCATTATTATTACGATTCCCACGGGCTTTAATCACGTCTTCAATATTAACACCATTTTTTGGTATTTCGGCATGCCAACCTAACTCAGCTCTGGGAAAAAATAGTGGATAGGACAACGGATCATAGCATGCATGATATGATCGGATTCCTTGTACTTCATTGTTGTTCCCATGTAAGATTACGCTCTTATCAAAGGTCTTTCTACGCTCGTTTCCTTCAACCCACACCGCGGCCACTTCTGAAGTTATTGGCTCGTTGTACGTTCTTTGATCCAACTTTTGATCAAGGTTCAGCATCACTCGGTAGTCCTCGAGATTCTCAGCTTGTCCCAAACTCCTAAACTGTTCAGAGTATGGATTACCGCGTAGAATGTTGGTCAGAATGTCAATTACGCCTTTATCTTGTTCGTATAACTCTGGACGACAACGACGGTACCGATGCTCTAGGCTGGGATCATCATCATAGAAGTATAGTTGCAGATGTTTTGGGTCTGAACCATCACTGCCAAATGAATGTATATTGTGATATATCTGACCATGAGCTCGAAACGTATAAATACCACTTCTGCTCATGCTAGTTGTCTCTCTGTCAAGGTGGCAATAAAGAGAAGTGAATGAGAAATGCCCTTTGAAGAACCTTATGTTGTCGCGAAAATGTTGGGCAACTGAATCATCACTTGTCCATAGCTTCATGAGTTCAGGAGGCGTGTCTTGATTTGTTAGTCTAATTTGTCCACTTCGGCAGCAGAAGCCCTTAGGCTCATGCTCAAACTTCTTTGCACCACAAAATCCACAATTTTCAACTGGTTTCAACATATGAGTGCTCTGTGGTATGTTGCTATACACAACATCATACATATCAGGGATGCTAGAGGCTTCAGGTATATCATCATCTTCTTTGATTTCCACATCCTCATTTATCTCCCAATCTGAAATGTTTTAGTGCCAACTATTTAGTTTATGTTTAACATGATAACAATAAACAATGACAATATTACCTTCATCATCAAACATGTCACTATCATCATCAGTATCATCCTTAAAAATGACTTCACCATCACCTGTATTGAAATTGGTGACTACATAAACTGCTCTAACTATATTGAAAATAAACCACAAATATAGCTGAGAATGTTACCATCATCATTGATGAATGATTGTGATGGAGGCTGTACATCGTTGGTACCTTGTGATATTAAATATAGAATGTTTGTTTAAAAAACATTGTTATCTAATATATAACATGAACCAAATTTTTAAGATTGGATTCTCACCATTATTTGTTACACTTGGCTGATTAGTGGAGTCAATACCATTGGCTGGTTCTGCACTTACAGAAGGGTCTTCTAATGAGGCTGATCTTGTGCGATTTTTAATTCTGAAGCTTTCATTGCGATGGGCTAACAATGCCTGTCTTTCTCCGTGTGTTACATGCTTCCTTGGTGACATGCTTGATGCAACATATCCAGGGTTCTCCATTGCAATGGAATATTGGCTTGGAGTGTTGCGTCGCAATGCTTTGTTAGCATTAACCTTTGCTATCTTAGCTTGCCTTTGCTCGGGTGTCAAATTTGCATAATACGCCCTGTCAGTTGACCGTTTTTTTTCAATTATCAATGTTCTACTCTCTGGTTTAGGAGTATCATGAGTACATTGTGACTGCATCTGATGGTGAAACTCGTCTGTTGGAGGTGTCAAATCATTTGTTAGTAAAAAAACTGCAAGCATATATTGTTTAACTTTATTAGATTTAGTGGAGGTATAAAACCATGATGTACCATTTAATTGAACAGGGCATGTTTGACTGGATTGTGTGGCATGTGATGGGCTTGGTTGATTATCTTCAAAATTGATGCAATGTGGGTTCTTTACATTTGGAAGGACATTTGAATCCTTTTTTCGTTTATAGGCTTCACGACGTTTTTTAAGTAACCCTTGCTTCTTTTCGTCAGGCATTTGTGCATACCGCTCCCTATCTCTTTGTCTTCTTTTTGCATTGGGATCCAAGAATGGGGATGATGACCCAGATGGCGTGGTATCAACTTTGGAAGATGAAGCTGTGTAGATAAACATTATCAACAACAAAAGCGTGATGTATCTTCTCGAAAACAACGGTGAGAAGCAAAGTATTATATGTCTTTTGTAGCTCTACGACTTATGGAATATTGAGATGAATATAAACTTAGGTGGTAACTGTGGATTGTAATTTACACTCTACACACATGGGTAATCTTATATGTCTTTTCGATGAATTAAAAAGCTTCACAGTTAAGAAAACATAATGTATTTAAATAATAAAACAATAACGCGAGGATCTCTGCGTGCACAATAAGTTTAGGCCATTAAGAATAGAATGACTGATCTACATGATATATAATAGATTTCAAGGTTCTATCACAAAGCAGAATTCCATCAAGTTTATAGTGACAAAACACTAACTTTTGAAACATTAACAAAGTTCAGGATATCAAAACTCAACCAAAAATAGCAAAATTAGAAGAGACCTTTAGATGTTCTATCTAAAAGAATAGCCTGCAAAGTATATTTATCTAGCAAGATATTGATTAGGAGATTATGTACTGGTAAAAACAAATAATTAGTTTACATTATGTTAAATAATTAGTTTACTTGCTTGATTCTCAAGTAATTTATCTCTCTGACCAGAAGGTCTGCATGATGTGTCTGTTCTAGCTAGAAGGCCATATTGGTGTATGAGAATCTGTCAAATCCCTATGGAATAGCGGGAACTCTCCTTCATGTCCTAGTCTCGCAGTCCTATCTTTCGAAGCCGGTAAGCATTCTGCTTTCATTCCTACTTTTCCAGGCAGCTTTCCTAGAGCCTATTCCTTACGTAAAAAATGACCTCTCGTGGTCCTACTCTGTCTATTCGTTTAAGCCAGCTGTGCTTTTCATTTTCTTTTATCTTTTCGCGAGGGCCTCTGCTTTCCTTTCTATCCCTTTATTTCTGGGGGCGTTCTAAGGTTTTCATGATGATCTACTCTGTGGCGCTCAACTATATTGCTGATTGATGTCTTACGTTTTTACAGCTGTTTTTGTTCGTTTTATTGAGCTGCAGGAGATTAGATCACTTCATTATATTGACACTAATATGATATTCCAATATTGAATGGTATCCTATTGTGCTAATCATTTTCCTATGTCGATTCTTGTAGAAGTTTATTTTCAATGGCGGACATGAACTTTGGGAGTGGAGAAGCATATGGTAGGTGTTTTGCGCTGCCGCCAGTTGGAAATATGTAAGTTTTATGGTCTCTCAACCTCAACTCCTTCCTGCTTGTTTGTGTTGCATGATGTTTCGTGGTCTGTACTGTTCAGTGGATGTGGTCATATGGATAGTCAACCTCTAAATTATACTACTACTTGTACTGAAGTAAGTACTTCTAGCTTGTGTGGACACTAAGATCTATACTATTATGTGGGTGTGGATGTTCAACCTCTAAATGATAATAATACCTCTGAACTGCACTTAGTTAGCTGTGATTTTGAGTGCCGCCACGCAATCATGGAAGCAATCTTAGATAAACTTGATCTGGATGCATGATGCATATGTATGAGTATTTTGCATGCCACTGTTTGTCTTTATTTCATATTAGAATTGCATATAGTGGAGTAGTGTTCTTGCTCCTACTACATTTGACATGGCAGAGTTGATGCAAAGAACTAACTTTGGATCATTCTAAAAAAAAAATTAATCTGGTTCTAACCATTTCATTTGTGTGTATGTTAAGAGTGAAAAATAATTGCTGCTAATGCTTGCTATATGTAATTAACTTTGTCTGAATTTACTCAATAATTCAGGTAAAAGGTGTGAAGGTAGTGAGCAGGAAGTAGAAGAATAGTTTACAAATTCCAGTCTACGAGATCATAGGAATAATTGAATATCCAGATTCAATTGTGATTATTCCAAAAGTTATGCCAAAAAATAAATGCAATTCTTAATATGTGCATCATTAAGGGCTAAAGAATTACCTTCATCCATCATAAACGTAGATTTAGTATCACGTTGAACCAGAAATTGCTCACTTTGAAAAAAAAAACAAATTTGGGGGCATATATTAGTGCCGAGCGAGAGATTGCTCAGTATCCACACCAAATTTTGGGTGCATATGAGTCTTATTTGTGATCTGTGATTTCAGTTTTTTATATAGGTTGATAAGATGTTTGTATCCTACTCGGGCATGTAATTTCAATAGTTGGATTCTGTATGTAATTCGGTATGTAATTTCTATCATTGGACTGTGTAATTTTTGGGCCATCTGTATTTGTATCCTACTCAATTTGTGCTTCAACTCAATCGGATGGGGAAAAAAAACCACGGTAAAAAACCGGACAGCCCAAAAAATAACCGAAAAAAACGGGGTAGAAAACCGTGAAAAAACCGGACAGAAAAAATCAACGAAAAAAAACCGGGCCAGAAAACCGTGAAAAAAACGGCCTGGCAAAAAAAAACCGGACAGAAAACCGTGAAAAAACCGGACGGCCCAAAAAAACCGGCCGGCCCAAAAAACCGGACAGAAAAAACCGGGGTAGAAAACCACGAAAAAACCGGACGACAAAAAAACCGCGTGTGCGTTCAGGAAACCGCCGACGGACGAAAAAAACCTCACGGAAGCCTTACGAATTTCTTTATTAGGTATAGATATAGATGTATGTTTGCACGTACTAAACGTTTAACATAGTTTTTTATACATGACCATAGCTTCTTGTTTGGAGAAGAAGAGAGCGTGCATACTTTGTTAATGTTGTTGGCAGAAACATACTCATTAGGAACATAAAAAAGAAGAAAAGGTAAATAATTTTCATTCAAGCATATGTGATTAAGGGAGTTAATTAGGATAAGTTAATAAGTAGCTTCATCTTAGCCATAGGAAACAATTGATGGTATGGATTTGGTCAAATCCACCTGGTGGAGTTGTAGCTACCTCTAGGGGGATCTGGACCCGGAAGAGCAACACCCTAATACTCGTAATAAAATAGCAATGTACATTGCTAATGCCAATTCGAGGGTGCGATTTGTTTTGGGAATACGAAATTGAGCCCTATAAATTGTCCACCCTATAGGCCGCAGATTCCTCAATCCTTACTGCAAGCTGCAAAGCCCTCCTCTTCAGCTCTTCTGACGGAAAAGACCACAGCGATGGCCAATTACACATGGATAATACTCCTATAATTTAAGTAGTGCACGTTGGCAATGCCAAATCAAGAGATGCAATTGCACTCCACCCAACCCTACAAATATCCACCCGCAGCTTAGCTCGATCCTTGCCCACTTTAAAGTTCAAACAACAAAGCCGTCTTCTTCTGACCAAAAAGACCACAGCCATGGCGCCTTCCCTCGCCACCTCTTCCACCCTCGCTCTCCTCCTCCTCGTCGCCGTCGCCGTCGCCGACGCCGCGACATTCACCATCACCAACAGGTGCCAGTACACGGTGTGGCCGGCGGCGGTGCCATCGGGCGGCGGCACGAAGCTCGACCCGGGGCAGACGTGGACCATCAACGTGCCGGCCGGGACGACGGGCGGGCGCGTGTGGGCGCGCCACGGGTGCGGCTTCGACGGCAGCGGCAACGGGCGGTGCCAGACGGGCGACTGCGGCGGGAAGCTGCGGTGCACGGCGTACGGCGCGGCGCCCAACACCCTGGCCGAGTTCGCGCTGAACCAGTGGAACAACCTCGACTTCTTCGACATCTCCCTCATCGACGGCTTCAACGTGCCCATGGCCTTCCTCCCCGCCGGCAGCGGCGCCGGGTGCCCCAAAGGCGGGCCGCGGTGCCCACGGCCATCACCGCCCGCCCATGTGCCCAGGAGCTGAGGGCGCCCGGCGGGTGCAACAACGCGTGCACGGTGTTCAGGCAGGACAGGTACTGCTGCACCGGATCGGCGGCCAACAGCTGCGGCCCGACCAACTACTCGGAGTTCTTCAAGCGGCTATGCCCGGACGCCTACAGCTACCCCAAGGACGACGCCTCCAGCACCTACACTTGCCCGGCCGGCACCAACTACCAGGTCGTCTTCTGCCCATGATCGAACGCGCGCGCGCGCGCGCGGCTGATCGATCGATCTCTGATGATCTTGGGATTTGTATGATCGATGCATGTGTGGATGTAACCGTGATGTACTACCTAAGAATAAGTTTGCACGCGCAAACGAGGATAAGTTTATGTTATCGATCTTTGAATAAGTAAAAACAACTGGGTTTATGAATTGATATATATGAACGATGACTTTCAGTAAGATAAACACGGTTAATTACGTGTTCGATCAGCCATATGTTATTATGCGTGTAACTATGGAAACTATTCTAACTATAAAAATTGAGAAGATGTATTAATATGTGATATATCAATCAATAAATATGTAAGTGTAAATTCAACTTCTACAAATATCAACCAAAAAACAAATTAAACTATATCTAGACATCTAGTTAATGTATATTCACAGTCAAATTTGTTTTTTCATTGTGACATGTAGATGTTAAATTTTAACTTGCATATTTTTAAGTAATATATTACATGCCAATATATATTTTTTAAAATTTTTCATGACTATTTAAGTGACATGTAAATAATGAGAGGATGTTTCCTCGAGAGTTTAAAATCCACTATAGTATATATAACTATGCTTCGGAGTTCAATTCTATGATTTCTCCAACATTTCCAAATTCCAGTCGAGGACGTGTACGGTTGTAAATTAATTGAGTTATACTAGCATGGCGCGCGATTAATACATTTGGACGAACACGCCCAACAAATAACCATGACCACTCTATCACGGCGCAATAACAAGAAATTAACTGTGAACAGTAGTCAGGTCGAATCCTTAAACCTTAGCGGTTTGGACACCACGTGCTATAACCTTAGTGCTTAAGAACTTTTAAGAATACCATAGCTCTGTTAATAGACCTGATCCAGCACTGGATTTATCCTAAATCCAATATCCAGGCCAAAAGCGGTCAGCTTGAGTGGACCCACCCAATACTTGCAACAGCACTCAATCGACTACGCATGCATGGAAAGTCAAGGATTTTGTAATTAGATTCCACGTGCCAAATCGGAATGGAATTAACTAACCCAAGCAGATATATATATATACCCTATCCGTCCCAAAATAACTCAACCTGAGGATGAGATACGATCTATCCTAAAACAAAGAATCTGAACATCACATCCCATTTTAAATTAAGTTATTTTAGGACGGAGGGAGTAGGCTACATTATTAAATTGTGCGGGGGAAAGTCATCATACTTTCATACATTCAAGCGGTCAAGAGCCTCCACTATCATTATCTAGAGTAGTGGACCGAGCAAGCATATATCCTCTAGCAAATTAATCTGTCAAAGAACTTATTATTATATCACGAAGAAAAGACTTCCATTCCGCCAAAAAAAAAAAAAATTCTAGAGACGTGCAACAACTGAGTTAGCTGGCACGTAGTACCGATGAAACAGCAGAGTGGAGACCGCACAAAACAGAAAAGAGATGCTCGCGTACGTACGCACGATGCACGCAGAAGCTACCCGTGCACGCGACCTCCTCCTCCTTGTTCCTTGTTCCCTCCTGCCCGGGAAATGCATGGCCAGCAGCAGCGGCAGATCGGGTCATCGAGGCCTGCGTTGCAGCCGATCTTGAACGGATGACGGAAATCTTAAATGAAATTCATTCAACGCGAATAATGGGCGCACGGGAGCACGCAACCGTCCGGCTTGACCGATTTTGGAATTCTAAATTCTTCGCTGTGTTTAGATCCAAACTTCAGTCCTTTTCCATCACATCAACCTGTTATACATACACAACTTTTTAGTCACATCATCTTCAATTTCAACCAAAATCTAAACTTTGCGCTGATCTAAACACAGCCTTGGTTGGTTCTGGTCCTCGCCATCGAAGAATTCCTCACCACGCAGAGTCTCAGCTCGCAGGTTCGAACTAGTAGCTAGAGAGAGCACTTCGGCTTCTGTTTCGTTTCGGTCCACCTATAAAAAGGGCAGACTGTACAACAAACTCGGCCCGAATAAGACTGCATCCATGATCCAGCGCAACCTCGGCCCAAATCTCTGGTGTGTTTTTTTTTCCTTTTTCAGGGGAAATCTCTGGTGTTTCTTGTTTTCACTTTTGGGTGTGAAAAAATCGGTGATGCAGCCCAGCCCTTGCCTGGGCCCAAGCAGTGACAGAGCTAAAATTTTCTCAAAAGTAGGGCTGAACTAGTATAATTTACGTTAGTTGACTTTTATCTTTTATTTCTATTCAAATTTTAAACCACAATTTCAATGGATATTTAGGCTAACGAGTAGGGGCTCTAGCCCTAACTGCCCTACTCCTATATCCGTTCCTAGGCCTAAGTTTGGTCGAACAGTTTTACAGCTTGTTCGAGTATTGGATATAACTGAATTATTAGTCGAGCTCAAGCCAGCAATGTTTTGGAGGCCCAAGAGACTAGGGGGAATTGATCGATGTGACATCCTGACTCAATTAAGATTTGGCATGTGTGACTTATAAAAGCTGTGCACGCACATTTAATACCACGTTGCTAGTTTATCAAGGGTGGAACCAATTTATAAGGCATCTTCCCTCCAACCATACCACTCTCGGGTTTACC
The DNA here is from genome assembly GCA_009805545.1 of Oryza longistaminata. Classification (NCBI taxonomy): domain Eukaryota; kingdom Viridiplantae; phylum Streptophyta; class Magnoliopsida; order Poales; family Poaceae; genus Oryza; species Oryza longistaminata. Next base: position 17,373,500 of record CM020189.1, read on the forward strand.
CTTTTAAACAAAACGAAGACGAAAGTGTAATTGGGATGGTATGTGTAAGTGGGACCGTCCATCGGTTAGGCTGGGGCATGTGGGGCACATGGCATGGCATATGGCGCTAGTATTGGATGTACGAACGTGTACCTGTGTGGCAACCATACCGCTCATGGGTTAACCCTTTTACACAAACCGAAGATGAAAGTGTAAGTGGGTCCGCCTGCCGGTTGGGCTTGGCTACGTAGTTCTGAAGGCTCTTTTACACAAAGCGAAGATGAAAGTGTAAATGGGTCCGCTCGTCGGTTAGGCTTGGCTACGCAGTTCTAGAGAACGAGCGATTACAATCGAGAACTATGAGGATTTAACGGAGGAGGCTTCGCCGAGCTCACTAGCGTGACAACATCCAACGTCTTCCCCCATGCACAACTGATCCCTTTTATTTGTGTGCCACAAAGCCCCCCCTAGCCACGAGAATCTTAATGGATGAACCCTCATGTGTGACAAACAAAAACCTATAGGTATGTGCAGGAGCACCGTCGTGGCTCAGTTGCAGTTGGTAAACAACGGTGCGCAAGGTCATTGCAAGGGAAAGAGCGTGACTAGCTAGGACAATGGGTAGGGAGGTTGATGTGGTGAGAAGATGATGGCGCTATTGGCCATAGGAGGTGGGGAGGGGGTAAAGGAGGAGGGAAGATGAGACCAATAGCTCACCTAGTTGCCATGACTGGCTAGCCAGAGGAGAGGTCGTCATGAGGTTTGTTAGCATTGCATTTGCGGGAATTGAGTTTGCCAACTTTTCGCTGTTGGAGAAGAGAAGATGACAAGCACTGGAGGGTGAGGGTAGAGGGAAGAGAGGTGGGAGACTGGGAGCGGGGAATGTTTTTGATGTCAGCACCATCGCAATCGCCATAGTCATATCAGAATCTCAGCTGCAACTTGCACGTGAAGATCGTCTCGAACTATGGACAAAAAGTATAAGGTGGAGGGGCTCGCGTGCAATTTGGTTTACTCACGCTTGCTCGTGTATTTGGAGCCCCTCATGATCGGTGATTTTTTTTTCTTTGAACAATTTTAATTTATTGTTATAAAAAAATATTTTTCTTTTGGCTACGCCACTTCGTCTAGCGTGACGAAACAACACAATTATATCGTCTATGTATTTTGCATCACCAAACTACCACACCAATGAGATTGGCGTGGCTAAAAGGTTTATATTAATTTTTAAAATAACCTATTTTTGAAATTTTAAAATGTTAAAAAAAATTCATAACCTGCCCTGCTCTGCTCTATGGCACTCTACACCCACACCAATCAGATCGTACGAAGAGAATAATTCTCCATGTGAGCTGATAAGGGAAAGGATTGATGGGACAATATATTTGTTCTAAAACTAATCCCACCAAAAGAGTATAGTACAAAATACTCTTATACAGCTAATATGCTGCAGTTAGTTTTGTTTTAACTTGACAAGACCAAAAGTCCCTGAATCACGCGGAGAAAACTTCCCAGGCCAGCTTCTAACGTGACTTTTTCTTCGTTGTGGTACCTTTCTTGCTACTACTAGATGCCAAGGAAAGAGCACCTAACAAATCGAAAACGAGAATCACAGTAATCATAGGATCATACTTGGATTCTTTGCTCCTCTTTTGTCCGCGCCAAATCGGTCAATCCCACGAAATTACTGAAATCTAGCACTAAATCATACTCCCTTGATCTTTAAAACATATTTCTTTTATTATCAAGATTAAGGAGAAATTAACTTATCCATCATATAATAAAACCAAGAAACTATATGCATGTATATTTCTTTTATCTTTTATTGACTTTGACAGAGACTGAAGATGTGAATCATCTTCATTATCTAAACAATATACATAAATACAACCAGTGAGTATTAAAATAATTTTATGGATTTCGATCAATAATTTAATTTGGGGGCTGCTATATAACGGAATCCCGTTTTCGAATTTAAATATGGAAAAATAGTGTTTGCATTGAAAGAGTATTGTCTAATACTGGTTTCCTGATGATGTGGAGTTTATAGAAATTATGTTTAGTGTCTTGGGTTGGAACTGGCCTAAATACAACCATGGTTAAAATACTGATTATAATGTTTAAAAACATAAGTCATGAGTAAAATATTATTCATGTATTATTATCTCATAATAACAAAAATACTGATCATATTTTTTTCAGATAAAACGGGCGATCAAAATTGAGCGTGGAAACTAATGGTTGCACTTAATGGGACGGAGGGAATAGTTCTAGTTTTATCTTCCATGCATGTATTCGGATTCAAACATTAACTAATTGCGTACCTAGACTATAAATTGATCAAAATTTCAACGTGCGAGCAGGAGAGCAGTTGATTGTATATCTACTCCATTTCAACGTGAGGAGTATAAGATTATTACTTTTTGGTGTACGTGCTCATCTTCCATTTGGCCACCATCTCTCTTCTCACTCGTTTGGAAAATAGTTTGGACGGTATTTGGACCACAACTATTTCCCAAGTAAATCTTCTACCAAAAATAAAACCGAACACACATTTTCTGATAAACCTTAGCTACTCGAATTATTTGGGTGATGCACAAGCAGTTGAAATGACTGGATGAGGTCAACAGCTAACTTGCTATAAATTTTATGCCAAACCGAACAAACTATCCGTGTGCGTGTTCTTTTAGACGCCATACAATCCTGCTATACACACATGCACATGGTGATTTAAGGCGGACACATGAATAAGTTGATCCACTTAAGATCCCTTATCTTAATGCTGAGTTTGAATTACATTGGCCATGTTTGAATCCAAGGGATTTTTTAGCCCTCCCTTGAATAGCTCAAATAGCTCAAGAAGATTCAAAAGGGTGAGCTATTTGTAAATAACCCACCAAAAAAAACTATTCCACCCAAGGGGTGCTAATTGGGGGCTATTTCGGGTAGGGCCCACTGAAAAGTGTCTTTTCTCTCTATCTCTCTCCATGGGAAGGTACATTAAAAACCAAATAGCTCTTAAAATAGCCCTTTGATCCAAACAACTTAGGGTTATTTTATTGGAGGGCTATTTCCTTATGCTAAAAAATAGCTCTCAAAATAACTCTTCACTAGTTCTCCAAACAAGACCATTCTTAAACTGCATCATGCTTCTTCGAACCCACCCACGCTGTCCAGCCTTCTCTCCATACACCAGCCGGATGACGGCTGCTGCACCTGTCCACCCTGCTTGCGGCCTGTCTCCCAGGTGAGGATTGGAAAAAGAGGGGAGATTGAGAGAGAGGAGGAAAGAGTTGGCTACTGACATGTGGGCTAGTATAGGTCCCATGATGACTCAGTCCGGCTAACCGGAGTAAAAGCGTCATGTCGGACGAAATCGGAACCATACTATCTTAGGATAAAAGTTAACACCGTTTCGCGAGTTCGGGGACAGGCTATACTTGGTAATTGGTATCGCGGTTCAGCGGTTCAGTGACGAATTCAAACTTGGCGTCCAGATTAGGATGAAAAGTGAACTTATACCGGCGTACACAAGCGGACTAGATACCACTTTCCAGCCCAATAGCCCATTGACTAGTCATAGTTGGACCATATCACGGGGACACTAAAAGGTGCAGCCCATTTCAGCTCTCCAAGCGGACTTCTTTTGTTGCCAGAAGAAACCATCGCAGAGGCCAGATCGCTAGTGCAGAGAAGAGCAGAGAGGCCAATCTTATAATACGAATTCCATGCAAAAGATCGGAAGGAAAATTATGCCACGTGGCAACACCGGTTTCGCGGAAAGGGCTCTGCTTGTGCGCGTGCAGCGACCGTGAAACGCTCTTGTGTGAGCGCGTGCAGCGGGCGTCCAGAAGTTCCGTCGCACGATCAAGCAATTAGGCCCACAGGTGATGGCCCAGCAGGCTAGCTATGTGATGGCACAAGAACACACTAGATGATTGAGATCTGGTTTTACCGGCATGAAACGAGATATAACGTCCGTATGCATGTAGCATGCAAATACCCGGTGCACGCTGATCAAAACCTATAGGAAAATTCACTGTAGCAAGTTTGGAATGGAGTAATTGAAGAAATGAAGAGTGCAGAAAAAGGTTCCCACTCCTGTGTTTTGGAGCAAAATCACAGGAAATCAAACATCCAATGAAATCTCACTGTTTTCTTCTTGCAAAACATATCAGTCCAGACTCGCTTGATTTCTCGCGTTGCCGCCATATGGCTGGCAAAGCTCAGGCAGCTACTGGCCTACTGCTTCCTCCTACCACTTGATTTTGAGTATTAAAGAAGTAATGATACATACTTTGGTTAGGGATTAAAAGAGGATTAACAGGATGTAATCAAATCACCCACTAAAAATTTCTACGTTGCAAACATCCATCCTTCAGTTCATATGTTTCCTTATTTTGTATCCGTATTCATGTGTTTTATATTACTATGTTTTCTGTCATGTTGTCCTCTACGGAAATCAAAGGACCTTTTATCTTTTGGTTCAGGTAGTTGCTCATACAATCTCACTAAAGAATGAGCCATTTTCATTATTAACGTACCGGTTGTGGAGCAATTTTGTTCTTGCCCCCAATTTGGTGTTCAATATATGATTTTGCCCTGTTTTTTTAGCTAGAGATTTCGTTTTTGCCCCTAGTTTTTTCAAATGAAGACAAATTTTGCCCTACTTTGGATGGACAGATTAACGATGTTTAATCTTTGACGAGAAGGAATTCATTCCCTTATTCATGTTGCACACTTCCCTATTTTTGTTCATTGATTGAGAATTTGCCCACATTTAGCCCTATTTAGTTCCCAAAAAACTTTTCGCAAAAACATCACATAGAATCTCTGGACATATGTATGGAGCATTAAATATAGATAAAAAGAAAAACTAATTACACAGTTTGTATGTAAGTCACGAGACAATTCATTTGAGCCTAATTAGTCCATAATTAGTCATAAGTGCTACAGTAACCCGCATGTGCTAATGACGGCTTAATTAGGCTCAAAAGATTCGTCTCGCGGTTTCCAGGCGAGTTATGAAATTAGTTTTTTTATTCGTGTCCGAAAACCCCTTCCGACATCCGGTCAAACGTCCGATGTGACACCCAAAATTTTTCATTTCACCAACTAAGTAGGCCCTTAGCACATGAAGCTTGCAGTTTTGATAAACTTTTACCAATATGATAATTTTGACAAAAATATCAACAAAAATTTGCTTCAAAATTTGACATCTTGGAAAAAAAAGAGACCAGTCAAGAAAACCTTCTCCAGTTCATCACCTACGTGTCTACTCCCTACTGCCTGGTCGAGCTACCACCGTCGTTGCCTACCCTCGCCAAGCTGTCGTCGTTGCCTCTTCCTCTCACGAACCGCCACCACGGCTGTTGCCTACTCCTCTCACCGAGCCGCTGTCGCCACCTCCCCACTCCAAGCCGCCACCATCACCTCCCCGCGCTGAGTAGCCGTTGTTGCCTCCTTCTCTCATCGAACCATCGTCGTCACCGTTGTCCTCCTTCCCGCCACATGGCCTAGCAGTCACCTCCTCCCCACGTCAAGCAACCGCTACCATTGCCTCCTCCTCGCACCGAGTAGCCATCGCCTTCGCCTTCTCAACACGTCGAGCAGCCGTGCCTCCTCCCTATACCGAGCTGCAGCCACCACCTACCCACGTTGAGCCATCCGCCATTGTCCTCCTCCCTGCCACGGGCTCTTGTGCGATGCTTAGCCCCCTCCTGCTCGATGCAGCTAGCTCGGGGTGGCCTTCACCTGGTCGGGTCATCCTCGATGACCGGATGACTGTTGCTCCCCACCGTCTGGCCGGCCCACGGACACCACTGCCGCTATTTCACAATGGGGATTCCGGTTCGGGAGGGGAAGAGTCGATGCCAAGTGTCTGACCCTGGAGGGACATCAAGCGGTACTTGGATATTTCCTAGGGGTAAAAGGGTCAATCAATAATTTAAAATATCATTGTCTTAGTCTTTCTCTAATTCTTTACCTCATTAAGTCCGGTCCCACTCACTTCTATAAAAAAGGGTTAAACGCCTCATTCGTTTAAAAAAAGTGAGGGCAAAAAACGAAAACCCTGAAAAGTAGGGGTAAAATTAGTATTAGACATTAAAGTAGGGGTAAAGACGAAATTATCACTTTCTCTTTTCTCCCTCCGTCAAATGCAACCTATATATGTCTATTAAGGACTACTTTGAAACGAAGATTGAGGGATGAATAGGAAAAATATAGAATTCTGACAAAAATACAAGCGCAAAACATAGAATTATAAAACACATAAAGAATATGTGAAAATGATGGTTTGATTAGACCACACGAAAACTATAAGAATTGGATGAGAGAGTTAGACTCAGAAGAGACTTTGTATGATATTGGATTTCATGTTAAAAATCCTTCAAAACTTATATGAATTAGGGCATTCCTTGGAAATTTGATAGGATTCAATAATCCTTTGTTCCCAAGAAGGGATCATATAGAAAAAATTTCTATAGAAAAATTTATTGTTTCTATACATAATAAAAGTCCTATATTTTCTTTCAAATAAAGGGACCCTAATTATTAACCCGCTAAGTCGAATGGGCTAGGCTCACATTACCATGCGTGGCAAAGCCACGCGGTTTTTTTAGTAGAATCCTAATGACGATTAAAAGGAGGTACGATAGTTAGGCCGTGAAGCAAACGGGCAAAGCGGTTGCCGGCACTTCTAGAAAGTAAAAAAAAATAAACCCTATTGATAATCATATTCGATTTTTAAAATCTCAATGACAAAAAAAAGAAGAAGCAGCGGACGGGGTGTATAAAAATATAGTTGCAGAGCTGCCGACGGTTGGCGGGACTTCTACAAAATAAAAAATGAATTCCAACTATAGTTATGTTCTATTTTTAGAATTCCAATGACAATAAAAAGTAGGCGACGGATGAGCCGTAGAGAAGTATAGTGGCATCGTTTGACGGGACTTCTAAAAATTATAAAAAATGAAACCCAACAAGATAATAAACTCTAAAAACTACATGGTCCAATTTTCAAAGGTTTGGAACTTCTAAAAAGTAAAAAAAAACCTAGTGATAATCATGTTTGATTTTAAAATCTCAATGACAATAAAGAAGGGAGGCAGCGGACGAGCCATAGAGGAGTACAATAGCAAAGCCCCTGACGGTTTGGTGGGACTTCTAGAAAGTAAAAAAATGAACCCGAACGGTAATTATGTTCGATTTTTAAAATTCCAATGACAATAAAGAGAAAAGACAGTGGACGGGCCGTAGAAGAGTATAATGACAGCGTTTGACGGGACTTCTATAAATTATAAAAACGAAACTATAAGATCCAATTTTTAAAGGTTTCAAGGAGAATGAATAGAAATAGTGGTAGATCGAGCAAGTAAATAAAGAAGGATATGACAGAAGTAAGAGGTAGCAGCTGGTCTGACTTTTAAGAACTATATAGTTGGAAATACGGAGATGATAAGATTTGGTCTTTCAAAGTCTTATGACAACAAGATAGCTATTTAATAAATTTTAAGTAAATCATACTTAAAAAATATATGATTTTGTTTAGGTGCTAGCTGCGCAATTGCGCGGGCCACCCAGCTAGTTCCTGTTTAATTTAGCACATAGAGACTAAATATATCTAACTCATTTGAGAAAACTAAAAAATGAAATATGTTAGACTTTTTAGATAGAGGGAGTATGTGGCCGTAGTGAATATACCTTCTCTTACTGTAGTTAAAAGAAAACTTTTCTACATAACTTCATTTCTAGACACCGCGAATCAGTTAGATATGCACAAGTAATAGCATAAGCCCCGTAATGGTCTCGTGGCACCAATGAATTACACATACCGTTTTAGAGCGAAACAATTTGATTCCCGCTGTGGCATCAGGAGAATTTCCTCGTACGTACCGTCTGTTTTTTTTTTTTTTTTGAGACACTCAACCGTCTTGTTCGTGGTGAAAAAAAGAATCAAGAGTAGACTTTGACCAGAAGAAGCTGCCGCTAATGATAAAAAATTCGAATAACTCCAACCAAATCTGCCGGGATCACCAAACTCTACCATATTTTCAACCCACGTACTACCAATCACCGGTCGTAACTCCATGGAGAAGAAACGCGTAGCCCAAGAAACGCCAAGAAGAAGATGTCATGTTGTTTGGCGAGAGAAGTTATAATAAACCGCTGACAAACATGAGTGTTGCTGTGTGGCTAAACTAGAGGTTTCCCTCCAGGATCAGTCAAATGGCAGGAGTAGCTGATTTCACTTTATTTTTTCGAACGAATATTAACTGAATTATAAATTTGCACAAGAATGTCCCTATCGGCGTCAGCGTCTCAGCAGTGCTTCTAGGTTCCCTCGTCGATTTTCAAATGTCTGCACCAGTATTTCCTCCGTATGTCTATATTAAATTTAGGATTGGATTTTTTTGACGGAGGGAGTACGTCTCTCCGAGCCAGCAGTCCACAGCAATCAACATGACGACGGATCCAGAATTTCAGATCGCCTAAAAGTGAAGAGCGTGTGTGATTAGCTGAACACACGGTGACACGCACAAAAAAATCTTCTCTTTTTATTTTTGATTTTTTTTTCTCATTCTATTGGGGACATTCTTGTGCATAGACAGTCAACAGTACGGCTGGAAAACGGGCTTCACCACTGGGAAAGTCCATTTCCGACTTGCGGCGGCATGAATGCCAGTACAAGACCCGCACGGAGAGTGACGAGACACGGTGCCAGCCCGGCCGGGTGCGCGGCTAACGCGTTCTCACATGAGCCCTCTCCTCGACGGCTGAGGCCTGACTGCCTGAGGCAGAGGCGAGAAGCCGCGCGAGGTGGCTTTCAGCCGAAGCCCGCGAACCCGGGGCGGCTGCTGCCTGCCTTGCTTGCCGGCTTTGGAATGATGGCGCTCCCAGGCTTTTTCCCTGCGCGCAGGCTGCAGCATTGTGGTCCACCCGGCCGTCGGATCAGAAGGATCCCATGGAGTTCTCGGCTTGGACATGGGGACCGGCCGGGATGATGCCGAACTCTGCAGCTTGTGCTTGTCTCACTAGCCCGCACTATTTTACTCTACAGTACGACGCGAGTGAAACCCATAGGCCGGCGGCCATAGCAGCAGTAGTAGCCCATCAGTACTCCTGTTCAGTGGGACGGTGCTGTGCAATCCAATGCAGCTTCTGCTCATCGCAAGTCGCAACAGCCATGGTCGGGAAACGTAAATGTTCAGGATTGCACTTGGGTAGTCGTCGATTCGACGGGGAGGGGTGTTCCGTTGAATGGCAGCGAGAATATTCTTGCATCACATCAAGAAAAAAGAAATAGGTATCACCGACAACCACTAGTGCAGCCACCAACAACACCAAGGGTCCCATTTAATCGCAGAAATAAAAAAAAACATATGATTCTAATAGGAATGAAAGTGTAAAATAGAATATTATAAAACTTAGGATAAACATATGATGACTGTTTGATTGGATTATAGGAAAAACACAACGAATCAAATGAGATAGCTAGACTCAGAGAAAATTTTCCAAGAGTTTGAGCTCTTGCTAAGTTTCTCCAAAATCTCTATAGGATTAACCATTCATAGGAATGATTCAATCCTTTGCTTTTAAGGCATTCATAGGAATTTTTTCTATAGAATTAAAATCCTCCAATTCATATGTTTTTCCATGATCATGAGAACTTTCCTCCTCCCGTCGCTCCCACCCAGGGATGACTTGGATGGTGAAAACCTGCCACAGTCGCCCCTCCCACCTCCCATTCGCCTCGCCACCGCCGAGTGCTCATCGGCAAAGCCGGACGGTCACAAGAATGGTAACAGAGGGGCTGCTCCCCTCCGGAGAAAGCCTGAACAGCTGGGGTCCGTGGTTGCACCACCCAACCCCGGTTCTCCATCTAGAACTAGCGAGAAGTCCTGTGGAGGAGGCTTTGGAGGAGATGTGGTGGCGGTAGAGGGCGTGGAGGGCGGTATGTGCAGAGGGACGGGCAGGCGGTGGGGGAGGGGTATGCACGACGGATCTTGTGTCCTCTACCTTAGATCCGGTGCCCACCCCGCAGTTCCGGAGATGGCAGCGGAGGAGAGGTTTGTGTAGGAGAGGAGAGGCAGGAGGTGGGGAAGGACCAGACGCAGCGACAGCGGAGCGTGGATCCGGCCCCAATGGCTGGATCGAGGCCCTTCCACGCCAGATTTGGTCGGAAGAGACAAAGTTGTTGTGGCGTGGGCGAGGGGCGACGGTGGCGAGGCTAGCCCGGTCAGCGAGGGGCACAATGGCAACAACAGAAGGCACAGGACACGACTGTAGCAGTAGGAAGCCTTGCGACACGTTGTCACAGTCGGCGCGATGCATTGTCAGTGGTGAGATCGCATGCAGTAGGCAGCAACGATGGGGCGCGCAGCATGATAAAGGTGACTGTCGAGAGTGGTGTGGCGGCGGGGCTATGGGAGTTCGCGACGGGCGCACGGCTTGAGGTGGGGGTGCTGCCGTGGGATATCCAGCCGAGGTAGCGTCGATGGTGGCGTTGTGAGGTGGTGCTGTAGGCCTGCAACGGGCCTGGATCTAGACGCTTGTCCTCTTGCGACGACGCTTTGTCGTCATAAGATTGCCACGTCGGTGGGCTAGTGCGAGGAAGGGGATCATTCTTCTCTCTCACCCTCTCCCTCTCCAGCCAATTACCTGGATGGATTCGAAGGTGCGTCAGTGGTCGAGCTCCCTCATGATGGCTGACTGGCGACGAGGCGCTGGCGCGATGGCCGTGCGTGTCGAAGGTGGACGGGTGGTGGGCTGCTGTTTCCGGATTGACCTCGACTCGGGAGAGCAGAAAGATCCCGGACAAAAGCTCAGCCTTGGGGCCAGCAATGACCATGTTTGCGGGCACCGCTTTTCCCTTGAGGTGTTGTTGTATGATCTCCTATGCTCTCCCTGTTGGATTTCTTAAGTGAAAATTTTGTCCTAGCTTCTCAAGACAGGCGGCGACGATACTTTTTGGGTGATGTTTTTCTTTCTTGGAGGCATCGTCTAGAAGATTATTTTCTTAGGGAGCATGATGTGGCTGTTTTCTTAGGGAGCATGATGTGTTCATTTCCCTTTAGTAGCGCGATTGGTTGTAGAAGCATGATGGGTTGTTTTCTTTTCCAGGCTATGCCATCGAGGTTTTATAGGCTTGTAATTTTGGGTTGTATATATATCATGTGACGAAAATTCCACCTCCTAACATTCAAATTCTAGACCATTGAATATGCTTTAAGATTCGTGCAGCCCCTTAACCATAACTCCTCCTCCCGTTCAGTCGCCGCCACCACTCCTCCTCCATCCTCTAGCGCGATCCCCGCCACTGCCCACCGCACACTGCCCACCGTGCCGCCGCCCGCCTCGCGGCTGGCTGGAAGAGTCAACGGCGTCGGCAAGGCCTCCCCCGGCGAGCCCCCTTCCCCTCCCCCTTCCCCCTCACTTTCTCCCTCATGGCGGCGACGACGAGTGACCCCGCCCGCATCTTCCCCGTCTCCGGTGGCTCCCGCCGCCGGATCCGCCACCACCGGCCGTCGCCTCCTAATCCCACGCTTGCTTGTGCCCCCCCCCCGGCCGACGCCGGCCACCGCCTCCTCCATCCCCGCAGCATCGGCGGCGCCGCCGCCGCTCGCCGCCTGCCGGAGTCCACCGCCACCGCTGGTCCTCCGCCGCCCACAACCATCCCTCTAAGCCCGAGGAAACCCCACTCTTCCCCTCTCCCCAACCCCCCTCCTAACCCTAACCGCCGGAGTTGGGGTGTCGCCGGCACCGGAGAAGAAGGGGGACCCATCGGAGTTGGAGGAGAGAAAACCGATGCACAAATCTTGGCATGGATTCAATGGTCCAAAATCTGTAAGATTTCATCCCCAAATTTCATTCGAATGCCATTAACACTCCGTTGTAAGTTTTTTTCCGCTCAATCAATCGAATCATCGCACTATCGGATTGTTTAAAAAAACAACACGGTGCAAAGAAAGCTGTAGGATGAACCGCAGACAGATTTCGGGCGAGACTCTAACGTTGTTAAGTTAATATTGCACTTCGAGTTCCGATTCAGGAAGGAATGAATGCAAAGCACGAACGACACGAGCAACAAGAACAATATTTATGTATTTGCTGCATCTTTCTTTTTGTCACTCAACTCTCCCCTTTCTTCTGCCACTAATTTACAACAACATCTTTGGGTTTGATCCTAAACCACCATGTAAAGCTCCGATCGCCGGTGCGTCACCGCCGCCGGCAATCTCTGAACCGAGCTAATGAACACGCCCGCAAAGCACGGTGAACACGACGGCCGGGAGCTTGCCGGCGACGAGGCCTACGAGAACGACGGCGACGACGAGGAGCGCGACGGAGGACCGGGCCCCTCCCACGTCGCCGTCTCCGGAAGAGGACATCAGCCGGCGCGTCGATTTCTATCCGCACGGCATTGCTGTCCGCCTCGGCGTCCGTTTCGCCGCCGTCCCCGGCGAGGACGGCGAAGAATCCATCGATCTGGCGATGACGGCGTCCGCGCCTTGGTGCGCATTCCACGGCGAGAGTCCGAGGAATCCGTCGCCGTGGCGTCACCTCGGTTGCCTTCGCTGCTGGGAAAGAACCCGACGAATCCTCCGCCTCCTTGCCCTTCCTGCCCTTCTGTAACTTGCCGGGAATCAGCTTCCTCCATGACCGTTTCTTGGTCTTGACCTTGGCGTTGCTTGAGTCGTCGCCGCCTGCCGCGATTCTCTCCTCAATGGCGACTATCGAATCGTCGCCGACCTCGCTTCTCTCCTCAATGGTAAGGATGGAGAACTCGCTTCGCCTGGAGGAATCGAGAAGCTTGCCCTCGCCGGCTCCACCCCCGGATCGGCGAGACGTAGCCGCGCCCGTCCAAATCGAGCTTGTTGTTCGCCGCCGGCCGCGGCCGCCGCCGCCGGGAAAGCGCGGAGGACCTGACGGACTCGAGCAGGAAGAGCGAGAAGAGGCGACGGTGACGGCCGCGACCACCTTCTTGCTCCAGATCACGAGGAGGGCGAGCGACACCACGCCGACGATCGAGACGAACCCCAGCCCAAGGCCGAACACGCGGCCCTTGGGCTGGCGGCGGAGGACGGCCTCCACCGGCGGAAGTTCCGGTCTCGGTCTCGGTCTCGTCTGGTTGGCGGCGAGACCGAGACGGCGGCCGCAGGCGGCGGGGATGGTGGTGGTGGTTGTGGAGAGGAGCTGCGGCGGAGGGGACGGCGAGGCGACGGCGAGGAAGCCTCCGCGCGCCGCGCTTCTTGCGCCTGGACGCCGAGGCGGAGGGCTTCTTGAGGCGGCCATGGTTCTTGACCAGAGGTCAGCGAGGAGGTGGGGAGCCTGTCTGGACGGGAGCGGGCCAGCGCGCGCCGGGCGGAGCGCGGCGAGGAGGCGGCCGAGTCGGCCGGCGGGTCGCTCCTTCAGCGGGCTGGCATCGCCGGCGGCGAGCATAGGAGGAGGAGTTCGCCGGCGCCCGGCCCGTGGCACACTGCTCGCCGCGGTTGGGCTTCTCGGCGCTCTGGGTTGGTGGCGGATTGGTGGTTAGTTCCGCCTCAGACTTTGTGCGCGTGCGTGGCGTGGCCTTGGAGAGGGGAGAGCGAGAATAGTAGTGGACGACGCGGTAGCCAGTGGTGCGTTTCGACGAAAAGAAAAATAAAAACCATCCAAATTTCCCCCGTTTCGCATGCGTTTTCTCGTCAAAAAAAAAAAAGGACCTGGGAGAGTGGATAGAGGGTTTCAATTTTAGAACGGCTAAATTTGAAAGTTTTGTTGGATAAGGTTACTTGATGATGGGTTTAGCAACTCCTTGATGATGAGAAGGGAAGGGATTTGTTTCTTCACATGACCTGATTAATCCGTCACAAGAACTTTGCCAATTTCTACATACTTTCTCGAGATTCATGTGACGTGAGGAGAGAGAGAGAGGGAGAGGGGGAATGAATTGGTCTCACTGCCGGAACCAACCGGCAACCGTACCGCTTGACTAATCTGTCTCGTGCCGGTCTCACAACGTTCCAGTGGCTGACAGCGCCCTCGCTAAGCTTCCACGTAGTCAATTAATGCATCATTGCTTTGGATTGATTAGTATTAATCAAGTGTATATTAAATCGATTGGCTAAGCATTTGGGGCCTTTATTTTGGTGTTTTCTTCATTTTTTTGGAGGTTTATAGGACCTTTTGGGTCTTAGAGGAGGTAAAGTACGTAGTACTAAAATTAAGTTTCTATCACTCTTGATGTGAGGTCAATTCTCCTAACAAGGTCGTCACATGCTTGCACGTGAAAATAAGCTTAGGCCCTGTTTAGTTCCCACGCAAAAATTTTACACACTGTCACATCGAACATTTGAACACTTATATGAAGTATTAAATATAGACTAAAAAAATAATTAATTACAAAGAATGCGACTAATTTACGAGACGAATATTTTAAACCTAATTGCTCTATGATTTGACAATGTGGTGCTACAATAAACATTTGCTAATGATGAATTAATTAAGTTTAATAAATTCATCTCGCTGTTAGTGACGGATAGTTTTTTTATCAGTGCCCAAACACCCTATGCGACACTTTATATAATATTCGATGTGACACGCCAAAACTTTATCCCCATGCAAAGTACGAAAGGATCCTGTTGACCTTGTGTTATGTCTCGTAATCTTGTTAGTTTATCGATGCTGTATTGCTGTGTGTTAACGAGAAGAACAGACTATATTCTCTCGGGACCCGCGGTTGTACTGTTTGTCTCCATACCTCCCATCCCATGTAGGAGTACTCCAGTATGCATATACTATGCCCATTAATTCGGACTCGAGAGAATATAGTCATGTAGGGGGTACTCCAGTATGCATATACTACGCCTTTCAAACTACTAAATAGTATGTTCCATACGAAAACTTTTAATGTAGAATTTGCTTTAAAATATCAAATATATGCATTTGTCAAGTAATAATTAAAACTAAATTAATTATGTGGTAATGACTTTTTCATTTTACGTGTGCTATCTTAATCTTTCTTCATCTATTTCAAACACCTCAAGCTGGCTAGATTTGAGGCTGTGTTCGGAACCCTGGTTCTCAACCCCTCTCACTTGTTTTCCACGCGCACGCTTTTCAAACTACTAAACGATGCGTGTTTTGCGAAAAGTTTCTATATGAAAGTTGTTTCAAAAAATCATATTAATCATTTTTAAGTTAATTTTAGCTAATACTTAATTAATCATGCGTTAATATATCGCTCCGTTTTACGTGCAGAGAGGAGGGGTTCCCAACCCCTTCAAAAGAACAAAGCCACTCTAGCGAAGATGAACTATCATACACATGCATGGGCAGACTTGGGTGGTGTTCTTTTCTCCTGAAGATGAAGATTAAGTTTTTTACGTAAAACGAGGTGGTATTAATGTATGATTGATTGAGTTTTAATGATTATAAACTTGAAAAATAGATTAATATGATATTTTAGAGCAACTTTCATATAGAAAGTTTTTGCACGAAACGCACCGTTTAGCAGTTTGAAAAGCGTGCCATGAAAATCTTAATCTTCGTCCAATTTTTATTGGAGAAAAGAACGGCACCTAGCTCGTCGATATTTCCAGTGTTAATTCTTCACAATATAGGAATGCGATTGGACGAGTTGAATAAGACTACTTGCTTCCCTCCAATTGGTTAATGCTAATTAAGCTCACGTATTATAACTTCCTACGAAACAGATTGTCCTTTTTATTAACTAGCTAGAGTCGCCGGATACTACCGTACTAGTACCAGTCTACTAGTACCGCTCCAACTTGCAAAGTCCCCGTCACGCGGGCGGTTAGCTAGCTTGTGAGGGGTTCACGATCTCCGTTCTCACGCAGGGCTCGAGTCGAGCGCGCGCGCCGTGCAGCAAGCAACGGATGCCGCATGCTGTGCGCGCGGCGGCGCCGCCCACCGATCGCCCGGGGCTTAGCCACCTTCAGTTTTGTGCAGTACCAGCCGTGGCAACGCTTTCACGGTGGAAATATTTGTTTCCAACTTCCAAAAGTACATACGTGTACTACTCCGTAGCCCGTATGCTCTCAGTTTGGGCGGCACCCAATAATACTTTTTTTTTAAACAACCGCACAAGATAGTGCGACGTTTCTATGGATAAAGAAGGAACCAATAATACTTACACGTACAAATAAAAATATATAGATGTTTGTCAAAAAAATTCTTTACTTACACATATATTACGTTTTTCTCAATCCCTTATGTATTCTTGAATTTTATCTTGTCCAGTATATATACCTTGAATTTTTATTTTTTTTTGGACGGAACGGTTCAAATCGTGTTGCAAAGTTCGATAGACCCCGGGCTAATGACCTTCAGTAGTGAGCTAGTTGGATTTCGTAGGGCAGGAACATGGTTCACATCTTGTTCAAAATTCATCGCCTAAAATTTGAACCTCTCCCTCAATCTGCTCGGTTTTTGTCAAATTTCAAACAAAATTTAGTGAATTTCAAAAATTCGCTCGAAATTCATGACATTAGTTATCTCGTTGGAGTCGAAATTCATGAAATTAGTTATCTCGTGAACCTTCGGCAGGAACGCGTGGCGGGAGCAAGTGCTCGCTTGATCATTGGTCTTTGGAGAACCTTCCAATTCAAAC
This sequence comes from Oryza longistaminata, assembly GCA_009805545.1. Lineage (NCBI taxonomy): Eukaryota > Viridiplantae > Streptophyta > Magnoliopsida > Poales > Poaceae > Oryza > Oryza longistaminata. Next base: position 17,390,094 of record CM020189.1, read on the forward strand.
AGCATGCGACAGTGTGACACAGTGTTAGCAGTATAAAGTGGCGTGCGATGCTAACCAGGGTTTTCCGTAGCATCCGTGGAGAGGTTATCGCCCCCGTGGCAAGACGGTTATTGCAATAACATCATGGTAACTGTCAAAAACCACGTGAATTCCATCTTAAAAAAATTAAATTCTGAATTTTCAAATCTCATCGAAGATAGTGGTTACCGCGAGGCATGGTAACTACTTCTACATGGTAAGACGCAGTAACCTTCGTGTCGTTTGACTTGAAAAAAAAACACGAGGATAAAAGAAAACCACAACCTCACATTGACAGCAACCGAAATAATATAATGTCCACAAATTACAAAGAATATGACATCAATATAATGTCTCAAGCATTAAACCTTCATTTCACCTTATAGTCATGCCAAAATACAGAGTTAGCTTAGTATTTTTCACAAATTTTATCAACAAATATCATTATAAATCATGTAGTACCACTTTGGACTTTTTTTTTTGCAATTTCCCCGCCCCCCCCTTTTTTTTTTCAAAATTTGAATTCAAACATTTTTTGTCAAACCCAACTGTCAGTAACCCTATCGTACCCCCACTATAAATATGATCACTGCGGTAACCGCGTAGTACCGATGGTGATGCTAATTGGCGTTTTACAGCCTATATAAAAAGCTACTCCATCTATCGCATTTTAAACTCAGTCATGAGTTTCTATGTCAAACTTTTATCGTTCATCTTTTTTTAAAAATAAAAAATAAAAAAACATAAGTCACGTATAAAGTACTATTCATGTTTTATCATCTAATAACAATAAAAAAATTAATCATAAAAATTTTTAAATAACACGGATGATCAATTGGACATGAAAACTCATCGCTGCGCTTAAAATGAGACTGAGGGAGTACTCCATTATATGAGATGCACGAAGAAACGTAGGAGCACTGCAACTTTTGTGTTACCATCAAACAGGGCAACTTCTGAAGCTTTTCTCCAACGTGAGTAATGCGATTGAGACTTACGCGTCCGTTCCATTTCGTTTCTTTCACACTTTCTAACTCAACATTGATCCTAGCTACTTGTTGCATTCCAATGAGAATATCAAATAATAGAGATTACGTGGTGTAGGATGCCCAAACAACAAACCCAGCCATTGCCTTTTTTGCATGATCTGACTGATTAAACCTACTTTTCATGCGTGATACATGTCTTAGCATACATATCGTTGTCCTGAATCCTGAATATATTGCGTGTCACCTGCATAGCGCCAAGCATCACTGTCAAATGCACTGTACCCAGTTACTGAGCAGAATCTCACCTGTTTATTTTCAGCAACAAGCTCATCAGGCTCATTTGTTTCCTTTTGCCTTTTCCCCTTTATAACGTCCTTCTAAGAATAAAGGTTATCCACTGCATATATTTCGTCCATATATACTGATGATCACGTGAATATTCGCCTCTTCGTGATCTTCCATTTGATTCTTCTTCTTTTTCACCGTGCATGTCCCCTTCACTGAAAACATCAGCTATAGCTGTTGTTGTTGTTGTTGTTGTTATCAAAAGACAAATCTTATCAACCAAAAAAACTTGCGTCTTGTACCCCTAATATAATTGGATTGGAACCTGCCCTAACTTGTAAAATACGGGTTTGCGTGGCCCTGTGCTTGGAAAGCAGGTGCGAATTCCTCGCCAATTTGAGCTTCAGAAAATGGCCGCACTAGCTTACCTTTGCTGCTTCATGTCGCCCTCGCGTCACAGATGAACCTCAGAAAAAAATTGCTGCTCGATCGATCCACATATTTCCGGGGGAATGATTACTTTCTGAGAGAATATATGTGTGTTTCAGATATGTTCTTTGTGCCTTTTGGCTTAGCTGAAGAATAGCATTTCGTGGCTTGCTATAATGTCATTCAGGTTCTACCGTCGATGCATTTGTAATCTGTAAAACTCTCCTTTCAATCTTAACAATATTTGATTGGCCGTCTCTTCGGCGGCCAACCCGGCAAAAAAAAAAAAAAAAGAGATGTCATTCAGTTTGGCTGGTCATATTTTTTATCTGTTCTGTACTGTAAACATTTTCACAAGAGAGGATATATCTCGGTTTGCGGCTTAGGATTTGTAGTTGTACTATATACCGCATCTTGTTGTAAATAAGGAGTAGGGATGATGGAAGAGTATGACTGTATGAGGTCAGAATTCAGTGTGCGCTAGGACAAGAATTAGCCTGAAAGTCACCACTAAACAATGACTTTGCTTTCAGAATGCCAAAAGGTCACACCTAGTATATTAGCAGTACCATCTCATCATAGGGGGTTTCATTTGGGTGAGAGATAGGCACAACACGTAAGACAGAAATATTTTGGGCATATATCCTTAAAGCGTCATGATGTGGCTTTTAGATCTTACTAGTAGATGGATAGGAGTGAGATCACCACATTTGCAGGAACAACTAAAACTTACTTCCTCCGTTTCATAATGTAAGTCATTCTACCATTTTACATATTCGTATTGATGTTTAACATCACTATTACGAATATGGAAAATGCTAGAATGACTTACATTGTGAAACGGATGAAGTACTTTAAATAAAAAACAGTGCTTCCAACACTTCTTTTTTTCGAATAAGAAGTGCTTCCAACACTAGGACCCTGTCTTTTGTTTGTGCCACTATGACAGTGACAGAGCAACGGGCATCATGCTAGAGCCCCCTTTGGCAAAGCTCTCCAAATGCAAAGCTATCATAGTTGTAGAGTAATTTAAAGCGGCCTATGCTGATACATTGCAGCAATGTGTAAACTAACTTTTGCTTATGTCAATTCATATCTCCCTTCAAAACAGAGAAAAACCAATGAAGGATGGTAACCGATCGAGAAAATTGCAAATAAAAAAAACTGCACATTGAGATGCATGCACAGATGAAGATGAACACAGTAGAATTTAGTCCCATGAAAATGAAGTAGATAACATTTCCTAACATATACAGAGATAGAAAAGAGTAAACCACGGTTCATGTACATGAATAAACAAATTTAGACAGACAAGAAACCTGAACAACGATGACAACGTACGAAGGCATGCAACAAGTAGTAGCGCACAGTACACAAGCAGCAGCAACAGACACAGCATATGTGTGTTTGTACCGATCGAAATATATGTAGCGTAGCGTAGCAGAGAGCCAGAGAGGCAAAGCGGGAGAGATCGATCGGTCAGGCCTCGTCGGCGGCGGCGGCGGCGTCGTCCTCCTCGTCGTAGTCGTCCTCGGCGGTGGCGTCCTGGTACTGCTGGTACTCGGCGACGAGGTCGTTCATGTTGCTCTCGGCCTCGGTGAACTCCATCTCGTCCATTCCCTCGCTGGTGTACCAGTGGAGGAAGGCCTTGCGGCGGAACATGGCGGTGAACTGCTCGCTGACGCGGCGGAACATCTCCTGGATGGAGGTGGAGTTGCCGACGAAGGTGGACGCCATGGAGAGGCCGACGGGGGGGATGTCGCAGACGCTGGACTTGACGTTGTTGGGGATCCACTCCACGAAGTAGGAGGAGTTCTTGTTCTGCACGTTGATCATCTGCTCGTCCACCTCCTTGGTGCTCATCCTGCCCCGGAACATGGCGGACGCCGTGAGGTAGCGGCCGTGGCGCGGGTCGGCGGCGCACATCATGTTCTTGGCGTCCCACATCTGCTGCGTCAGCTCCGGCACCGTCAGCGCCCTGTACTGCTGCGACCCGCGCGACGTCAGCGGCGCGAACCCCACCATGAAGAAGTGCAGCCGCGGGAACGGGATCAGGTTCACCGCCAGCTTCCTCAGGTCCGAGTTCAGCTGCCCCGGGAACCGCAGGCAGCACGTCACCCCGCTCATCGTCGCCGATATCAGGTGGTTCAGGTCACCAACTACAACAACAACAGCAAAATTGTGATCATTCCATCATGTTAATTTCAAGCAAATTACACACACAAGGTCAAGGTGCATGATCGCTAGCTTCGCTTACATGATGGGTTGGTGAGCTTGAGGGTGCGGAAGCAGATGTCGTAGAGGGCCTCGTTGTCGAGGACCATGCACTCGTCGGCGTTCTCGACGAGCTGGTGCACGGACAGCGTCGCGTTGTAGGGCTCCACCACGGTGTCCGACACCTTGGGCGACGGGAACACGGAGAAGGTCAGCATCATGCGGTCCGGGTACTCCTCCCTGATCTTGGAGATGAGCAGCGTGCCCATGCCCGACCCCGTGCCTCCTCCCAGCGAGTGGCACACCTGGAATCCTGCACTCGCAAAGTTGCATGTCACTCACGTTACTACATACTCCCTCCATATCAAAACAAACCAACTTAGGATGAGATATTTCCTAGTATAATGAATTTGGATATAAGCCAGGAAATGTCCCATTCTATCTTTGGTTAGTTTATTTTGGGATAAAGGAAGTAGTTCATACATACATGCTCTTGTATAATGCCCATTATTTATGACAGTTACAGTTAATGGTATGCAACTATCCATCAGTAGTTATAGGACATTACTCAGATTAGGATAAGTATATGAGACATCTTAACTGAAAATGAAAATGATCTGAACTCTACTGTACATTCAGGTTCAGACATTTAGCCGAGCTAAAGTTCAGATGCCCCTGTTAAGAGTCATGAAAGTGCAAACAATTCAAGAAACTAGCACCGCATTATCAGTCCTATCAGATCTCCGGACTAATCATATTCCTGTAGTACTAATTTGTATTTCTAATATGTAAGTTGAATCCGAAAATGTGTTTATATTCTGTTTCTGATGATTACGTGCACTAAAATCCATTTCTCCCAAATACGTCCAAAGGCAATCATGCTAAGTACATATGCAAGTAATCAGAACATCATCACTAATATAATCCATCCATCCATCGATCTATCATGTAACCCAACCACCAGAGACTGGCAACAGCCTGTCTGAGTGTCTCATCCGCTGTAACCACCACCGACGGCTCTGTTCCATTAGCTGATACATCCTCCTCCTCCTTCACTCTTTCTTGTGTTAGGTCGTACAACATTGTCACTAGTCACAGTATGATTGTTTTTCTACTACTAGTAGTACATTATTATTGTGATGATGATGATAACCACATGAACCTTCACCGGCAAAAGAAGATGGTGAGATGCCATGGTGATGTATTTCTGTACCGAAAACTCGCATCTGACCGACAATACCAGTTGTTTGCCACCTGAGGAACTGATGAAAACTCTCTCTCAACGACAATTCTATTCGCCAGAAAGTAGCAGTTAGGGGATATTTAATTTTTTTTAGTTTGTTGCTGGGTTCAATTCGTTTGGGCATACGTTGTACCTCGCATTTTCAAGAAAACAATGATAATTACTGATTACTGGGTAACATTTTAAACATGCATATCTTACATCTTGGCAATGAATGAATGCATAATAGTCAGATTCACCTTTTATGCATAGAGGGAAAGATAGTATTCAGCGCACATAAGCAGTACTCTGTACCTCAAGTATTCTGTGAATTTTTTGTGCATTTGAAGTTTTTAGAACCTTCATAACATGTATCCATAGTGTTCCAATTTTTAAGCAGTTGATTCAACTCGATATAAGATTTACAGATCTAACACAGAGAACTACTGAAATTTAAACCAACAATATATGGCGCCTCAATTTCTAGCCTGTGTTGATCCCGATTTCCCATCATGCCAATGGATCGACTTGACACAGGATGAATGTCTCATTCCGACAGGTGGAAGTGGTGTAATGTGATGGGGACTGAAAATAATAATTTCATCTTATTCGATTTTTTTTTTGAAGATATTCCCAATTTCAACCACGAGTAAAAGATGTTGTGCTTCTGTCTGATTAACCCGATCCAACCAGTACTACTATGTATCATGTATGGTCTTTTCCATGTATGTCCAAATTTGGGTTCAACAACTGGTGCTGCTGGTATTCCTATTCAAATCCAACCTAAAATGGTATGATAAGTTTGCACACTGAAATTCATCCTTGAAATTTGCAGCACTACTGGTTTGTTTTGCTCCTCAAATTGAACAATTCACACTCTCATAACTGGAACCACCAATTCATTTTTTTTTTTCTGAGACCCACAAGCTATTCATACCAGATTGCTCATTATCAATGCTGCCAAGTTGGCATATTACTCTGTTGTCTAACAAAAGAAAAAAAAAACTCCAGATTCTTTTCATGCAGATCTTAACACGCTGCGATGATAGGCTAATAATGTGCAGCATAATACTGCCTTACCTAAAAATACACACAGAAAGTACAAACCTTGTCCACTTTTAGGATGCCACCGTCTAAAATGATCTTGCCAAAAAAAAAAGTTAAAGAATCATATGATCCTATTCTAAATTTTCAGCGACGGTTTACAGAGGCCCGAGAAACACGTATGCAGAGAAAATGCAGAGGAATGCCATGAACGCAAGGATTCGTTTTTTTCTTTTTTTAACGAAACACAGTGAATTTAAAGAACAAGAGGATATGTATATATAAAATGGACGTGTACGTTACCTTGGAGGCAGTCGCAGTTCTCGGCCTCCTTGCGGACGACGTCGAGGACGGAGTCGATGAGCTCGGCGCCCTCGGTGTAGTGGCCCTTGGCCCAGTTGTTGCCGGCGCCGGACTGGCCGAAGACGAAGTTGTCGGGGCGGAAGATGCCGCCGATGGGGCCGGAGCGGAGCGAGTCCATGGTGCCCGGCTCGAGGTCCATGAGCACGGCGCGCGGGACGTGGCGGCCGCCGCTCGCCTCGTTGAAGTAGACGTTGATCCGCTCCAGCTGCTGCGGCGACGTGCCGGTGTACGTCCCCGTGGGGTCGACGCCGTGCTCGCCTCGCATCATTATCATGATGATCATCAAGTCATTGTACTCTTGGTTGTTCTTGGGAGGTGGTTTGCGATGGAGAACGTGGGAAGGAGAGGAGGAGGGATCGTGGGCGCTTATATCCCGCGTTTGGAGGGAACCGCTTCTCTTTCTGGGTGTTATGGTTGTGCGTGGACCAGGTGTATGGACAAATGCTTACACGTATTGATATCGCTTCAAAAAAAAAAATTTTACGGTTGTCTTCGAATTTTAAAGAGACGGTTTTCTTTGGAACTTTAAATTTTTATAGGTGACGCGTTATTTTTGGTCTGAGTGTGTTTTGGTTATTGCAAAAGAAAGGTTGATCAAGCAAAGTACTTTGTGGACATCTGTTTTATGTTATAAGTCATTTTGATTTTTTCCTAATCAAACTATTTTAAGTTTGATCAAATTTATAAAACAATTCAATAGCATATTTAACATAAAACAAACATATTGTCAAGATATATTGAATGTTACTCCCTACTTCCCTAAATGTTGGACACCGTTGACTTTTTTAAACATGTTTAACCGTTCGTCTTATTCAAAAACTCTTGTGAAATGTGTAAAACTATATGTATACATAAAAATATATTTAACAATAAATCAAATGATAGGAAAAAGAATTAATAATTGCTTAATTTTTTTAATAAGACGAACGGTCAAACATTTTTTAAAAAGTCAACGGCGTCAAACATTTTGGGATGGAGGGAGTACACTACTATGATGTTAAGATGTTAATTTTTTTTTGCGAGGAATTTTTTCTATAAACTTGATCAAACGTAAAAAAAAGTCGACCAGATAAAAAAAATGTCAAAACGACTTATAATATGATACGGAGAGAGTCCTAAAATTTTTGTTGCAGGTCAGGTATAAATCTAGTTGTACTAAATGTTTGTTTTAATTAGCGATATGGAATTATGGGTGTGAGCATTGGAAGTCATGTGTAGCCCATGAGTGTGTAAGATGTGCCAGGGTAGACCGCATGAGGTACTGTGGTATCAAAGGGGTGTGGGGACGATCACGTTGTGCTGTCTATTTTTTCTGCCACATTTTATTTTTGGCTGGGTGCAGTGGCGGGTCACCAAATAATGGGATCAATGCTAATTTGCTACGGATCAATTTGGTACCTGCAAGCACACTTAGGCCTAGTTACAGGTCAGAGGAAGAAAATAGCAAAATCATGGAGCACTACTTTTCTACTACAGTATTAGTATAGGGCGAGTTTTTTTTTACAACTTTTTTTTGAAAGATAGTTACTCCCTCCTTCCCTAAATATTTGACGCCGTTGACTTTTTAAGCATGTTTGACCGTTCGTCTTATTCAAAAACTTCTGTGAAATGTGTAAAACTATTTGTATACATAAAAGTATATTTAACAATAAATCAAATGATAGGAAAAGAATTAATAATTACTTAAATTTTTTGAATAAGACGAACGGTCAAACATTTTTAAAAAAGTCAACGGCGTCAAACATTTTGGGATGGAGGGAGTATATGTTATTAGAGGGTACATTATATTGGCATATTTACCACTAGTAGTATTTCTGAATGTCAAAATTTTTTAAGGCGTGTCTCAAGAGGAATGGATCCATATTTTAAAGGCCTTTGTTAGCTGGTAGAGACTGTCGTAAAATCTCTTCATTTACACGTCCACATGTGTACATCCTTTGGGAATTTTGATATGTACTGCTTCCTTCGTCTTAAGTGTAACATATTCTAGTTATACAAATTTAAGCAGTCCTTCTATACAAATTTACAACACTATAATGTGTCACGTTTTGTAGTAAGTTTATTTTCTTGACAGAGGAAGTAGTTCACTAGTTCTCTACTCGCACATAGCCAGAAGTTGGCTTTTTTAGATAGAGGGAGTAGTTCACATGTGAGAGTACTAGTCCTGGTACTCATATGTGTCAAGATTCATTAACATATATATGAATATAGATAATCCTATAAAGTCTTATAACCTAAAACGGAGGTAGTATTATTTTACAGGAAGAAGAACCTTTTAAAATGAATTTCTTTCGTACGTGAATATATATATATACATATGCGTACCTGCAAGCACACTTAGGCCTAGTTACAGGTCAGAGGAAGAAAATAGCAAAATCATGGAGCACTACTTTTCTACTACAGTATTAGTATAGGGTGAGTTTTTTTTTTGGTACAACTTTTTTTGAAAGATAGTCATATGTTATTAGAGGGTACATTATATTGGCATATTTACCACTAGTAGTATTTCTGAATGTCAAAATTTTTTAAGGCGTGTCTCAAGAGGAATGTATCCATATTTTAAAGGCCTTTGTTAGCTGGTAGAGACTGTCGTAAAATCTCTTCATTTACACGTCCACGTGTACATCACACATCCACATGTGTACATCCTTTGGGAATTTTGATATGTACTACTCCCTTCGTCCTGATGTAACACATCCTAGTTCTACAAATTTAAGCAGTCCTCCTACACAAATTTACAACACTATAATGTGTCATGTTTTGTAGTAGGTTTATTTTCTTGACAGAAGAAGTAGTTCACTAGTTCTCTACTCGCACATAGTCAGAAGTTGGCTTTTTTTAGGACGGAGGGAGTAGTTCACGTGTGAGAGTACATAGTACTGGTACTTATATGTGTCAAGATTCATTAACATATATATGAATGTAGACAATCATATAAAGTCTTATAACCTGAAACGGAGGTAGTACTATTTTAGAGGAAGAAGAACCTTTTAAAATGAATTTCTTTCGTACGTGAAAAAATATATATACATATGCACAATTTACTACTCCCTTTCTTTTAAAATAATTTATATTTTTTAAAAATTAATTATCTTTTGTATGTAAATCTGGACAATTCGATTGATTTTGGAACGGAAGAATACCCTAAGAAAGTACACTCCCCTGCCAATGAAGAGAAAATGAGAAAAGAAGTACACTGATTGTTATTAGTATATTTAAACCAAGTTTGGTATGACTTATTGTGTGCTCGAAAACGTACGGAGACAGCTTGGCCAACAAGTGTTCTTTTTATGATTAATATAAATAGATATCAAGAGAAAAGTTAGCTGTCAACTTGTCCATAGTGTTACATTGCTCTAGCCTTGTCACGTTCAAATACTGTTTGCCATGGCATTTGCAAGGAGAAGATGCTGTTCTTGATTTCTTTCGCATCATTATCATGATGATCATCAAGTCATTGTACATACATATATATACTCGATGATTGTAAACGTTACCACACCAACCAATAATTATATTCCGAGATAGGATCCGGAGACTGGAGGGGACTGTTTTGAGTCCATCAGTCCACATGCACCAGCACATGTTGTGTCTGTCTTAAACCAACCGATATCATATCATCTAATTAAATTATTAACTTCTCTTCCTAACAGGTAACAGCCATTTTTTTTGCTAGATTAATACCATTGTTTTTTTTTTAAATTACTCCCTATGTACAACTCCAAATTTTCTCTCGTCGAAAAATAATGTCAGATTTCTAAATGGTCTTTTCCAAAATTGTCCCTGTTGAAAGTGACGTATATATCTTAGATTCTTGAAACTGCGATCAAATAATAGCTTAGCTATAGGCCTGAAGCTTAGTCCCAGTATAACCAAGCGGCGTTCTTAACTTGCGGCTATGGTTGGGCTGCACGGCCTGCAGGTTACCCAGACCAGACAGGTGTATAGCTGCAGAGCTAGAGAACGAATATGTCCACATTGACTCCCTCAGGTATAGCTTCAATCTAATTCGTATCCTTCAACCGTAATACCTGATATCTTAACCCCCAACTATTGAAACTTACGTAATAATATGATTCCCTAAGCAGTTTTGGAGGACAGCTTCGCTGAATTAGCACTTTGACCCGGTCCAACCAGCTGACTTAGTATGTGGGATCCAGACCAACCGCTAGAGAACGACTAATTAAAGTGGCTTGGCACGATAGTTTTGGGCTCGACGTAGTGGGTTGCTGATAAAGAAGGCCTAGGAGCTGCATGTATGGTCCAGAGGTGGTGAAATAGACTAGAGCCTAGAGGAGTGCGGAGAGACAAAAAAAAGGCCCATATAGAACAGCCATTAACATAACACCACTCGGCTCTGTTCGCCATTCCAACCGGGATACACACGAAAACTAGAGCGATACATTAACGCGTGATTAATTAAGTATTATATTTTTTAAAAATTAGATTAATTTAAGTTTTTTAAGCAACTTCCGTATAGAAACTTTTTTTTTAAAAAAAACGCACCGTTTAGTAGTTTAAAAAACATGCGCGCGGAAAACGAGAGAGAGGGGTTAGGAAAAGGGTGTGCCGAACACAGCATGTTACTCTACAATAGTCACAAACCCGTGCGTTACAACGGAACAGGATCTGGTGAACGTGGTTAACGGAGCCATCATTTCGCCTATTGATATATTTGCAAACAAAAAATACTTTGTGAATAAAACTTTTATATATGTATTTTTAGCGGTCTAAAAGCAAATGTTGAAAAATAAACTTCGATGAAAAAATCTCAAAATCAGCTACAAATTTAAAGTTAAAAATTTAAATTTTAGCTGATAAGCATAAATATAAGCGAAAAGATAAGACCCTAAAATTTTCTGTTCTTATGTATTTCTCCCTTGGCTAGTACACTGGTTTTGTTCACGGGATTTCATTTACGAGGAGACCCGCGGCATGCCCAAGCGCATCTCCAGGCTCATCTACGAGGAACATGTGGCGTGATCAAGATCTTCCTCAAGAACGTCATCTACGACACTGTCACCTACACCGAGCACCAAATGGAACAGACGAGAGTGGTTTTTGGAAGCTAAATTGAGGCGAATGTGCAACTTTAGTGAGCGAATTCACACGGCGTTCAAATACTGTTTGCCATGGCATTTGCAAGGAGAAGATGCTGTTCTTGATTTCTTTCGCATCATTATCATGATGATCATCAAGTCATTGTACATACATATATATACTCGATGATTGTAAACGTTACCACACCAACCAATAATTATATTCCGAGATAGGATCCGGAGACTGGAGGGGACTGTTTTGAGTCCATCAGTCCACATGCACCAGCACATGTTGTGTCTGTCTTAAACCAACCGATATCATATCATCTAATTAAACTATTAACTTCTCTTCCTAACAGGTAACAGCCATTTTTTTTGCTAGATTAATACCATTGTTTTTTTTTTAAATTACTCCCTATGTACAACTCCAAATTTTCTCTCGTCGAAAAATAATGTCAGATTTCTAAATGGTCTTTTCCAAAATTGTCCCTGTTGAAAGCGACGTATATATCTTAGATTCTTGAAACTGCGATCAAATAATAGCTTAGCTATAGGCCTGAAGCTTAGTCCCAGTATAACCAAGCGGCGTTCTTAACTTGCGGCTATGGTTGGGCTGCACGGCCTGCAGGTTACCCAGACCAGACAGGTGTATAGCTGCAGAGCTAGAGAACGAATATGTCCACATTGACTCCCTCAGGTATAGCTTCAATCTAATTCGTATCCTTCAACCGTAATACCTGATATCTTAACCCCCAACTATTGAAACTTACGTAATAATATGATTCCCTAAGCAGTTTTGGAGGACAGCTTCGCTGAATTAGCACTTTGACCCGGTCCAACCAGCTGACTTAGTATGTGGGATCCAGACCAACCGCTAGAGAACGACTAATTAAAGTGGCTTGGCACGATAGTTTTGGGCTCGACGTAGTGGGTTGCTGATAAAGAAGGCCTAGGAGCTGCATGTATGGTCCAGAGGTGGTGAAATAGACTAGAGCCTAGAGGAGTGCGGAGAGACAAAAAAAAGGCCCATATAGAACAGCCATTAACATAACACCACTCGGCTCTGTTCGCCATTCCAACCGGGATACACACGAAAACTAGAGCGATACATTAACGCGTGATTAATTAAGTATTATATTTTTTAAAAATTAGATTAATTTAAGTTTTTTAAGCAACTTCCGTATAGAAACTTTTTTTTTAAAAAAAACGCACCGTTTAGTAGTTTAAAAAACATGCGCGCGGAAAACGAGAGAGAGGGGTTAGGAAAAGGGTGTGCCGAACACAGCATGTTCCTCTACAATAGTCACAAACCCGTGCGTTACAACGGAACAGGATCTGGTGAACGTGGTTAACGGAGCCATCATTTCGCCTATTGATATATTTGCAAACAAAAAATACTTTGTGAATAAAACTTTTATATATGTATTTTTAGCGGTCTAAAAGCAAATGTTGAAAAATAAACTTCGATGAAAAAATCTCAAAATCAGCTACAAATTTAAAGTTAAAAATTTAAATTTTAGCTGATAAGCATAAATATAAGCGAAAAGATAAGACCCTAAAATTTTCTGTTCTTCCGTATTTCTCCCTTGGCTAGTACACTGGTTTTGTTCACGGGATTTCATTTACGAGGAGACCCGCGGCATGCCCAAGCGCATCTCCAGGCTCATCTACGAGGAACATGTGGCGTGATCAAGATCTTCCTCAAGAACGTCATCTACGACACTGTCACCTACACCGAGCACCAAATGGAACAGACGAGAGTGGTTTTTGGAAGCTAAATTGAGGCGAATGTGCAACTTTAGTGAGCGAATTCACACGGATAGCAAAGCTATATAGGATACCAAATCGGATTGGTCCGTATGTAACCACTTTGTTTGAGATGCTAGCTCTAAGTTAGAATCATTGACGTATGACGACGCACATCATGTTCAAAGGTTTATCGTTTCTCTCCCATCTTTAGTGTGCATGTGCCAAAAGAGAACATGCTCGTGGGTATGTATTCCGAGTATGTTTAAATGGGTAATTTATACGGGTAGGAAATAACCGTCATGCAGTTTCTCGCTAATCAGGGGCGTAGCGCCAAGGGCCGACCACCACGGGAAGTACCCGGGCTCCGCCTCGTGCACTAGTACGTCCCTGCTTGATTAACAAAGAAATTAAGGGCAACGTAAAAATATACTCCTTCCAATTCAGGTTACAGACGTTTTAACTTTTGTCAAAGCGAAACGTAAAATTTTGCAAAAAAAAAATAGTAATATTTTAATCCTAAAATAAATTTATTATGAAAATATGTTCAATTATTGATTTGATGAAACTAATTTAGTATAGAAATATTTATAATACTAAATTAATCGATGCTACATTAATCGATCTAACCTCTCATATTGGTTTTAGTGTACTGAATTGCAGCTATATTATTCTATTAATTTTACCTTTATAAATCATAAATAGTCTATGTCGTTATATAGATTCTACGTATGCTTGTTATCTCGTTAGATTTGTCCAGCTTCACAAAATATTTCGGATTCGTTACTGCGGTAATTATAGATGGAAATTGTATTATGTATCTTTAATTAGATTGGTGTTGTAAGTAGTTTTCATGTTTTTAATTAAATTGTGAATTTGTAAGCCGTGGTCTTTGATATGTAATAATTGGTTATAGTTTATTGGAAGTAAAGACCAGAACAAACATAGTATGTGTGCATGGTGTGTACACATGTACAATCTTCTATGTAACCATAAAAAAGAGCTCACAAGGTGCTCATAAGGGGTTATTAAACGTAGACTATTAGTAAAACCCATCCATAATCTTGGACTAATTCGCGAGACGAATCTATTGAGCCTAATTAATCCATGATTAGCCTATGTGATGCTACAGTAAATATTCTCTAATTATAGATTAATTAGGCCTAAAAAATTTGTCTCGCGAATTAGCTTTCATTTATTGAATTAGTTTTGTAAGTAGTATATATTTAATACTCTAAATTAGTATCTAAATACAAAGACTAAAGTTAAGTCCCTGATCCAAACTCCACCTAATTTGGAGGCTGCCCTGAGGAGGATTGGTCTGGCCTGCGACATGGCATGCCATAGGAAAACTACAATGTGTTTGGTTGGTGCCCTGACCCCTAAGACATTTATCTGCTGCCTGACGTGAGCCGCTCGGAACCGTGGTTAGCCTGGCTCAGGCGACCTAAACAGGAGGCCTGACCTCCAAGCGCGAGCAAAGAATGTGAAATGTGATTAGCGATTAGCATGTATCCTGTCTGTAGGTAGTCAAAGCTTTGAATGGCCTGAAAAACCTTGTTTAACTTGTTGAAAAGAAAGATATGGCATTACCTGCAAGAGATACATGCATAACTGCTAATATAAGTAAATTAGCTATGATATAACAAAATATCAGTCTAATTAAGCACGGCTTTGCTTAATCCATTTTCTTCAGGCGTAGAATTCCAACCAAACAAGAAAAGCACATGCACGCCTCCTCAGCTAACTTCACCACACATGCACACTTTTTTCTCAGGCACATCACTCAGGTCACCAACCAAACATGCCCTAAGAGCCCATCTTTTCAGTTATATTTATGTTTATCCATAAGACGTATTAACAACTTAAAAAAATAATTTGCAGGTAAAATATTTACATATGTGCTCTTAACAATGCAACAGCAAATGCTATAAAATAAATTATGATTAAAAAGGAAAAATTAACTCCGAAATAAGTTTTAAAATTTAAATTTAAATTTAAGTGAAAACATGAGGCTGTAACACTAGTACGACCTATCACCTATATAGCCCGTATACGCTTGCAATATGGATCGGTGGATGCGGCAATGTAGGGGGAGTGGGCCGTTCAATGTGGTATGGCCGGGCCGTCGTGACGGCGCAAGTACAGGGCCAACACTGCCAGCCTGAGACTGAGAGGACCAACACAACTCTGTTAAGACTATGCAGGTAAAATGCCTTCCTCTTCCTCTTTAATGGTTTTCTCTTCGGCCTCGCGAGGGAGCGAATAGATAGCTACAGTAGGTCTCACGTCCCGTCCTCTATGGAGGCGTTGCTTTGGAGGATTTGTGCGACGATGACTATTTTTTTGATCGGCTTTGATGGCTGTGTCGGTGGCAATATCTAGACTAACGATTTATCTACTACTCAGTTACTCTCAGCATTATCTTTTGCCTCGATTCAACTTCAGTCGTCAATAGTGATATAAGCAAAATACGATCAACAAAATGATTGGTCACTGATTTCAGAGATGCTATTTCCTAATTTGAGGAAGACAAAGGACTACATAACTTGCAAGCCGCTATGAAACAACGGTTATACAATTCCTCACTAGGCTGCGTTCGGATATGGGAGATGGGAACTCATTCTCTCTGCACGAAAACGGAGCGGTCTATTAGCGCACGATTAATTAAGTAGTATTAGTTATTTTTTTTAAAAAAATGGATTAATATGATTTTTTTAAACAACTTTCGTATATTAACTTTTTTTAAAAAACGCACTGTATAGCAGTTTGAAAAACGTACGCGCGGAACACGAGGGAGTGGGTCGGAAACCCTTTGCAACGAACACAGCCTTAACCATAGATGGGAGTTGTTTTCTCTGTCTTCGTGTTGGTGTTTCATGTAGTTTTCTTGTCTTGCATCAAGTTGTGGTTTTGGAAGTTGTAATCTTACCTTCAACCTCCGTAAAAGTTGGTTGTAGCTTTTTCTAGCAAAGTCAATAATAAATTTCATTATTAGAAAATTTTCAAATAACTTGGTAGTGGTGCCTATAATTATGTAGGAGGGGTATTTTTAATTGGGTTTAAACGAGGATACTGATTAATGATTGGCCTTTTTTTTGCTTAAAAATATGTTAAAGTGGGTAATACTAAATTATGGGTATGTACGTATATATATGGTATCCGGTACATAGTAGCGTGTATGCTATGTACGTTCCTGTGTATAATAGGAAAAAATTGCTGTCACAGTACGGGTGCGAGGCCGACGGCGCAGAGGACGATGGATGATGCGATGGCATGAGGCAGACGGCGCGAAGGACGGCGGACAATGCGAGAGTGGAGATGGGGAGGAGGAATGTGTGGGGCCCACGGTTGGCTAGTCACTTTTGGCTGGCCAAATTTGGCTAGTGGAGGGAAGGTTTTGGCCAGCTAGATGACTTAGTCATCCGGTTGGAGAGGCTGTTGGAGGGCGTTTTTTGGCTAGAATGGAGAGTGGAATAGTGAGGCTGTTGGAGATGCTCTTAATTAGCTAGCGATCCCCACTGCCGCGCCAGCAGCCCTTCCCTGCTCCCACTTCACAACCCCCTCCGTTTTTTCTCTTCTTTCTTTGCCTTCATCGTCATCGTCATGCGAAGCTTTCCGGGTGATGGGATTTTGTTGCTCACGCCATCACCGAATCACGGCGGCTTCCATGCCACGTGGATGGGGCTCGGCTGAATGGAGTGCCTCCCCAACTAGGCCAGTTGGAGCATTGTCATGGCAACTCTTGAGGTTGTGGATGACGACACGGCTACTCGTCGGCAGGGTTTTAAATTTTGATTTCGGCTAAAATTTCGACCATTTCGGTAGAACCAAAATTTCTGAAATTCCGGTATTTTTTGGGCCAAAATTTTATGAAATTTTGACATCAATTTAATTGAATTTGACTAAATTCACAAAGAACATGAGAAAAATCGAAAATTTCGGCTGAGATATTGACTTGCCGGGGGACCGGAATTTCGGAAATTTCAAAATGAAATTTCAATCCCTACTCGTCGGTGCTAGGGCAAGAGGCATTGTAGGCAGCATGGCGCCTCGGTGGGGCCATGGTGTTGACGACACAACGATCTAAGGGGGCTAGATCGCCGCTGTGTATGGCATGTCTGGCTTGCCTGCCTCCAGTGCGTTGTTCGTGGTGTTTCCATGACAATGGTATTCTCCAGTACTCACTATGTGTGATGAATGGGTTATGGTATGGTGAAAACCTTGTAGGATTCTAACTGGGATTTGACGACACTCTCGAGCACCATTTCCTCCTTGGAGGCGTCGCCACCGTCCCCCAAGTGAAAACATTGCTTTGTTTTTCCAGACGAGCGGTGGTGGTGCCTCACGCCCCGTCCTCTACGGTGGCGTTGCTTTGGAGGATTTGTGCGACGGTGACTATTTTTTTGATCGGCTTTGATGGCTGTGTCGGTGGCAATATCTAGACTAACGATTTATCTACTACTCAGTTACTCTTAGGGTTATCTTTTGCCTTGATTCGACTTCAGTCGTCAATAGTGATATAAGCAAAATACGATCAACAAAATGATTGGTCACTGATTTCACTGATTTCAGAGATGCTATTTCCTAATTCGAGGAAGACAAGGACTACATAACTTGCAAGCCGCTATGAAACAACGGTTATACAATTACTCACTAAGGCTGCGTTTGGATATGGGAGATGGGAACTCATTCTCTCTGCACGGAAAACAGAGCGGTCTCTTAGCGCGCGATTAATTAAGTACTCCCTCCATCTACTTTTGATAATCATATTTTCAAATCTGAAAAATTTATTTATGATAGGCATATTTCAATCCAACAACCTATCATCTTGATAACTTTTTTGGAGTTAATGCTTGACTCTCCATTCTTCCACACAAGATTGGCTACATGGGCATTGAGAAATGTCAATAGTAATGAATCGCTTGTTTACGAGGAATGACTAGTACCATGTTTAAATGGATGGTAAGTAAAATGAAATATGATTATCAAAAGTAGATGGAGGGAGTATTAGTTATTTTTTTTCAAAAATAGATTAATATGATTTTTTTAAACAACTTTCGTATATAAAATTTTTATAAAAATACACCGTTTAGCAGTTTGAAAAGCGTGCACGTGGAACACGAGGGAGAGGGTCGGGAACCCTTTGCAACGAACGCAACCTAACCATAGATGGGAGTTGTTTTCTCTGTCTTCGGGTTGGTGTTCCATGTAGTTTTCTTGTCTTGCATCAAGTTGTGGTTTTGGAAGTTGTAATCTTACCTTCAACCTCCGTAAAAGTTGGTTGTAGCTTTTTTTTTTTTTGCAAAGTCAATAATAAATTTCATTATTAGAAAAATTTCAAATAACTTGGTAGTGGTGCCTATAATTATGTAGGGGTATTTTTAATTGGGTTTAAACGAGGATACTGATTAATGATTGGTCTTTTTTTTTGCTTAAAAATATGTTAAAGTGGGTAATACTAAATTATGGGTATGTACGTATATATATGGTATCCGGTACATAGTAGTAGCGTGTATGCTATGTACGTTCCTGTGTATAATAGGAAAAAATTGCTGTCACAGTACGTGTAACAGGACTACAGGAGTACTAAGTAGCAGTTGAGTTATTGTACTCGTTGCTGTTCATTGCACGGAACTGAAATAAAGGAACGGTTTTTAATTGCTTCAGAACCCTGGCCATTGATTAACATATCTAGCAATGATTCGGCTGACTAGTCAGTAGAAGTCCATTTTTATTTTTATTTTGCAACCATCAAATATATGGGTGAGTTTACTAGTAGTAGTAGCAAACAGGAGTATTTTAATTATAAATCGAAGAAATTTGAGTGACTAATTAACATCAATGGCCCACTTGAAGTACAAAAATGTATAGCACGGATTTTTTTGTCAGTAGTACTCTTTCAAGATTGATTTGTTTCCTGGCAACTGAGCATGCAAGGCAATAATCAAATTAAATACAGTATTAATTAGTCGTAAGGTCGTGTGTCAAATTGAGAGTATGTGTGTATGCATGATTCTTTTTCTAGCACAATCATTTTCGAATTGAATTTGCCGGTTGCTTGCATACGCGTACCTGGAGGACTAAACTGTTCTATCATTTATGGCTTTGAGAAATTAAAACAAGACTGCCGAAACCCAAACCAGTTCAAGCATTCAATTCAAAGCGTGTATTTAAAGGACCCGCAATTAATAGGTACATTTAATCCCTACATTGGCCGCAGGAATTGATTGACTAGCTAGCTAGAGAGACAGTTCCATGCTCTCTGAATTCCGAATTAAAGGACCGTTGTACAGTAAACTGAATTCCGAGTACTTTATAGTAGTATAGCATAAAAAAAATCATTGTTCCAGTTCCTCTTGCATTTTTATGATAGTAACAGTAGAATTGATAAATACATTTGACAATATTAAGGTTAGAGCAAGGATAATAATAGAGTTCACTTCCTGTTATTAGCTCATCTTAAAGTTAACATATATAATAGATTAGCTATAAGAGCAGGTACAATAGCAGGCTATAAGCTAGCTATAAACATATTTTAAAGAGATAAAGGAAGAGAGAGAAAAGCAGCGGGCTACAGATCTGTAGTCAGCTGCAGCATGGACTCCAAGATACAATGTGTGTATGACAGGTGGGACCAGGTATTAATAGTATAGTAAGCAACTATTGTATGAATTGGCTATTACATTGACTATATATGATTTGGAGCTAGCAGTGGGCTATACTATTGAACTTGCTCTAAGGTTGGCTACAATTTTCTTCTCCTCTCTCTATCTCTCACTTATACATTTAATGTATTTGTCTTGGAGCTTGTGATAAGCTAGCTCTTGCATGAGAGCCGACATCCTTAATTTTTCACTACCTCTCTCCTCCACCTAAGTTTATAGTAGGCTTATAGCTCACTATTATACTATACTTGCTCTTAGACCCTGTTTAGATGGGACTAAAACTTTTAAGTCCCTATCACATCGGATGTTTGGACACTAATTATAAATATTAAACATATACTATTAATGAAACTTATCCATAATCTTGGACTAATTCGCGAGACGAATCTATTGAGCCTAATTAATTCATGATTAGCCCATGTGATGCTACAGTAAACATTCTCTAATTATGTACTCCCTCCATTCCAAATTGATCTACATATAGTTTTTTTGAGGTTATTTCCTAAATGATCTACATATTTGTGTTCATTTATTGAGTATATTCGTTATTTGTGCATTGGAGTAAATGGATATTGATGCATGCATTCATGCACACAAGTATTTATAACCTTCATGCAATATCTTGATTTGCTATTGGCTAGGAAATATTGGGGATGGTGCATACATTGAGTTTGTTACTAGAGTAAATATAATATGAGAGTTATTAGCTTTTTTTGGTCTTAGTGTACCTATGAAATATGTAGATCAATTTGGAATAGATGGAGTATTAATTAGGCTTAAAAAATTTGTCTCGCAAATTAGCTTTCATTTATGTAATTAGTTTTGTAAGTAGTCTATATTTAATACTCTAAATTAGTATCCAAATACAGAGATAAGTCCCTGGATCCAAACACCACCTTAGATAGATGTTGTCATAACTAGGGAGTATATTAAAAAGAATAGAACTGACAGCTTTCAGCCACATGAAATTCTCATAGATTCCAATCGAATTCTTCTTCTTCTCTGGCGAACACTTCTTTTATGAATATATAAGCACAGTTGATTTAATTTATTCTATAAATAAATCATGACATTGCACGTATAAACTAGTATAATCGTATCATATGATCTACACATGTAACTAGACAGTATATCGAATATTCAAAACATGTACCGAAGATTTTGGATGTGTGGCTGCACAATAGGAAGAACTTGCAGTACCAGGCGTTAACGATAGTGTGCAACACCTGAGTGTAGAGGAAGACAAGCCGTGCTGGACGAAAAGCAAGTAGTCACGTGAAGTGCTTTTCAAAAATCTTATTGTTGCCTTCTTCCTATGCAAGACGTCGAAGACGAAGGTTCTGGAGGCGTGCTCTCCCAATAACCGCGCACGCCAGTGAGTGGGACGGAGTTGACTACGAATAACGAGCGACGACGCAATACGGAGGAGGAGGCAAATCCTAGCTTGATTCCG
Source organism: Oryza longistaminata (assembly GCA_009805545.1). Classification (NCBI taxonomy): domain Eukaryota; kingdom Viridiplantae; phylum Streptophyta; class Magnoliopsida; order Poales; family Poaceae; genus Oryza; species Oryza longistaminata. Next base: position 17,411,564 of record CM020189.1, read on the forward strand.
CGTGCGTTGCGAGAAGGTGGTGGCTCGGTTCATATAGAGATATCAGGACATGTGATAAGAGTGCCTGCATGATCTCCATACCGTGTAACCGAACCGGATAAATTTCATATAACTTATCCGGACTCCATCCCACTCTACGCACTAGATTATTTGGTGTGTTTCCAAAAACTACGTTTCCAAAAACAAAACTGAACTTTGCAGCAAAACAAAACTGCAAAAGAATGGCACGTCTGCGTAAGGGTGAGTAACCAATTTTGACGGGCCATTCACGCGCCGTCTCGCCTAGCCTGACGAGCGAGCGCGCGTGTGTTCCTCTTATTTTTTCCACCACACATGTTTTAAGTGGTTAGTAAAACACCCTCCCTTATAGGGAGATCTCCCTCTCCTAGAATAGGCAAGGTGGTACTAAACATTCTCATGTATGCTAGTGGCGTTTATGATTTTCCAAAGAATTAATCTTCAAATGTGCTAAGGCCCATCTATTAATTTCAACGATCTTCTCCTCAGGCAACGGTCTAAAGACAGCGATAACACAACCCAGTGAGAGCGGCGAAGAATGAAAAGAGGAGAGAGAGGGGAGTGTGGTACCTATGACTTACCAGCGGCGATGACAGAATGTCCCACACAACTTTCCCTACAATCGGCGACACCAAAACTCTGCTCCCTCCGTCCCTAAATATAAGGGATTTTGGTAGGATGTGACGCATCCTAATCCAACGAATCTAGACTGTCGATTTGTTGGACTAAGATATGTCACATCTCACCAAAATTCTTATATTTAAGGACGGAGGGAGTATCTACCAAAGAACCTACAGAATAGGGCTTAAGGGTTGGGAAGTGGTGGAGGTGGTAAGGGGCGGTAATCAAGGCTACTTTCTTAATTGATACTACTCCTATATGAGTACTAGTACTCCATAATTCTACTCGAAAGCGGATAAAAACATGCTTTGTTAGTGCAGCAAGTGTCAAAATACAGTAATCTGATCGACCTGATAGATACATTTTCAATGCCTAAGTATAATTGATACTCCCTCTGTTTCTAAATATTAGACACCGTTAACTTTTTAGCACATGTTTAACAACTTTTGTGAAATATGTAAAACTATATGTATACATATAAGTATATTTAACAATAAATCAAATGATAGAAAAATAATTAATAATTACTTAAATTTTTTAATAAGGTGAACGGTTAAACATATTTAAAAAAGTCAACGGCGTCGAATATTTAGAAATAGAGCGAGTATTTATTTAGCTATGAATTTCGCTGGAGGTAATTGAGGTCTGCTGACCCTGACAGACTGTACTATACAATATCTGTAGCTGCCAAAACGGCTGAAAATCCATGGGGAACATGAACATGATCTTCATTTCAGAGCCCAAAATCAGGATGAGCAGATGATATATATAAACACGATGAAACAGGAATGCACATTAACACAGCTAGTTACATTCAGGCACTGAAATTGTTCTGATCATGCATGCAGGGGAGCGCTACAGGAAGATGGGTAGTGATAAAAGAGTACTAAAAAATGACAAACCTTGGATTTCCGTGTCCAACGTTTGACTGTTCGTCTTATATGAAATTTTTTTATAATTAGTATTTTTGTTGTTGTTAGATGATAAAACATGATTAATACTTTATGCGTGACTTATCTTTTTAATTTTTTTCATAATTTTTTCAAATAAGACGAACAGTCAAACGTTGGACACGGAAA
>CM020189.1:17414139-17466232 GCA_009805545.1 Oryza longistaminata
ATAAAATGTGTCCCTTAATTTTTACTTAAATAGATGGGTTCAATATTCTAAACCATTGGAGATTAGGTTAGGGCCATGTTTATTTCAGCTTAGAATTATTATAATCTAGATTATTAGCAATAATCTGAAAAAACATGTAGATTATTATGATTTATTATTATTATCTATAAGCTAGATTAGTATAATCTGATAATCTCCTCTAAACGTGTTTTTTTAGATATTAGGTGGCTAAAGACCCACTACCCTTAAAAATTTTATGCAAATTATCCACTATTGCCATCGAACCCAATAGATCGAGCACGTCTGCTTCATCTCTCCCTAGCGCGCGCGAATCCGGCGTCTCTCCCGGCCGCGCGTTCATCCGCTTCCTCTCTCTCTAGTCGTGCGCGAATCATTCCCCAAGCCGCGTGCATCCGCTTCCTCTCCCTAGTCATGCGTGAATCCTTCCCCAAGCCCACATCCTGCCACGTGAATCCTTTCCCAAGCCTCCACCCTGCACCCCGGCTCCTTCCCCAAGCCGCATCGTCGCCGCCATCTCATCCTCCTCCCACTCCGCAATAGCCGAGGGCATTAAAACATTAGCTTTTCAAACCCAATAATCTATGCCTCTAATAATCCAATGAAACAAACAACTCATAATTTATTCTACTATAACTTATTATAATCTAGTTTATAGTAATCTAGCTCAATAATTTGGATTGCAACAATTTTAAGTTGAAACAAACAGGGCCTCATGAGTCCAACCTCTCCGGTCCCTATTTTTAAGATAAAAGGCAATCAATTAGTTATTTGTTGGGTGCTCATGAGTTGTAACGGGGATAAATATACATCAATATCAAATCACAGCTGATAAAATGATGTTAAATAATCATTGAGTGTAAGCTTGTTGTAACGAGAAACCTTAACTTCCCTTCAAAATCCTCTGATATATAAACCAATCCATAGGAAGTTGATAGGATTCTTGCGGTCCTAGTCCTTAATTTCTTCCAAATGAACAAATAGATCATTTTCTTATATGATTTAATCCTAAAAAAAATCATCCAAAGAAACCTTTGTTCCATTAATTGAGGGCCTAATTGAGTTAATGGGCACCAACAAAATGACCCATTCCTCGTGATCTTTAAGTACCCGGTCCATCCATTCTAAAATATATAACAATATTATAGAGTAGTCCAAAATTTATTTCAATTATAACAACCTTGTTATTTTAAAAGAACTTTTATTGCTAAACTATTCATTCTGGCTACCTCTACTACTATCTAGGAGTATTAATTTATTATTGCCAAGTAGTTTGGGCTTACATACACCTCACGTACCTATCCTGAAAAGATAGTAAAGTATTTACACTCATCTTCTTAATAGTCATAAAACGTGCAATCGCGTATGGTTAGAGGAAAGCAAGGCACACAAACAGTAGATCGACAATTAACCGATTAACCTTCTCTATAAAAAAACAAACCTAAAACAGGTAAAACAGGATATGTCATGTCTAATTCTAAATTTGTTTTTTTTACCGAGAGACATGTAAAAAAAAAAAAAAACAGCTTCAGCTCGTTCACCTATTTGGTCCTAGAGCGGTACTCCCTCTAGTCGTCCCTACTGCAACTTGTGCCGCTCGATCTCTCGATCTTGTACTGTGCTGCTTTGAAAAGTCCACATCTAATTAGGCCCAAGCCGGCCGGAGCTCAACTAATAATTGTACGAGTCTAATTACGACCTCTCGCTGCAGTCTTGGGATCGATCGATGACAACGATGCATGCCGGCCGTCGTCCTTTCGGCCATGCACGAAATTGATCGCTCCGACGACGTACTGATCTAGCTACGTACACGGTGGGCTTGTTCATGTTTTATCTATGCCAATAATGTTAATTAATTGGGGTACAGTACTAGCTGTGTTTAGATCCAAATTTTTAACTTTTTTCATCACATCAACCTGTCATACACACACAACTTTTCAGTCATATCGTACCAATTTTAACCTAAACTTTCAACTTTAGAAGAAAAACACAACCTATGCGTATACGTACGTGCCGTGGACAAACGTCGTCACCGGCCTATAGCTCGCCGACCGGGCGGCCGGTCGGACTGCGTGCTCATCCGTGCACGTTCGCATGGTACGTGGTGTATACTTTTACTGCAGATTTGTATTTTGCGATATAAAAGTACTTTCATTAGTACGTTAACCATGTAGTAGTACACGCATTCCCCCAACGTACGTGCAGTAATATTATTCGTATGTATATACGACTACGATATGATGGTAACAACTACTCCTACGTACTATACTGTACTGTACTCCATAAGTGCAGCTACAGTACAACCGATTGGTACACCAAGGAGGTGTTCTTTTCTGATTATTAAGATACACATTGTTTTCAGATTTATAAACAAGCCCTAATTATGTACTCCATCCGTACTCGTAAAGAAATCGTTTTGGACAGCGACACGGTCTACAAAATACAACTTTGACTTCTTGTTTTTATAAAAACATTTATTGAAAGGTGATATATGTATATTTTTATAAAAGTATTTTTCAAGACAAATCTATTCATATAATTTTTATATTTTCAAACTCAACAACTTGAGAGCTATTCATAATTTATATTCCCAATGTTTGACTTAAACATTATTCTAAACGACTTTCGAGTACGGAGGGAATACTATTGGTTTTCTTTAAGTTCACACTTAATCTTTATTATGCAACATAACTCGAAGGCCTATGGATTATTGGCTCCCTAATTCTTTTCACATGAAACATATGATGATTGCTTCAGCGAAACGCAAGTCTCTCATCCCATCCTAATCCAACAACCAGAAAAGTCCCCAGGGGCCATCTATAGAAACGCTCGTCGATCGATCGATCCGTCCGTCCGACGACCCCGCCCGCATTAAAATGCCGAGTCGCCCGCGATGGACGGGGACTCCACGGTCTCCACCGCAGTTTGTTTCCCCCACCACTCCTCCGCGCGCCCTGCACGTACGCGTCGATCCCCGCCGTCGACGCGAGATCCGACGGCCGGCGCGCGTACGAAACACGCACGCGACGGCCGCCGGGCCGTCAGGCTTGGCCGTGACCCACACTACTAGCTAGTACGCGCCCGCGAGTGTACGGTGCACGTATATATGCGTACGGCGCTCGAGTCCTCGGATTGGTCTTCAATTACGAGTAATGTCGATGATATATGGTCGGTATATTAATTAAGTTGGAGACGGGACAGACGGGCCAGTTTTCTCTGTATATATGGGCACACCGGCACAGCAGCCAGCAGGATATATCAGCCTCATCGTTTCGGTATACTTGCAAACAGAAAAAAATTTGTGGCTAAAATTTTTATATATGTGTTGCTAGTGATCTTAAGAGTAAAGGCTAAAAAATAAACTTCGATGAGAAAATCTCAAAATCAACTCCAAATTTAAGATTGAAAATTTAAATTTTGGCTGGTAAGCATAAGCGAAGAGATGGGCAGTATATCTAGCTGCGCATCAAACAGTACCCTGCTCGGGCCCCATCGAGTTAAGCAATGGCAGGATTGCAAAATGGAAAGTTTTTTTTTTTGCCACGACTATAAATCCATCCGTTTTAAAATAGAATCACTTTTTAGAGTTCTTAATATGTGAAAATCAGATGCAAGCAAGAACATGCACACACGCAACTTCACATTCACAAACACACGTGCACATCCTAAGGCCATCTTTGAATCGTAGGAATGAATAAATGGAGGAATAAGAAAAACGTAGGATTCTAACAGGAATATAAATGTAAAACAGAGGATGGCAAAACGCATAAAAAACACAGGAATAACCGTTTGATTGAACCGCAGGAAAAACATAGGAATCGGATGAGAGAGATAGACTCAAAGGAAAGTTTGAGTTCTTGCTAAATTTCCTCCAAAATCTCTATAGGATTGCCCATTCCATAGGAATTTTAAAGGATATGGTAGGATTCAATCCTTTGTTTCAAAGGGCTTCATAGGAAATTTTCCTATAGGATTTAAATCCTCCAAAATTCCTATGTTTTTCCTTTAAATCAAAGGGGCCCTAAACGAATACTTATATACTACTCCCTCCGTCCCATAATATAAGAGATTTTGAGTTTTTGTTTGCACTGTTTGACCATTCGTCTTATTCAAAAAAGTTTAGAATTATTATTTATTTTCTTTGTGACTTACTTTATTATCCAAAATACTTTAAGCACAACTTTTCATTTTTTATATTTGCACAAATTTTTTGAATAAGACGAGTGGTCAAACATTGTAATCAAAAACTCAAAATCCCTTATATTATGGGACGGAGGGAGTAGTACTTTTGTGGATAAAGATTGATGTGTTTAGATCCCTGGTAAAATTTTTCACCCTGTCACATCAAATGCTTGACATATGCATGGAGTATTAAATATCAACAAAAAATAACTAATTACACAGATTGCCTGTAAATTGCGAGACGAATCTTTTAAGACTAATTGCACCATGATTTGACAATGTTGTGCTACAGTAAACATTTGCTAATGACGGATTAATTAGGCTTAATAAATTCGTCTCGCAGTTTACAGGCGAAATCAGTAATTTGTTTGGTTATTAGTCTACGTTAATACTTTAAATGTGTGTTCGTATATCCGATGTGACACGCCAAAACTTTATACCCATGGATCTAAACACCCGTAGAGGCCACAAAACCTCAGTGCACCCTGGTGAGGCAATGCAACGTCTGTCCTGGAGGATCGAACGCACACCGGTTAATTCTCATCGCCGATGACCAGGGTTTACCTTTTCGATTTCGAAGTAGAAACCGCTCCTCACTGGTTTATCGAAATCCGACCAAAAACCGGTAAAAAACGATGAATTCATGTCAACGTCGTATGAAAACCTGCTAATACCAATAGCGATTTCACAAAAACCGACCGGTTTTCGTGAAATTCCAGCGCAGTCCTCATTCAGGAACAAATCTTGAGTGGTAGTTTTTGCTCTTTTTGAAACAGAGGAAGTTTTGGCTCAGTGCTCTCATTCAAGACATAGCTAATGAAAAAAAAACTGAAAGCTCTAAATAAATATTAAAATCAAATACTAAATTAGGGGTGAAAACGGATCGAATATTATCCACTCCGAATCCGTCCGAAACAAGGATATATTATGTGCTTTTAGAAATCCAGCGGATAGTACGATGGGGATTCATATGCGGATATTGTATCTCTAAAATTCGGCGGATGCAAATTATCCAATATTTTTGCCAGATTATCGGATAGACCGTTTGTCGAATAATCCGAAATTATCAACCCATGTAACCACTCTATCTATTTTGTATAACATGAGCTGACCCATCTAATGGCATAATTCATCAATTAACCTATATTTCTTTGTCCTCAACGTCTATCTCACACTTGATTAGCTGTTGTATTTTTATATTATTGATATCATGCATTTATGTTTTTTAATACATAAGTACATAATTATTATGATGGGTCGTTCATTGATTATTGCACTGTAGATCCTTGCGTTACTAACTCGATGGTGTATTGGTTGCATACACAATAACATCTGATAAATTTAATTTATTTTCGAACTAGGTCTGCACTAGATATGGTATAACCCCTATCCATCCGAATCTGCTCCGTATTCACCCCTAACTAAAATCGAGAATTGTCTCCAGTTTTAATAACAAGCGAAATTACAAGACGTATGACCCGGTTATCCCTGTACAGGTGCAGGACAGTGTGACGTGTGCAGCATACACGTTCGATCGATTAACTGGACGCTCGTGCAGGCAGTACTACTACCACCGTCCCCAAATAAATTTATTTTTCACATATCACACACACATATCAATAGAAAAGAAAAAAAAGCTAGAATATCTCTACTTTATCAAATCCCAATACAACTTTAATCAGTTTATCTACTTTCATCCAATTATTCTCTACTTTTATAAATTTCGATGCAATGATTACTTTAATAATGAACTTATTTTGGAATAAATGGAGGAAGCTAAAAATGAACTTTATCGACAGGGGATACCCGTAGACCGGATATAGAGGGTATTGGGTTCCGTTGGTACGAGAATCTACGTAATACAACATCAAGCAAACAAAAGACAAGGATTATACTGGTTCAGGCCCCTTGATAGGTAATAGCCATAATCCAGTTGGTATGGGATTATATGAAGAAAACCACAGATTACAAAGGGAATAACAGAACTCGATGATACCGACGAGACCGTAGTCGAGTTGGTCCGACTAGATCTCCCGACGACTTGGCTCCTGTAGGCTCCGTAGGCTGTGGTGGGTATGTTGGCAGTGATATTCGATGCTTTAGGTCCTGCCCAGGGGGTCTCTTATATACTGCAGGTCAGTTGATCTCCAAGTAGGACTCGGAGATATCGGACCCTTCACGATATGGAAAAGACCCAGTCTTGTCTGAGTAGAACTCCTTCCATCCGTAAATACCATCCCTATCACGTGATAGATTTCTTTAATGTATACGGGGACTACCCGTATACGCGTGGGTATACCGTATCAGTATTGTCGAGGAGTGATCCTCTCTAGCGGGAGATCGTGAGACCCCCCTTTCGTGAGTTCGGCCGGGGGAAAAAGCTCGCCTCTAGAAATCACGCATTCGTTCCCAAGGCTCCTAGCTAGCTCGCACACAACCAAATTATACAGGTTCGGGCCGCTATGGAGCGTAATACCCTACTCCTATGTATGGGATTTAGACTGAGAGTTACAAGGGTTCCTAGATTCGGGAGAACACTCTTACTTCCCTCCTCCACGAGCTTAGGTTTTCTGAGAGTCGTCCAGTTCCTTGGCGGGCAAGGTCCTCCTTTTATACCTCAAGGGGATACCACATGCACCGTCTCTACCTACTCTTCTTTTGGGTGGGGACCCACCCTATCTTGACCGGAACTCGGCCCGCGCCTTCGCCTGGAAGCTAAACCACAGCTTGTCCTTGAGCGAGGCCCAGCGCCGTCCCTCGCCTGACACGGGGGATAGCCCTGTCATTCCCTCATTAATGGGTGAAGACTTGCAATGGCTGCCGTCTGAATGACCCTCCGATGGGACGGGTCATACCTACCTCCACTCCGCCGGAAGCAGATGCGACGTGGGAGCACGGTTGTCCGTCCAGTCAGACGTGACCGGCGTCAGGCTGGTCACAGACCGGTCATTCTTGACCATCGCGCGTCAGTTTAGCACGCCGCACGTCTGCCCTACTGCATTAAATGCGACAGGGGGCAGTTGGGGCGCTGCGCGCATTAAAGGAGGTTTAGCCTGGGCCCCCTCCTCGCTTGCTCCCCCCGCCAAATGGAGGCTGGGCGAGGGCCTCGGGGCAAAGCGGCACAGGGGCCCGAGGGGCATGACGTGGCACCCCGAGGCCCCGACCCCCCCGGCCGCTCCTGCGGTTCGCGGAATGCGGGGGCAGGACCAGGCTGTAGTGACACATGGCAGGATGGGAAGGTAGATTCTCCTCACTTTGCATACCCTCGGGCCCATATCTCCGACAAGTATACAATGTACATCCAATGATAGAGGGTATACCTTATCCGTAACCCTGACAAACTTAATATGTAACTAAGGAAGTAATATTGTAACAAGTACCTGTAAATACCGTCCTATAAGTGAAAAAAAATAAGCTAGTACGGAGTAAGAGAGTTAATGAGAGGATAGAAAAAATACGAAGAAATATTTCACATGTAAGAAACCACTTTTTTATATATGTGGTGTCTATGTAACATAGCGAATATGAATAAGTATTTGGGTTGGGATTTCCATTAGCATATACGGTCCTCCATGGATTAATATAGCTTGCTAGCAGTTGTGGTGCATGCGTGCATGCCGTCATGCTTTGCCACTTGCCAGATAGCACATGCTAGAATTCCACATGCGGCTAAACCTGCGTTGATTCTAACAACGTTACTACTCCATCAAACACAACAGCTGTTTTATTTTATTTTTTTTAACAGACAGCTGTTTTTCTTTTGTTTCTTTGAACGAGATTTTTCTTTTTCAATTGGGGCGTTGTCAATCGTTATGGTCGGCAAGCCGTAACAATAATAACGCTGACGATAATAAGGGAAAAGTCCGTGCAAATGTTTGATTTCAACACATTTCCGGTTACTCGGGTAGGTGTGTGATATATGTCATATGTGGATACTACTCCCTCCATTCAAAAATATTTGACGCTGTTGGCTTTTCTAAACATATTTGACCGTTCATCTTATTCAAAAAATTTAAGTAATTATTAATTCTTTTTCTATCATTTGATTCATTGTTAAATATACTTTTATGTTTTATATATTTCACAAAAGTTTTTGAATAAGACGAATGGTCAAACATGTTTAAAAAAGTCAATGGCGTCAAACATTTAGGGAAGGAGAGAGTATTAAATTATGAAAGTAGACACATATAGTGTCACACCTCAGAAACTAACCTTCCTACCACGAAGTTGTCACTGATCCAATCTTTGACCTAATTAATTTGTCGACACAAAATAGATACTCCCTCCTTTGTATGACGCGTTGGCTCATATAACGTATGACGAGTACATTTAGCTACTTTTCCAAATAAAAAAAGAAAAATAATAAATCCAAATTTCCCCAAAAATTTAAAAAGTTTTCAAAGTTTTATTTTCTAATTTTTCAAACTATACATTATGCACTCTAAATCTGCCATCATCCTAAGAATATTGCTACCATACATTATATTCTTTGTTCACTCCATGTGAAGTAATTTTCCATATTCCTTCGATCATCCATTTAATCCCAAAGCACCTCTCGTAGTAATAAGTTCTTTTATCGGAATTGTTAAATGCCATTCGACATATTATTGGGGTTAAAATCTTACAGATTTCTGACCTTAAGATTTGCATCGATTCGTGCTCTGACGATCCCAGCTCTTCTCCTCCAGCTCCTGCGACACCTTCTCGTTGCCGAGTTAAGCAATGGCAGGATTGCAAAATGGAAAGTTTTTTTTTTTTTTGCCACGACTATAAATCCATCCGTTTTAAAATAGAATCAATTTTTAGAGTTCTTAATACGTGAAAATCAGATGCAAGCAAGAACATGCACACACGCAACTTCACATTCACAAACACACGTGCACTACTCCATCCGTTTCATAATATAAGAGATTTTAAGTTTTTGTTTGCACTGTTTGACCATTCGTCTTATTCAAAAAAGTTTAGAATTATTATTTATTTTCTTTGTGACTTACTTTATTATCCTAAGTACTTTAAGCACAACTTTTCATTTTTTATATTTGCACAAATTTTTTGAATAAGACGAGTGGTCAAACATGGTAATCAAAAACTCAAAATCTCTTATATTATGGAACGGAGGGAGTAGTACTTTTATGGATAGAGATTGATGTGTTTAGATCCCTGGTAAAAAATTTTCACCCTGTCATATCGAATGCTTGACACATGCATGGAGTATTAAATATAAAAAAAATAACTAATTACACATATCGCCTGTAAATTGTGAGACAAATCTTTTAAGACTAATTGCACTATGATTTGACAATGTTGTGCTACAGTAAACATTTGCTAATGATGGATTAATTAGGCTTAATAAATTCGTCTCGCGGTTTACAGGCGAAATCTGTAATTTGTTTTGTTATTAATCTACGTTTAATACTTTAAATGTGGGTTCGTATATCCGATGTGACACGCCAAAACTTTACACCCATGGATCTAAACACCCCTAGAGGCCACAAAACCTCAGTGCACCCTGGTGAGGCAATGCAACGTATGTCCTGGAGGATCGAACGCACACCGGTTAATTCTCATCGCAGATGACCAGGGTTTACCTTTTCGATTTCGAAGTAGAAACAGCTCCTCTCTGGTTTATCGAAATCCGACCAAAAACCGGTAAAAAACGATGAATTCCAGTCAACACCGTACGGAAACCAGCTAATACCAATAGCGATTTCACAAAAACCGACCGTTTTTCGTGAAATTCCAGCACAGTCCTCATTCAGGAACAAATTTTGAGTGGTAGTTTTTGCTCTTTTTGAAACAGAGGAAGTTTTTGCTCAGTGCTCTCATTCAAGACATAGCTAATGAAAAAAACTGAAAGCTCTAAATAAATATTAAAATCAAATACTAAATTTGGGGTGAAAACGGATCGAATATTATCCGCTCCGAATCCGTCAGAAACAAGGATATATTATGTGCTTTTAGAAATCCAGCGGATAGTACGATGGGGATTCATATGCGGATATGGTATCTCTAAAATTCGGCGGATGCAGATTATCCAATATTTTTGGCAGATTATCGAATAGACCGTTTGTCGGATAATCCGAAATTATCAATCCATGTAACCACTCTATCTATTTTGTATAACATGAGCTGACCCATCTAATGGCCTAATTCATCAATTAACCTAGATTCCTTTGTCCTCACCATCTATCTCACACTTGATTAGCTTAGCTGTATTTTTATATTATTGATATCATGCATTTATGTTTTTTTAATATATAAGTACATAATTATTACGATGGGTCGTTCATTGATTATTGCATTGTAGATCCTTGCGTTACTAACTCGATGGTGTATTGGTTGCATACACAGTAACATCCGATAAATTTAATCCGTTTTTAAACTGGGTCTGCGCCACATATGGTATAACCCCTGTCCATCCGAATCCGCTCCGTATTCACACCTAACTAAAATCGAGAATTGTCTCCAGTTTTAATAACAAGCGAAATTACAAGACGTATGACCCGGTTATCCCTGTATAGGTGCAGGACAGTGTGACGTGTGACGTGTGCAGCATACACGTTCGATTGATTAACTGGACGCTCGTGCAGGCAGTACTACTACCACCGTCACCAACTAAATTTATTTTTCACATATCACACACATATCAATAGAAAAGAAAAAAAACTAAAATATCTCTACTTTATCAAATCCCAATACAACTTTAATCAGTTTATCTACTTTCATCCAATTATTCTCTACTTTTATAAATTTCGATGCAATGATTACTTTAATAATGAACTTATTTTGGAATAAATGGAGGAAGCTAAAAATAAACTTTGTCGACGGGGGATACCCGTAGACCGGATATAGAGGGTATTAGGGTCCGTTGGTACGAGGATCTACGTAGTACAACATCAAGCAAACAAAAGACAAGGATTATACTGGTTCAGGCCCCTTGATAGGTAATAGCCATAATCCAGTTGGTATGGGATTATATGAAGAAAACCACAGATTACAAAGGGAATAACAGAACTCGATGATACCGACGAGACCGTAGTCGAGTTGGTCCGACTAGATCTCCCGGGGACTTGGCTCCTGTAAGCTCCGTAGGCTGTGGTGGGTATGTTGGCAGTGATATTCGATGCCTTAGGTTCTGCCCAGGGGGTCCCTTATATACCGCATGTCAGTTGATCTCCAAGTAGGAATCGGAGATATCGGACCCTTCACGATATGGAAAAGACCCAGTCTTGTCCGAGTAGAACTCATTCCATCCGTAAATACTATCCCTATCACGTGATATATTTCCTTAATGAATACGGGGACTACCCGTATACGCGCGGGTATACCGTACTAATATACAACGTACATCCAAAGATAGAGGGTATACCTTATCCGTAACCCTGACAAACTTAATATGTGAGGGAGAAAGTAATATTGTAACAAGTACCCGTAAATACCGTCCTATAAGAGAAAAAAAAGCTAGTACGGAGAAGAGAGTCAATGAGAAGATACAAAAAATACGAAGAAATATTTCACATGTAAGAAACCACTTTTTTATATATGTGGTGTCTATGTAACATAGCGAATATGAATAAGTATTTGGGTTGGGATTTCCATTAGCATATACGGTACTCCATGGATTAATAGCTTGCTAGCAGTTGTGGTGCATGCGTGCATGCCGTCATGCTTTGCCACTTGCCAGATAGCACATGCTAGAATTCCACATGCGGCTAAACCTGCGTTGATTCTAACAACGTTACTACTCCATCAAACACAGCTGTTTTTATTTTATTTATTTTTTTACAGACAGCTGTTTTTCTTTTGTTTCTTTGAACGAGATTTTTCTTTTTCAATTGGGGCGTTGTCAATCGTTATGGTCGGCAAGCCGTAACAATAATAACGCTGACGATAATAAGGGAAAAGTCCGTGCAAATGTTTGATTTCAACACATTTCCGGTTACTCGGGTAGGTGTGTGATATATGTCATATGTGGATACTACTCTCTCCATTCAAAAATATTTGACGCTGTTGGCTTTTCTAAACATATTTGACCGTTCATCTTATTTAAAAAATTTAAGTAATTATTAATTCTTTTTCTATCATTTGATTCATTGTTAAATATACTTTTATGTTTTATATATTTCACAAAAGTTTTTGAATAAGACGAATGGTCAAACATGTTTAAAAAAGTCAATGGCGTCAAACATTTAGAGAAGGAGAGAGTATTAAATTATGAAAGTAGACACATATAGTGTCACACCTCAGAAACTAACCTTCCTACCACGAAGTTGTCACTGATCCAATCTTTGACCTAATTAATTTGTCGACACAAAATAGATACTCCCTCCTCTGTATGATGCGTTGGCTCATATAACGTATGACGAGTACATTTAGCTACTTTTCTAAATAAAAAAAGAAAAATAATAAATCCAAATTTCCCCAAAAATTTAAAAAGTTTTCAAAGTTTTATTTTCTAATTTTTCAAACTATACATTATGCACTCTAAATCTGCCATCATCCTAAGAATATTGCTACCATACATTATATTCTTTGTTCACTCCATGTGAAGTAATTTTCCATATTCCTTCGATCATCCATTTAATCCCAAAACACCTCTCGTAGTAATAAGTTCTTTTATCGGAATTGTTAAATGCCATTCGACATATTATTGGGGTTAAAATCTTACAGATTTCTGACCTTAGGATTTGCATCGATTCGTGCTCTGACGATCCCAGCTCTTCTCCTCCAGCTCCTGCGACACCTTCTCGTTGCCGTCGGAGGAAGACAATGCAAGGGCATCTCATTGCTGCCGGCTTGAGGGAAATGAGAGGGTGGAAGGGGTGAGGGGGGGAGGAGCCGCCTGGGGGCATGGGCTCACTAATGCCGATTGATGTCCTTCCAGCAGCTAATGAGGCTGGCAGCGGCAATGACGGGGGAGTCGAGCGAACAAGCGCTTGATCTACTCAGTCCCATGGCGGCTATGAGTAAGGAGGAGGAGAGAAGGGAGGAGATATGATTAAGATTGTGTTGCATGAATCTTGAAGCAGTCATACTGATCGAAAGAAACCCAAGAACTAGGGTCCCAATTCTCCTAGGGCATCAAGAGACAACGATACACATCAAAGCGTAACAAGATCTACATCTCAAGGTTATAGTGGCAGTGTGTTCAAGCAGGCCTCATTTCCAAGTCGTGCAGCCATGAACTCCTTCATCCTCGACATCTTCGAGAAGCTCGTCCTACTCGAAAGAACAGTTCATGCCTAGTAGTAGGGTTGGCCTAAGTTCCCGGGGTGCCCTCAGGGATGTTAGGGTGCCCCATACGACGGCCGTCCAAAAACGAAGGCCCAATATCTTTGGGTCCCGGAGAGGGCCTAAGTGCACTTCATGCCCCGAGCGAGGGCCAGAATGCGTTCCATGCGCCTCTCACTTACGTTTGTAGTCACGTAAGGAAAAGTTATCGGGCTAGGGAGTTGCTCAACCGCTCCCCTGTATTAATAGTGATATGGCGCATGCCTTCATCCATCTCGTCGATAACATGGAGTGTGGGTGTACCTATGCGAGATGTCAACCTACGATGGGCTACGGACAATAAGGATGGGTGCATCTTTTCTTATACTTCGGCACTCAGCTCGCTCATCAACCAACAAGGGAAAACATGATCCCCGTCTAGATCAAAAGACAATGGTTAGACCAGCCATGAATTCATTTAGTGGTGTAGGACCCACTTCCACATCCAATGTAATGCACTGTGGACCTTCCCTTAAACATATATAAGAGGATCCATGCCAATGGATGTAGAGGTTTTGATTCTAGCAAACTAGCATACATCCTTAGGTTTTCAGTTCCCCTTAGTTCCTCACCATGTAAACCAATTTCATCATCCGCACATAGTTCGTAGATAGGAAAGTAGAGTATTAGCATCGATGCGGTTTGAACCGCATAATCCCATGTGTTCATCTTTCGCTTCACGGTAGGACCCGAACTCAAAACTTCCCCTAGTCGAATCTCCAAGGGGTAGCACACACTTACCCGTTACAGGATTTCCACGCTCCGACATGTATGGTTCACAATTCACATGATTTTATAGGTATTTTTCTGTCAAATACTAATCCAATCTGTTTCATATTTATAAGTCGCTTGATTATAAAAGTCAAACTTCTGAAGTTTGACCTAGTTTTATAGAAAGTATAGCAATATTTAAGAACTAAATTAGTTTTATTAATCTAACATTGAAATATACTTTGATAGTTTCTTTGTTTTACGTTTAAAATAGGAAAAAGTATGAATTACCGCCCCTGATCTATCGTGGTCGACCAAAATTCCCTCCTGGACCACAAAACCGAACATTTTAAACCCTAAACTATTATAATAGATGAATAAACGCCTAGCGGTTTTAGTCCTACATTGCCACACACGTGGCACAAACCCAGATGTCAACCTCCACCTCGTCCTCCCTCTCTTATGAAGCTAGAGGGCCCCCACATGTAAGCCACTCTCTCCTCTTCCATTGTCTACAGGCCACAGCTACAGATGCCTGCACCGCGGTCCTAGGTCCTGCTGCTGCCCTAGGTCCCGTCAACTCCTCGAGGCACCTGCGTCGCCGCCCCATGGTCCCACTGCCGCCACTAGGCACTTCGCATCGTCGCCCTCATCTCGAACCCCGCCTTCTTCAGCCGGTCGTCACTGCCGTTGTCCCACATCCAACCGCTGAAGAGAGAGGGAGAGGGCGGAGAGAGAGAGAGAGAGAGAGAGAGAAGAGAGAGAGAGAGGAAAAGAGATGACAAGCAGCACCCTCCAGGGTAGGTGGGAAAAGCTGGCGATGGCCGCGGCAGCCTCCAAGGCTAGCGGGGAAAGCGGCGCCGCTGTGGTGGCGCACTGGTGAAGGTGGCGCCCTCCAGACAAGTTAGAAGGAAGAGGAGGATGTCAGGAGAGTGGAGGGTGGTAGCGCAAGAGAGGGAAAACGACAGGCGGCTCCTGCAAAGCAGATTCGACGAGGCAGGCGCCATCCGCTGCGGCCCCTTTCCACTCTTCCCCCTGAAGTTATGTGGACAACTGGCGAGGAGAGCCACGCCAGCGCCATCCCAGTCGCGCCCTGGCTGCTAGCCGCCGACTAAAGCTTCCTCTCCCGCCGCGTCCCATCGTCGCCTTGAGCGCACTCCTAGTCGTGGCCCCTCTCCCCATCGCTGCCTAGAGCCACCCAGACATGCTTGTCGCCACTCGCCGCCGATCAGTTCCCACTCCCGCCGCCTGCAGTGCACTCCTAGCCACGCCCCTTCCTCGCTACTCCGCTGCCGACCAGAGCCACCCAGTCGCGTCCCGTCGCCTCCACTACAACAAAAGGTATGTATTAAGACGCTTGGCCGAAGACGAGATTATAATCGTCCTACCCTGAAATAAAGGCGCTCCCTGACCGGTTCCCCTCCATTGTGCCTACCGCCAGCCGGAGCCGCACCCACGCGTCGCTCACCTCCAACACCAACAACACACAAAGAGAGAAGGGTTAATATGACATGTGGGCCCCTATTATTTTATTTTTATTTTTTTGCTGATTGGATTTCCACATCGGCGCCACGTGTATGCTATGTAGGACCAAAACAGCTCCAATGTAAGTGCGGGGGGGGGGTAATTCGTCCGGTTTCAATAGTGTGTGGTTTAATATGTTTGTTGGAGGACCGAAAGGCCCCTCCTTCTTCAGTTCGGCGGGGGCAGCGGGTGTAGTTTGAGGAAGCGAGTATGCTACAAAGAAATGAGGAGGGGGGGTCGGGGCCGTGGTCCAAGCGGCGAGACGGCAAGGATTAGACAGGTTTGGGCCGCTGAGAAGCGTAACACCCGACTCATGTATATGATGATTTTTCTGAGCTTTGGAAGTCTCTGAATCTCTGGTGACAAGCTAGGGTTGAGTGTTCTTACTCCGACTTTGGGAGGATCCCTGTGATTCTACATTTAATGGATGAAGATTGGAGGCTTGCATGCACTGGAAGCCATCCCAGGCGTTGCACCTCTCGTCACCTTGATGGGACAGGGCATACCAACCGCACTCCATCTGACGCTCCGGGCGGACCGCGCGTGTTCTTGCCGCGTGTCCATCTATCGTTTCAATCGGTCACGTCTGGTCAGATTTGGTCAGGCGGGCGGCACGCCACTTTCAATGCGGCAAGCAGGCTCGCTCCGCCCACATTGAATGCGGTTAGGTGGGACGGAAGGGTGCCTACTAATCGCCTTTGCATGGCGGCCACGTGGTGACCACCCCGAGGGGTCGAGGCGGCCTGACCCTCTGAGTCAGGTATGGGCAGCCTCACTCGTCCATGGACGCGACCCCTCGGGTGAACGCCACGTGGATGCCGAGGCGGCACCTCCCCTTAAGCACGGTACTTCTAGTACCCCCGGTCCTTATCATCGACAATGTTAATTCGTACTATCGCAATAGTTGGAGGGTAATTCATATTTTTTCTAAAAGATATTGCTATATTCTTCTATAAACTTAGTTAAAGCTTAAAAAAATTTGACTAAAAAGTTAAAACGGTTTATAATATGAAATAGAGGTAGAATAACATTCTTTTAACCTAAAACCACCTGAATAGTTTAACTCTTTATATTTTTTTTACATGGTCAGTATATATCGTAGAGCCCACTCATAATTTACCAATCCCAAAGAAGATACCTCGGGCATGGGTCCCTGGAAATCCCCAACAAAAGGGCCAGTACGTGCGTGAATCTGGTAGAGTATGGTAGGAGTATACTACTCTATACTCCTACTCCGGGTCATCTACGCCACCTCCCACATGCACACGGATTACATAAGCCTCACGCCCCCTCCTCTCCATTACTCCAAATCCCCTCTGATTAGGAAGAGAGTGAAAGTGAGCCATAGATAGATGCTACGCGTAGCGCTAGGGAGTACAGTAGTAGTAGTAGCAGCAGTCAGCAGTGCAGTGGAGTACGGTAGTATAGGGAGGGCTGGTCCACCGTCGCAGTCCGTCACACACCGGGAGGCCTTGCCATCAATGCGGAGGGGTCGGGCCGCATTGATTGCACATCTTGTCCTCATGCCTTGCCTTTCCAACACCTTAATTAATGGCGCCCATGCGTGCCTCCAAAACCTCCCCTGTTTCCCTTCCCCCTCTCCCTCTCCCTTTCTCTCTCCCTTCTTTAACCTGTTTATATTTATCTCCCCCTCTCCGTCTCGCCGTCTCTCAGCTCTCTCTGCTACTCCTCCTAGCTGCATGCTAAGCTAAATCTTCTGTTGGATTGCCTAGCTTTGCTGCTTTGCTTGCCGTGGTGTGGTGTGGTGTGGTGTGAATTTTTTGGTGATTGGTCGGAGCTTGGGGATCTTGTGTATGGTGGTGGTGGTGTGGTAGCTAGTAGCTGCTAGTGCTAGATGGTCGCAGGGGCGTTGGGGTACATGGCGAGAGCGGCGGACGGCGGCAGGGCGACGGAGCTCGTCACCAGGGATTTCCTCGGCGGCTGCGTCGCCGCCGACGACGCCAGGGACGCCGCCGCCGCAGCAGCAGCAGCAACTGCCAGGCACGACTCCGTGGTAAAGCCCGTGTTCCTCATATCTCTCTGTTCTTCGCTGTTCAATTGGCTGCTTGATTGGCTAGTTTGGCTTGTTTAGTTGGGTAATTAGAGCGGGAGTTAATGATCACAACCTGCTCAGAGTAGTGATTTATGGCCGTACTGCGTGTTTGGTGGAACAGCACCGCAGAGTGACGCAAATGGGAGGAATTAATTTGATCCAAGATTTTATTTTTTTTCTCTTCAAAATTTGGTCTCTTTTTTTAATGGATAGACAGGTAGATAATCCTAATCTAAGAAACTTCGAGCAAGCCATTTTTAATACTAGCAGGAGTATGTTCATTACTAAATTACTTTGCTTTGTCAGAATATCTACTGGCCGATTACTCAATATGCGTAAGAGTTGGTACAGTCAATTCTTTTTTTTTTCTGTGGCCAGTTTATCTTCCTCTGCCGTGTTATCTTGGCAACAAGAATTCTTCTCGTAATTCCAATGGAAAGAATGAAAGCAAATATTGGTCTCAATTCATTATTTTTATATGTAACCTTGAGAAATTCACAGTTTTTTTTAATCCAAAATTGGTTTATCTTTCTCCTCTGATTCGATTTCTACCTTGATCTGCTTGTGTTCGTGCAGTCCGGCAAGCTGTCCCTGCAGAAGCAGACGTGCCCGGCGACGCCGAGGGACCTCAACCTCTTCCCCGTCCCCGGCGCCGCCGCGTCCGCCGCCAAGCCGTGCCCGTCGTCACGCGGCGGCGGGCCTCCGGCGCAGGCGGCACGGCGACGACGACGACGACGACGACGTACCACAGCGTGTGCACGATCGAGAAGGTGAAGACGGCGCTGGAGCGGTTCGAGCGCGGCAAGCACAGCACCACCAGCAGCCACAGCCGCCGGCGCTCCCCGTCGTCGTCGTCCGTGACCACCTCCTCCGTGAAGCGCCGCGGCGCGGCGGCGGGAGCGTCGGCGACGGCGCGGTGGAGCAGGGCGACGGTGCGACTCCCCGTCCGCGCGGCGGGCGGGCGGCGGCATGGTGGCCGCGGCGTGCCCGAGGTGCTTCCTGTACGTGCTCATCTCCGTCGGACCCGCGGTGCCCGCGGTGCGAGTCGCACGTGCCGCCGCGCCCCGTCGCCGGCGCGAAGAAGAAGCCCCCGATCGACCTCAACTTGGTTCCTCGGCACCTAGCTTTCCTACCCTACCCTACCTTCACCTGCATCGCCACGGTGACACATTGACTAGCCATAGCTAGCTAGCCAGCCATGCCCCCAATTCTGTTAGGAAATCAATGAATCAATCAATCAAACACGTACTCCATCCATAGAACACGAGGATGATCATGACGATGATGATGATACTAGTAGTCCTTAGCTCCACTATGTAATTGATCAAAAAGCATTTTCGCCCTTAAATCAACTTTTCCATTTTAGCTTCCTCGACCACCATCCTAATCATCATCATCTTATAGAGCAATAATCACCAGATTAGTAGTGATCTCATACAGATACAGTAGCAGTAGTACTACATCTGCTCATTAATTGCTCGACGTAGTCGCAGCAGAAGTGCAGTTACTACGATTGCTGCGCAGGCAAAGTCGTGAGTTCGTGACGCGAGTTTTTAATTAGGGAGGATGTAGCAGTGCGTATCACGTTTCGTCTCGCGTTCGTCGTTGATGATGGGGGAGGAGTTTGCTCAGTTGGAGTTGACGTCGCAGCTGCAGCTTTGATGAGGCAGTGCTTGGCCGACATGAATGGGGGGGAGCAATTAATGGGGCGCGATGGAGATGGTTGTCCGTGCCCGCTGCCTCTTGCTCGCTCGGTCGGGGAGGGAGGGAGGGAGGGCAGCCTTTGCTAATTGCGATGGCTGATGGCCTCATGATGCTGGGCGCGAGCGCCGGGGAGAGATCACGTAGTACGGCCATAGCACAGCGACGTTTAAATGGCGTGCATGCGTGCCGCGCCGCGCCGCAGGCTACGTGCCACTCCGGACCGCGTCGTAGTTGCAGTCGCGTCACGTACAGTAGTATCGTCGCTCGTATCCGCCTCGTGCATTTCGTGTCTCCGGTCCCCGATGATTGGACGGACGGACTGCTCCCCCTGCCGTACTCCCTCGTAAAAAGGAAAAAAAAGGAAAAATCAACCTGAAAATAAATACTTCCCCCGTCTCATTTTAAATATAATCGTGAGATTCCGTACTCAACTTAATCGTCCGTCTTATTTAAAAAATTTTATAATTATTTTTTTATTGTTATGAGATGATAAAACATGAATAGTAATTTACTCAGACTTATGTTTTTATTTTATTTTTTAAATAAGACAGACGATCAAAATTGGACGCGAAAAACCATGGCTGCATTAAAAATGGGACGGAGAGAGTATTCCTATAACAAATTTAGACAACAACCTATCCAGATTTGTTATAATATCAAGTGTCATGTTTCTATATTGTTTTTTTTTGACAGAGGGAGTACTCCCTCCATCTTAAAATAAGTATAACCCTGTAATTTAAATTAGAACTACAGGACTACACTTATTTTGAAATAGATGGAGTAGTTTATATTGGATAATATCCTTAGAATAACTTATTTTAGAAATGAAGCATTTTCATGATGTCAACGTTTTTAACTAATGTTGGTGCCGTTGTTCAACGGGTTCTTTGACATCAAATGTTATTGACATCGGGGAATCTATTTATAAATATATTTTATTGCAAATTTATAGATCCTTTTCTTTAGCAAATATATTCTCGAGGCCAACATAATTGCCGCTGACTCCCTTCTTATTAGTGAGTTAGTTTTCGTGGAAAGGTTAGGGGACATCGTCAGACGCTATTATGTTGAACCCCAACATCAATGATGTCGGCGCCATAAAAAGATCTATTCCTTAAATAAGTTTTTGAAAAGATCAATTTATAAAATAAGTTTTTAAAAAAGTTTTAAAATGTGGAAAATCCAGCTTGTTTCACGGCGCACACTGAGTTACAGTACTAACTACTACTACTTCGTAGTATACGGTTATATACTGCTATGGTGGTACAACGTTTCAAATTCATCAAGCGCTGCACGCACGCACGTACGACGACGGTTACACATTGTTTCCGGTGACTGCAGCGACAGTAGAGTTCCGTGCGCTGATGCTACAGGGATGACACGATTTAATTACCCTGCCTCAACACCCGCTCCGGTCTACGGAGTACCGTGTGGACGAGATGGCGTCCATTTACTGTAGCAGTTTTTTTTTTGAATTACTTGCACGAGACGGTGTGAAGGTCTATTGATAGAGCAGGAAAAAATTTACAAGATTACACTTGACTGTAGCAGTTTTATCTGAAGGGTTGATTCACTTGATTGTACTACTCCTAGATCAGATGATGAGATCCTGCGTAATGGCAATTACTGTGTGCCCCTGTGCTGTGGAAACTGTTCATCTTTTACTCCTTGAGTGGCCGACCAGCCTAGATGCAAACTTATAACAAGGGTAAACTGCATTAGAATAGAAAGTCAAGCTATTGAAAAACACAAAGGCTCAAGTAATTCATGCTCCACTATTCTACAGCGCGGAGAATTTGACGATAAATTTTCTCAAAAAAAATTAACAGATGTAAATATAATGCAATCATAATATAATTATAATACAACTTGAATATAGCTTTCAAAAATCTTGCGATAACATGCTATTTTCGTGAAGCGGCAGTAATTCATGCTCCGCTACTCTACAGCGGTGCGGCATTAGAGCAACTCCAATAGAATGGCCAAATGGCTGGCCAAGTTAAATTTTAGTAAGCATGGAAAAAAAATGCCCTCCAACAGCTTCTCTATCCTATTAGCTAAGCTATCCAGATGGCCAAATCTCATCCCTCACTGGCCAAACTTGGAGAGTCACCCTGCCTGGCAATTCGTGGGCCCCACCACTCCCTCTCTGTCACGCCCAGAAATTCTCGAACCAGAATTTCTAAGCTGAATGTGCATTAAATCCTTGTCCAGGACCAGCCAGGGTACACAAACGACAATTGTTGACATACAGATCCACGTCTTACAAAAATAGAAAAGATTACAAATGCAGCGGAAAAGATAAAAGCGAGCTAAACCGGGAAGCTTGACTTCAGCAGCGGGCGACTCCACTCCACAGGCAATCCTTGACGGCAGCGACGAAACCAACTTTGACAAAACAGCTCCAACTAGGAAGATCTTCAGCTCTGGTGTGGGGGAAAAGAGAGCAAGACTGAGTACTACCCACTGTACTCAGCAAGTCATACCGGAAGAGGAGGTATGATGCAAGATATATCCAGGTAAAAATGGCGGCCGCCACTTGGCTGCCCTCGCTAGCGGCGAGAACGCTCCCCTCTTCTGGCTTTTATACCCAGCCCTTTCTAATGAACTAGACGACGAACTTCGTTCGGTGAAAAGTCAGTACAACATAGTATGCAACTAGTTATCCGAGGATGCAAGAAGCCATGAACTATATATGGACGGCCGGGATGGTCCAAAATGTGCGTGGTCAGAGCTTGTGTTTAACCATGAATGGCCGAGAAAGCTATTCCCTCCATCTCGTTTTAAACGCAGCCATGAGTTTTCGTGTCTAACTTTGATCGCCTGTCTTATTTAAAATTTTTGTAAGATTGGTATTTTTATTGTTATTAAATGATAAAACATGAATAGTATTTTATGTATGACTTTTGTTTTTTAATTAATTTTTAAAAAGTTTTCAGATAAGACAAATGATTAAATTTGGACACGAAAATTCATGGTTGCGTTTAAAATGGGACGGAGGGAGTATGTCTAGTGATGAACCGAATTTACTTTTTTTTTAAGCACCACACCATTTTTATTCTTTTTAACTTTATACACCTAAATTTTATACAACCAAAATTTAAACACTAAAATTTTATATGCCTCATTTGAATTCGGATTCAAATATAGAGTACTTATATTAAAAAGTTTATATACATGTATAAGGTCTATAATACGTTCACATGGAAAGAAATATATACACGGACATTTTTTTAGTAAAGTGGATAATTTTTATTTAGTTTGTATTTCTTTTCCTATTTTAGAACTTTTTGTGAAATCAATACGTGAGAAATGCGCGGGTTGTTTCAGCAAGGGGGAGGGGCGTGCCGTGACCCCACACGTGGTTGGTCACCCATTAGATGTACCTAGGAATGGTTGAGGTATTGACGTCTACTATTGTCGAAATTCTGATTAATTTCACCATTAATTTATTTTATCAAAATAAGTTTATCAGATAAGGCAAAACATTTTTAGGACCAATGTATGCATACATTATTTTGTTTTCAAACGAAGAATTTTAAATTTTATTGATGGTCAAAGATGCGAAAGTTTGACTAAAAAAATAAATGATATACTATATTTGTAGCCCGAGGAGTTATAAATTTGGTTGAAACCCGAAAGCTGTGGGGTTTCCAATATATCATAAATATAACAAAGGCGTAGCTAGCGAAAACACTATGATTTTAATTAATCTACAGAAATTTTTTGCTATATTGTACTCTTAGCCCTTCCTAACCAGCTAGATGGGTTACACGCGAGATTCAACACAGAAAAAAATTCACACATGAGACTCAAATTGATTCGAGTCTATGTCTGATATCTCTATCTCTACTTGAATTCGTTTGGTTTTATTTTTCATACTACGTACCAAATTAGTTGTTGTCTATCTAGCTAAGTTGAAAATCCAATCAAATAGGAGTATATCACTTCTCGATCTAATAGATGATGGTTTTGGTTGACATGCAGTACGTGCGTTAAGTGTTAACTGGTAAGCTCATGTTGTAGCAAGTGCATGAGGCTCGCAGAATTTCCAATACAAAGACAAAAACACATTATGATACATATGCTCCCTGTTTTTTTGGTCAAAGAATATGTTGCATATGGTAGCATATCTCCACAAGGGTTGCAAGGTGGTAAGCCGGCCATCCGCATTACCTCAATATATCAGATTTGTCCGGTTAAAGCACTGTAGTATTTACTAGCAGTCATTTTCTTTTGTACATATATATCGTGCTTACGTGAAATGCTTGCAAAGAGAATATACAAAGGACTACCTAGCAAATATTCGACAGTAAATAGCACTGAATTTTTTAATAAAAAATAATACAATCATAATATAATTACATTGCAACTAGCATGTATTATTATAAATTAAAAATGAATCCAGCATACAGTACTACAAACGAGACGGGTAACATATGCATGCTTCTGATCGATCGAGAGCGTCGAAAGAACTATTAGATATAATCATGTGTAAGCATAACAACCTGGCCGTATCGATCTTATCTTAGCTGATAGATAATGATTGTAATCAGGATTAGTTAGAGAGATATTAGCCAAGGTTGTTATGATCCTGTAAAGCCATGTTGCCGGCTATTGGCAACCATATAAATATACGCGGGCGCACCAAGATCGGTGACGACACCGCTTCCTCCTCCCCAAGAGAGAAATGTTTAAACTGGGCAAGACTAAGGTTACCAAGGATTGATCTTTCAGATCTGGAGGCTGATTTTGATGAAGATGAAATAAAGGAGGCTGTTGGAAATCTAGCCCCAGAAAAAGCGCCAGGACCTGATGGTTTTGTCGGTGCTTTCTTCAAACGGGCATGGGAGATAATAAAGACGGATTTGATATCGGCAATCTCCAATTTTGGGGAAATGAATTCTGATCGTTTGCAAGACCTAAACTCGGCAAATGTCTGCTTAATCCCGAAAAAAGATTCTGCATGTAGAGTGGAGGATTATCGTCCAATTAGTCTGATGCATAGTTTCGCGAAGATTCTTGCAAAAATACTTGCAAACAGACTCGCACCCAGACTGAATGAATTGATTTAACAAAACCAGAGTGCTTTTATCCAGAAAAGAGTAATACATGACAATTTCCTTTATGTCCAAAACTTGGTTAGACTGCTTCACAGGCAGAACAAGCCCTCCCTTTTCATTAAAGTGGACATATCTAAAGCTTTTGACACGGTCAGCTGGGCATATCTTTTAGAGACTGCAAAACTTTGGTTTTGGGCAAAAATGGAGAAATTGGATTGCAAACCTTCTGGGAAATTCCTCCTCAAGAATCCTTCTCAATGGCATTCCTGGAGATCATATATATCATGCTCGAGGACTTCGGCACGGAGATCCTCTCTCGCCAATGCTCTTCATAATTGCGATGGAGCCATTACAACAGCTCATGAAAGAAGCTGAGGAGGCTAACATTCTATCCAGTCTTTTCCAAAGACGACAAAGATTTCGTTGTTCTTTATATGCGGATGACGTTGCCATTTTTGTCAAACCATCAGAAGGGGAGCTAACAGCGCTAAGGAAGATCCTTTTCTTCTTTGCACAAATAAGTGGGCTGCATACAAATTTGAGCAAAACTGAGATCTTCCCAATTCGCTGCTCAGAAGTGGACATAGATAATATACTGACCTCATTCCCCGGAAATAAAAAAACTTTCCCTTGCACTTACCTTGGTATACCTCTCCACATAAGAAAATTGCGGAAAGTAGATTTACAACCCCTTGTGGACAAGGTTGGATCAAGAATTCCGGGATGGAAAGGTAGATTCTTCACATCGGCGGGCCGGGAGGTCCTGGTTAAATCTGCCCTGACTGCAACTCCCATATACCACCTCTCGGTCCTCCCCCAAAACAAATGTCTTTATAAGCGAATCGATCGTCTGAGAAGAGCTTTCCTTTGGAAAGGGAATGATCCTGATAATGTCAGTGCAGGTAGCTGCCTTCTGAATTGGAATAGCGTCTGTAAACCAAAAGACCTTGGCGGCCTAGGAATCCTAAACCTAGAAAAATTTGCACGAGCCTTGCGGCTTCGCTGGCTTTGGTGTGAATGGAAGGAAGAATCGAAGCCCTGGGTAAAAATGGAGACTCCATGTGATGATACAGATAAGGTGCTTTTTCGAGCAAGCACAATCATTCACATTGGAAATGGAAAGAAGGTGAAGTTCTGGACTGATAACTGGTTGGAGGGACAAACGATTAAAGAGTTTACACCTTTGATTTTCAGATTAGCAAAAAGAAAAACAAACAGTCTCTTTGCCGAGCTACAAAATGATCACTGGTTGACGAATCTGCACACAATTACCTCAATAGAAGAAATCGATGAACTAGTACAACTGGGAAGTAGCCTTCAGGATGTCATCTTAACTGAAAACATTCCTGATGACGTTGTTTGGAAATGGAATGGAAATGGGCAATTCTCGACAAAGAGTGCTTATCTTTCGCAATTCAAGGGTGAGATAACACATGCTAACTTTACACCTATGTGGAAAACCAATGCTGAACCGAAACACCGCTTCTTTGGCTGGCTAATCCTCCATCAAAGAATCCTCACTGCTGAAAATCTGCTAAAGAGACACTGGCCCTGTGATTGGATCTGTAGCCTCTGTAGAAGTGCTTTCGAAAATACAACTCACTTGGCAGAGGAATGTCCCTTTACAGCAACAGTTTGGGACAAAGTTTGTCAATGGCAAGGACACGATTTGGCTTTGCAGATTTCCTCGACAAATAATCTGTCCGACTGGTGGGAGACACTCTGTAACCTTTCCCCGATAGCCAAGAGGAAGAAAATAATTGGAGATCTTCTCATAACCTAGTGGAATGTTTGACTAGAACTTAATCGCCGGATCTTCCAGCAAATCCATCAAAGCGAAGAACAAGTTGCTTTCGCTGTAAAGGAAAATATAGGACAGATCAATCTAGCTTCCCAGTCCCTTTAAAGGAACGTGGTTATCCCTAGTTGCAAATCCTTTTTTTGAGATTATGCAATCTGCTCTTTCTCGAGTTGTACCCTAATCTCTGACTCTTCCTAAGCTGTTTTTGCACGTTTGTTTATTCCTTCTAATATATTCGGCAAGTCTTTTGCCGCTTTTCGTTTCAAAAAAAAAAAAAACAAAGGGTAATCTACATATCATCCTAACAAGTGCATCTATTCTATTATTTTGGTCGTTTTCTTATCAACCACAACCACCAAAGATATCTGATATGTTTCCTCTGCAATTAAGAGCCATATCATTTTGCTTATGCTTATGCTTATGCTTATGCTTATACTTATTCATATGGTTTATTAGAAAAAAAATTATAAGTAAAAATTTTATGTACATATCCTTAACGTTCTAAAAGTATGCTGTAAAATAAAGTTCGACGAAAAAGAAAACAAAATTGGCTTCAAAATTTGGTTTCAAAATTCAAATTTTAGCTTATAATCATGAGCGTAAACGAAACAATGAGGCTGTTAATCTTGATCCTAAGACCTACTACTCAATCCACTTCTCAACCAAAATGATCTTTTTATATAAACAAATTTAAGGAAGGTTAAAACTAATCTAAATTAGTGAATGAAATGGCAGCATTGCAACAAGATTCTGCATCTCCATTACACGGCCTACTTCTGAAAGGAAGAAAACTCATCGCAGTAGTGGACTCTCCACTCTCTCCAGGATGCCAGATTTGACAGATGTCCTCACAAACACACCAGTATCTGTCGTAACAGACGACAAACTTCTGTCTCTCTCTCTCTCTCTCTCTCACACACACACACACTTGGTTTCTTTTTTAGTCACAAATCAAAGATGCAAAAAGTGTTCAACAAAGATCATGATTCCAAGCAGGAGGCTTAATGTGACTTACCTGACCTAAACCGGGACAAGATCACAACACGAGGATCATCAGCTGTCCAGTTTGCCCTCTCCCTGCCTCACAAACCCTGCACCCAAACAATCGTGATCATGATGCTCCCAAAAGAATCTTGAGAGTTTTGTTCTTGGACACTAACACTGTCTGTCTCGGTTCGCACGCACGGCCGATCGGCCGATCGTTATTCGTCCACGTGGCACATGCCCCGGTGCAAAGGATCTGGCAAAACCTGAAACTTTCCTAAAGTCTGATTCCGAGTTGCGAGCAGTTGGGTGACAGCCTCAGTGCTCCCAGCTATTAAGATAATGATCTGCATCTAGATTATGCTCCTTGGAGATCATGATGCGGCTTCCCTAAACTGACACTTAGCTGCATCATTTAGCACACTGCAAACATCACATGTGGGTTTGTCTGCACAGCCTGTCTGGCACTCGGATTTAATCGGACAGTCGTTTGTTTTGTGCTGCTGGTTGTTGATCTGAATGTTCTCTGCAGTTTCATGGTCCTTCTGTTGTTCAGACTTCAGACGGCTGAACCTTGTTTTTTTTTCCCTGAGTGAATTGTTCAGACATGATTGGCGGCGGCGGTGCTAGGTTTTCCCCCGTGTCGTCCGCGCGTGGGCGACGCGGGGGGCGAGAGCGTCATAGCCTTCCGGGGTTATGAATTGGCATAGAAATTGTGCTCTGTTATGAATCCAGCACTCATAACCATGCTGGATGAGTGATATGGTCCACTATGAATCCACATCAAAACAAGTGAACAGAATTAGCTACTCAGGCGTGTTGGGTGAGTGGGCTTTTGCGACAAAATAACAAGGCTATGGGGTAAAATCTCCAAATTAGAGTGGCATTTCAGGTGGTTTATGCAATACTTTTCCACCACTTTTAGCGTGTCAAAAGTTTAGGCCACGTTTTAATTTACAACTCAAATTGCACGTGGGCAATATGTATGTATAATATATACTGCCACATCAATCAGCCGGCACGGTTGAACTGAACTTTCCGAAAAACCACCACCAGGAAGGCAGCCGTGGTGGCCCATGCATGCGAATATGCATCGTTCTCTGTTACTGGGAGTAGGCGGAGCTGGGGATCGCGTCAACTGTAGTACAAACCACTGTAATTCCATCGTCAGGGACGAACTAGCTAGCGTCTGCGCGGTCAACCAGGACATGAGCACGAGGGTCGTCAAAAATTCAAATGCGACGCGAGCTCGATCGATCGAGTGATCCGGGATCCCCCGGACATATACCTGGCTAGCATAGCCTGATCATCGATCGATCGATCGAGTCCAAAGCGCGTACGCGTACGAGTTGATCAAACAGTACCAGGGGCGGATCTACAGTTCTACGACCGGTGTCAGGCGATACCGACGACTTTCGGTAAAACCTATAGCAAAACTGCTTATCCATATATTATAACATCATGATCTAAGTATAATTAGCATACTATGACACTGATAGACACGTTATGACACCAATGAATCGATTTTCTGGATCCGCCACTGAACAGTACTGCGATATATGCAGCCAACTTGCAGACCCCTGTTGGCCTATTGGCCAACTTGCATGGCGATGATCAGTGAGCTGCAATTTCTTCCAAGGAAGCCTGCACGTACGTACGTATTTCGTCGCTGTTCAGATGGATGTACTCCTACGTGGTCATCAGTCCTTGGCTTGAGCGTCACAGCCAAGTCGATCGGGTCCTAACCTTCTAGGCTGGGAAAGAGACGGCTGCAGATGTAACCGGCCAGCCGTACGTTCTCTCTTACTACTTTCCTTTTTTTTTTTTTTTTCTTTCTTTGCGATTATTATGTGGATCGAAGACTATATACGATCTAACCATTTGGCATTTTCTTGTTTCCGAGAGTGACGACGAAAGCTGCTGGGCCTGCGACTATAGGCAACGGAACGCGGAAATGCTAATCGGCGATCGATCGTCTTGGGACGGGGTAGCGATCAATCCCCTCCTCCCTCCACCTGGTGGTTTTCTTTTTTGGCACCGCATTATTTTTCTATTTTAGTAAATTTATGCACCTAAAGTTTATACATCTCAAGTTTACACATTTAAAGTTTAGAGATCAAAAGTTTATAAGTCAAAAGTTTATCCGTACGAGACATAGCAGGCGTCATGCTGACTGGCCACCGTCCTTCCGCAGCGCGCGCTCGACTACTCGCCGGAAATGGCCGGCGTCGCAGGGCACACGCAGCACGCCCGGCTGGCCGTACCCGTACTGCTGCGCCGCCATGTCCAGCAGCTCCGCGATGCACGGGTCGCCGAGCATCCTCACCGGCACCATCACGCGCTCCCCACCGCCGTCGCCGCCGCAGCCGGCGACCATCGGGACGTGCCCTCTCGGGACCTGATCATCCTCGCCGCCGTTGTCGCGGCGCGGCGAGGCGCCACCGCCACCGCTCTTGCTCCTCCAGTACACCATGATGGTTAATTGTTAGATTTCCTGGAGGGCAGGAGCTTGGGGATGGTGGTGGTTTGATTGTCTGGCCGGCGCTGAGGAGAGACGAGCTCACGAGTTTGTGGCGGCAAATTTATAGGGAGGAAATGGTGATTAGCGCACGTGTTCTTGGGTTCTTGATCACATGGATGGTCTTCCATGGCGACTGGAAAGGGGATCGACTATGGTTTGAAACGAGACCTGCGATGAGAGTCCATGCGATTAATACATCATCCACTTGATTTTTCTCTTGAGATGCCCGATACTTCGCGGCAGGATGGGCCGTTGCATCGCGCGGTCGTTTTTGACCTCATGTTACTCCACGTCTCAATCCTGCTTGCTTAGGCCTCGGGAAAATATGTTAAATGATGCGAATGTAGAGATTAGTACTTACTTTGGTCAAAAATATTTAATGCCTTGATATCGAATTGTACCACATTTTTTAACAAAAAAATTGAAGAGTTTCTTAGTGCTAGAGGTACGAAAAATTATTGTAAAAATTATAGTAGCTGTCAAGGACAACAGAATTTCCTATTAGTATGATAGTACTCTTCAATACAAATTTCGATACATTCTCTTAGCTAAGCATTTGAGAAATTATCAATGATCAAAATTTAAAAGTTTGACAAAATCTTGTACTCAACGACGTCAAATATTTATGACCAACGAACAGAACGTAGCTCAGCTAATAAGGTTCTTTGTGGTGGAATCTACCTATTCGAGTTCATGTACTATCTGCTTGTTTGGCAACTTGAGGGAAGGGGATTGGGAGTTTACACAAGGGAATTGATGGTGAGATTAAGATGGGAATTTGATTTTTCATCCCAGTCTCTTGTTTGATAGAGGTGGTGGAAATTGATAGGGAGTTTAGTTGGAGATTAGATCATTAGTGAAAACGGATGGCTGAGATTTGTTTAGGCGAAGTAAAGGAGGAATTCCCTCCCAATTACTTGCCCCTACCCAGGTATTGAAAAAGAGGGAGTTCATTCCTCAATTCCCCATCCCATCCCACCAAAATTCCCATGTCCCCCAACCAAACAAAACAGTTAATAGCCTTATCCCTCTAAATTCCCAATCCCTTCTAAAAACTCCCTCCAACCAAACAGACCGTATAGATTTGACATCGTGCTCATATTTATGGATAATTTTTCTTTTAGTGGTAAGTGACAGTGGACGTCTACTTGGATGAATTAAAGAGTTCCCGTCAAACGCTCACTAGAACGCAAGGTCCTCAAGGGTAGTGGGAAGTCTGGTGCGTATTAGGGTTTTAGCCCCAAGCTTAGCTCTACAAACCCCTAACGATTTCATCAAAATATCATGAAAATTTCTACAAGAGATAAAACAACAGTTCAGCCCCTAGGCGTGTATATCCTTTCAAGAGGACTAAGTGCGGGGTGAGACATTAATTTAATAGCGATATGCATATCTTAATGATTAACTGGTGGGACTGATTCGGGAAGGAAGATGTCTCTGCATCTTTGTCACATCTATTCTATCGAGGGAGGATTGGAAAGGGAACAGATCTGACGATTCGCTCATATATAATCATATAGTTACGAAGTTATTTATTTAGCATCCTTATATACTTTCTCCGTGAAAAAAAACGAATCTAGAACTGGATGTGACACATTCTAATACAACGAATCTGGACAGATATATGTACAGTTTTATAATACTAAGATATATCATATCCAGTATTAAATTGTTTTTTTATGAAGCGAAGGAACATATTGTTCATGTGGTGGCAATGGGTAAATTTAGTACCATGGAGGGAGTATAATTTCGTTATTGAAGCACAGTATGGGTAAATTTTGAGCTAAATTCACCATCTCCATAAAAAAATCAGTATCAAATTACAGCATGAATCGGCGGCCACCTGATTTCTTTGGGAAGTTTACTCGGCGGTTGAAACTCAACTCGCTGCCAAGCATATACATATTCTGATCTTGAAGGCTATTTAGAAACGCCAAGGTTAGAATAATTTGATCAATCAAAGAATACACAGACACCGTGTATGCATGTACACCGTACGAGACATATCAGGCGTCATGCTGACTGGCCACCGTCCTTCCGCAGCGCGCGCTCGACTACTCGCCGGAAATGGCCGGCGTCGCAGGGCACACGCAGCACGCCCGGCTGGCCGTACCCGTACTGCTGCGCCGCCATGTCCAGCAGCTCCGCGATGCACGGGTCGCCGAGCAGCCTCACCGGCACCATCACGCGCTCCCCGCCGCAGCCGGCGACCATCGGGACGTGCCCTCTCGGTACCTGATCATCCTCGCCGCCGTTGTCGCGGCGCGGCGAGGCGCCACCGCCACCGCCACCGCTCTTGCTCCTCCAGTACACCATGATGGTTAATTGTTATAGAGATTTCCTGGAGGCCGGAGCTTGGGGATGGCGGTGGTTTGATTGTCTGGCCGGCGCTGAGGAGAGACGAGCTCACGAGTTTGTGGCGGCAAATTTATAGGGAGGAAATGGTGATTAGCGCACGTGTTCTTGGGTTCTTGACATGGATGGTCTTCCATGGCGACTGGAAAGGGGATCGACTATGGTTTGAAACGAGACCTGCGATGAGAGTCCATGCAATTAATACATCATCCACTTGATTTTTCTCTTGAGATGCCCGATACTTCGCGGCAGGATGGGCCGTTGCATCGCGCGGTCGTTTTTGACCTCATGTTACTCCACGTCTCAATCCTGCTTGCTTAGGCCTCGGGAAAATATGTTAAATGATGCGAATGTAGAGATTAGTACTTACTTTGGTCAAAAATATTTAATGCCTTGATATCGAATTGTACCACATTTTTTAACAAAAAAATTGAAGAGTTTCTTAGTGCTAGAGGTACGAAAAATTATTGTAAAAATTATAGTAGCTGTCAAGGACAACAGAATTTCCTATTAGTATGATAGTACTCTTCAATACAAATTTCGATACATTCTCTTAGCTAAGCATTTGAGAAATTATCAATAATCAAAATTTAAAAGTTTGACAAAATCTTGTACTGAACGACGTCAAATATTTATGACCAACGAACAGAACGTAGCTCAGCTAATAAGGTTCTTTGTGGTGGAATCTACCTATTCGAGTTCATGTACTATCTGCTTGTTTGGCAACTTGAGAGAAGGGGATTGGGAGTTTACACAAGGGAATTGATGGTGAGATTAAGATGGGAATTTGATTTTTCATCCCAGTCTCTTGTTTGATAGAGGTGGTGGAAATTGATAGGGAGTTTAGTTGGAGATTAGATCATTAGTGAAAACGGATGGCTGAGATTTGTTTAGGCGAAGTAAAGGAGGAATTCCCTCCCAATTACTTGCCCCTACCCAGGTATTGAAAAAGAGGGAGTTCATTCCTCAATTCCCCATCCCATCCCACCAAAATTCCCATGTCCCCCAACCAAACAAAACAGTTAATAGCCTCATCCCTATAAACTCCTAATCCCTCCTAAAAACTCCCTCCAACCAAACAGACCGTTAGGGAAGCGGATTTAGCCCGCTCTAGGCTGGTTTTGGTGTGATTTGGAGGGGGAACTTGTACCCATTAATTGTTTACAAATTACAAGTTTGGGGGGTTTACTGATTGGAGGTGAAAAATCGAGGTCGGCTACTGATTTGAGCAGCTTGCTTGTCCTGTACTTTAACGAATTCTGCACCGGTAGCAATCAAGAGTGTTTTGTTAATACGAAATTGGTGGTGGTTTCGGGTGTTAGAATTGGGACAAGGATGAGGGAGAAGTTTCTGCTCATTTTGGGTTTATTTCAGTGGTTTGTAAGTGAACGCAGTGGGATAAATACAGCGATTTCGCAATTTCCCACATGATGAGGTGCAGTATCTCACATTGGCACAGGCATAGAGCAGATCAGTATTTGGAGAAAATGGCTCATTCGGTTTGAAGGATTTTCATAGGATTATTGTAGGAATGTGGGGGGGGGGGTGTTTAGATCCAGCTGGTAGGGGTGAAAACGGCGCGGTTACGGTCGGATCACAACATTCCCATATTCTAACCCACATCTTACTTTAAATTTGGAATCGGGTACGGGTAATGTCGGATAACACATCACTTATCCCGTATCCTATCCCATATTACTTTGTTCGAATCGGATTCGGGAACATATTTTTTTTATGTCCAATTCATGGATATTTAATGTAAGAAGACAATTAAAGTGCTAAAAAAGACACATCAAGAAAGAAATTATATAATATTACATGTGAGCTCATAAAAATAGTGATTAACTAATCTTTTATCATGTTTATAGGTGAATTTAATATAGATTTTCACATATGTTTTATAATATGGGACATACGGGCGGATACAACTCTTCCCGTATCCTAACCCATACTTTTTTACGGATTCAGATTCGAACTCGGATAATATCGGGTATCCTATTTTCTCTCCCATATTCCTCCCGCAAGCTTCGGGTTGGTCGGGCGGGCGGGAAATATCCGCCCTGTTTTCACCCCTAGATCCAGGGGTATAAAGTTTTGGCATGATACATCGGATATTATGTAGGATGTCGCATGGAGTGTTCGGGTACTAATAAAAAAACTAATTACAAAATCCATCAGTAAACCGCAAGATGAATTTATTAAGCCTAATTAATCCGTCATTAGCAAATATTTAGTGTAGGACCACATTGTCAAATCATGGAGCAATTATGCTCAAAAGATTCGTCTCGCAAATTAGTCGCAGTCTGTGTAATTAGTTATTTTTTTAGTCTATATTAAATATTTCAATATGCAAGTGTTAAACGTTCGATGTGACAGGATGTAAAATTTTTGTGTGGGATCTAAACATGCATGGCCTTAGTGTTTGGAACGCATAAATTCCGTGTCACACCAACCAGCATACAAGTTCAACTAGACTTGTCTGTTGTTTCTTTTAAAAAGAAAACAAAATACTAGACTTGTCTGTTTTCACACCGAGTCCCAAAAGAGCAGTGAGCCATATATACATCCTCACTTCATATTTTATTGCAAATTGCCCGTAGTACTATAGTAGATGTCGATATATATCGGAGTACTACTGTACTGTTAGTTTGGAAGTTGGGTTTGGACCGCTGGTCCCATTAACGGCTAGCTAGCTAGGCCACCACGTACCAACTGTCAAGTTGATGGGGATTATATTGGAGAGCACCCACATGGCCACATATGGACGCCTGGGGTTGGTGAAGGTGGGACGCGCGTACGTGCGATCACATCGCCGGCGGACGACGCCGGAAGCATTCTGCGCATCGATCAACCTGCAGCAAGTGCATGCATGAGCACGCGAGGGTCAAATAAACGCAACAATATCGATCGATATCGAGCTACATGCCGTTGATCATCAGTTGATCGAGTCCAATGGCGTCGGAGAGTCAACTGTAGCGGCACAGTACTACGTACAGAGGCACGTGCCGAATTGAATCGATCTGCGGCCGATTGTTCGATCTACTTTTCTTAAAATATAAAACCCATGTATTTATTTATTGATTAAAATGCAAGCATATGAGTAGGTACAGTGCTTAGAGCACAGATCATTGTTGGAAAACTATAGTTTTGCAAAGGAGCCCCTCAAAACTGGACAAATTACACTTTGGCATAACATGTATCTGTCATAAAAAAAAGTTACTTTGAAAAGAAAACGAATAAAGCAATCGAGTCCTCCTTTGACTGCATGCCTCCGATACCGACGGCAAAATCCTAGAGCTCGACTCTACTGGAGGATGCATCCAAATGAGTTGGATAGGATTAAGCCACCACTCATTCCCTGTAGGGGCCTCGTACACATAGAGGTTCAGGTGATGGTAAGTATCGGAGAAATGAGAACCAGGGTTCCCATCATCGATCGATTTTGCTATATATTTGTCGACAAATTTTCCCCCAAAAATTTGACAGATGTAATTACAGTACAATCGTAGTGTAAATACACTGTAACTTGCATATAATTACACTGTAACTATAGTGTAATTTGTATGTAACTTTCAAAAACCTCTCCGTAATATGTTATTTCGGTAAATTGGAGGTCATGGGAATAAATTCTTTCAATATGTGTGTGCTATGATTTGTTTTCTTCCTCACCAAAATAAATCTTGTAATAGATCTAACGATTCAAAATTACGTGAAACTTATATATAAGTTACACTGTAGTTACATGTAAGTTACGGTGTAATTACATATAAGTTACAGTGTAATTACACTATGATTGTACTATAATTATATCTGTCAAATTTTTAGAAGAAAATTTGTCGACAAATGTATAGGTAGTCCCTCATCGATTATTCAGGGCATCCACGTCACCAATCCCTCAGCACGATCCCCGTAGGCTGTTCTCAAAGCACATCGGCCCCGAGCACAACTGCTCGGGGCAGATCCGCCCTCACCCCTCCCCCGCGGGCGGTGCTCGGGGTACAGTCGGCCTCTGGGCGTGCGCCCTCCTATGAGTGGGTGCTCGAGGAACCTCTCTCCTCGAGCACGGCCCCTCACAGGATGCGCTTGGGAGACATCTCTCCTGTGTTTGGCCCCCGAGTACTCGGGGGACACGAGGAACACCTACGGAACGTACAAGATCTATATCTTGATGAGATCTATAAGATCTACATTTTCAAGGTTTCAAGAGGAGAGCCGAGATCTGCAAAATCTATATCTTCAGTGTGTTTGAAGGTACAACGTGCGACCTTCAGCATCTCCTTCAAGTTATGTTCACGAAGAAATCCTTCACCATTGACAACTTCGAGAAGTTTATCCAAACCAACAAGTAAGCCTATGATCAGCAATGGGAGCGGTCCTGGTGCATGTGCCTTGGGTTGGGTAGCCAGGACATGCGGCGTACTCCGGGCGCAGAGCTGCCCCGAGCATGTTGGCCACCTAGGAACAAGGCACAAGCATCTTGGGGGCCGAGCTAAGGCTTGAACATGCCTTTTGCCCCGGTCTCTTGTCAGAAAACGTGAAGCCATATTCTTTCACTACAAGGGAACGTGAAGCTACCATGTCCCCAAAACACTCGGTATATAGCAAAAGTTACTCAAAATTCAAACATGCTTCCAAAGCATAAAAGAACATGGTCACTGGTTAGACTGTTCTTCTTGGAACCAAACATCGTCAAATTTCAGCGAAATCGATATGTTGTTTCCACGAAAGAATAATCAAAGAATTGCTATCTGTATAATTTTGCAAAGAATCTAGAAAATAGAATCAAAGAATAAACAGACACCAAACGTACTTGCACATCTCCCTAGCTACCTACTCCCTCCGTCCCATAAAAAACCAACCTATAATAAAATGTGACGTTTTCTGGTACAATGAATCTAGATATACCACTGTTCAAATTCATTGTACTAGAGAACATCACATCCTGTCCTATAGATCTGTTTTTTATGGGACGGAACGAGTACACCGCACAGACATATGTCCGATCTCATGCTGACTGGCCACCGCCCTTCCGCAGCGCGCCCTCCACGACTCGCCGTAGACGCTCGCCGTCGCAGGGCACCCGCAGCACGCCCGGCTGGCCGTACCCGTACTGCTGCGCCGCCATGTCCAGAAGCTCCGCGATGCACGGGTCCCCGAGCAGCCTCACCGGCACCAGCACGCGCTCCTCGTCGCCGTCGCCGCCGCTGCCGGCGACCATCGGTACGTACCCTCTCGGGACGACCTTACACTCGTCGTCGTCGCTGCCGCCGCGGCGCGGCGAGGCGCCGGCGGGTGACACGCCGCAACCGCTGCTCTTCCTCCTCCACATCATGATATATTATCTCGATTTTGGCCAAGTTAATATTGGTTAGATTGCCTGCAGGATCGGAGGTGCCGGATCGAGCTTGGAGCCGGGCTGTCAGCGGTGGTTCGATTGCATGCCTGGCCGGAGCGCGTTGAGGAGAGACGAGCGAGGATTGTGGCGGCAAATTTATAGGCATCGGCGAGGACGGTTCTTCCGTGGTGATTAGCGCACGTGCGTCTGACATGAATTAGCGCACTGCGCACGTGCATATTGACATTTATGGTGGTCTTCCATGGCGACGATGGAGAGACTAGACTTTGAACCCCGTTGAGTGTCCTGTGTCCATATGCATGCATCATCCGGCAGGATTAATTTCTGAGATGCCTAAGAGACGTCCAACGACTTGGATATATATATTCCTTAGATGCCTCAATATATATACTTCGCCATCGGATGGGATCTGTCCGTTTGTGTACTATGTATGGCACAAGGTTTTCTTCATCTTGTTTGAAACATAAGGCGCTTGCATGTACACTTTATTGGGTCATTTTCTAATTTGCCCTTGTTTATTACATAGTCTCTGTTGAAATACACCATACAATGTGTTTCACTACTGTATCCTGTTTCCAACGTGTTTATATATACACTTTCTCCATCCCAAGTTAATCATCACCTAAGATTGTTTAGGTTTTCTTAAAATGGCATCATATAACAAAGTGTTTATTTGTTTATTTATACGCAGTTAAAGTATGAATTAATTTCTGTTGGACACAAAGTGACAGAGTACCTTAATTGATGAGAATTAATTTATGTTGGACATCAAGATGTTTTTGTGTTTTTGGTCTTGGTGCCTTTTCCTTAGGGGATGACCAAACTAGGATGAAGGGAGGAGGCAGTGAACTTTGCTTATCTCTCTCGATTTCATGCCCTCCTTGATATTTACGTCAACTCAAAATTAACTTACAATATAAAATGGATGGAGCGTACTATATTGCATCAACCAATTTTAATCAACGAAAAACACCTTTGCTATCTATAAGTCGGGTCAAATTTCTCCAAATTTCAATCGACTAATGAATTTTGTTGAATCAAGATCCAATGACCTGCCCATTGTCCTCCACCTTTACACGAGGGAGGCAGGAGGAGAGGAGAATGATGGAGATGGCGGACTGAACAACGATAGTGATGGCGAGCCTCAGTGATGGTGACCCTTAAACTTTGGTTGAGGACCTACGGATTAGGGTTTTGGGGTTGAAGAGTGGAGACGGTAAGAGGGGGTAGGAATAGACGAGGGTGGTTTTAGAGGGATCGCCAGGATGGTGAAGATCGGCGGTGGGGAGGCTGATACAGGTGGTTTGTGAGGCGTCTGTGACAGTGCCGAAGCTGCGGGGATGGAGAAGGACGACGAGCCTGCATTGATGATGGGGGTGTCTTTGTCTTAGCAATGCGATCCACCGAAAATAGAGAAAATCGACGGGACAGGGGTACCTCACCACTACTTGGCATCGGGAGGATAAGGATCCAGGTGTTAAAGGAGGCCGTATGGTGGGGCTCACCGGCGTCGTTGGTGGCTTCCGCTCTTATAAAGTCATATCATCTTAGTTTTGTCTTTAGATGATTAAACTATGTGACATTCTTTCTTTTCCTTATCTAATTGAGCCACATCATCTTAGTTTTGCTTTTAAACTATCAATCCATATATGACTTACATTGTTGAAAACCACATCACTTTAATTGTTTATGATTCT
This sequence comes from Oryza longistaminata, assembly GCA_009805545.1. NCBI lineage: Eukaryota > Viridiplantae > Streptophyta > Magnoliopsida > Poales > Poaceae > Oryza > Oryza longistaminata. The sequence goes on from CM020189.1 coordinate 17,453,379, forward strand.
TTTTCAATAATCGATCAGAGATGAAAATTATACAAAATATAGTTATCTTACATGCTATTTCTACTAATATCACATAAAACTCCCGTAGCAATACACGGGTTTCATTTATTACACAGTAGAAACAAATCTCGCGCCCCTAGTGGCCTGCTTGAAATGCATATAAATTTCGTCTCACCGCGCGCAAGCACGCACCACAGACTCAGCTAGACTTTTCAGTTGTTTCACACCCCGGCTTCTCAAGTAGCCGCATATATACAGCATCGCCACGTTCATCGTTTGCAATTTGCTTTTCGGTTCGTAGTACAGTAGCCTGCACTGCAGCCGACAAGATGTCAGTATCTTGTTAGTTTTGAGCTCCCGTTTGATGTTTTGGACCGGCCCAACGGTTGGGCCACCACCAACTTCCAAGTTGCTGGAGACTTTTAGTAGTAGGAACTAGGAAGGAAACGGAGCATACGGTTGCCGAGTCAAACCGCAACGCGATCCTATATGGAGTACGTACAGAGGCCGAGGCGATGAAGAACCAGCCCGTCGTTTTCGTACGATGATTTTGGGCTAGGAAACTACTCTAGTCCTGGAGTACGTTTGGGCCATAGCCCACTCCACTGGCCGGTTGGCCCGTCTCCATGTCTGGGCCTGCCTTTGAACTGTTCTAACCGCGACTGCTTGTGTTGTGAGTAGTGTGATCGAAAAGCACCGGTGCCGTGAAACCCAAAGTGGATGGAAAGGAATGTATTTTCCGTACCTGCGCTTTGTTTTTTTAATACATGACGTTGTCGACTATTTAACATATGTTTGGTCACTCATCTTATTTAAAAAACATATGTAAATATATAAGACATAAAACATATTTATAGTATTTTGAGTGATAAAACAATTCACAACAAAATAAATTATAATTATGTAAAAAAATGAATAAGACGAGTGATAAAAACAGTGTCATTTATTAAAAAAACGGAGGTAGTATTTCTCGGTACTCCCTCCGTCCCAGAAAATCGTGAATCATGGAGGGGGAGGTTTGGTGCCGAAAGCCTAAGGGCATGTTCGGCTGCTATGTTTAGCAGCTGTGCTACTGCAGCTGTACAAAGAAAACACTGTGGTTGTTGGCTGCAACACAGTAGAAATAAGGGCAGCAGAATAGAGCCTAAATATACTATATTAATGTAGTACTCCCTCCATCCTAAAATATAGCAACCTTGTACTGAATGGGACACATCCTAGTACAACGAATCTATGCATATCCTGTCTAGATTCGTTGTACTAGTATGTGTCTCATCCAGAACAAAGTTGCTATATTTTGGAACGGAGGGGTAGCGTATATCGTCGTGGATTGATATGCGCACCTACGTGTACGTACACTGATCGACGGACGAACGGACCGGATCGTGCGGTCCACCTGATCGATCAACGCTCGATCGACCGATCCACGTACGCGCGCCATGAGATTTGCCAGCGTACTCGCGCGACGGAGTAGTCATCAGTACGTAGAAGTACTAGCAAAGTGGTAGCTTGATCCTTAACACACGATCCGGCCCTGTCGCCCACTCCTCTCCTGGCGTGCCTGTGCGTTACCACGCTTTGTATACGTACCAAATTAAGTGCCGAATCAAAAGGTAGTAGACGCCACTGCACTGCACGGCCACGGTATGGCATGCAGGTGCATATATGCGTTGGACGACACAGCCACGTACACTACCGATGACGAGCTAGATTAGCTAGCTACAGTTATCCAGTACGCGTGCATTGCATCGCCGGCGCCGGTGGCCGATCGACACGTCGGGTAGGGCTCGCCTGTTCCTGGTCGGGCAAACTGTCATGGTGACTCGACTGGCCGTTGTACTATAGCCTTCCGCGTCAGTCAGGTGTCACAGCAAACTTGAAACTTGTTCTGCTAGCTAGCTGCATCTGCATGAGCTTACCACTACAGTAACAACAGTACAGCGTACTTCATGACCTACTTCCTCCGTCCAAAAAAAATCAACATATTATGACGTGATACATTCTATTATAATGGATCTGGACATAGAGAGTATGTTCAGATTCGTTGTACTATGATAAATCACATCCTAATAACATGTTGTCTTTTTTTTTTGGGACGGAGGGAGTATTTGTTGGTGTGTACAGTACGTCCTGAGAACGACACAATAAATGTTCATTCAGTTGTGGCTTTTTTTAAGGAAACAACTAAGGGTGTGTTTGAGGAGAAGGGGATTGGGGAGATTGGAAAGATACGCAAAACGAGGTGGGCCATTAGCACATGATTAATTGAGTATTAACTATTTTAAATTGCAAAAATGGATTAATATGATTTTTTAAAGCAACTTTCCTATAGAAATTTTTTGCAAAAAACACACCGTTTAGTAGTTTGAGAAGCGTGCGCGCGGAAAACGAGGAGCTTTCTCACCCAATGACACTGGAACGAACACAGCCTAAGGGCACTCATAATGGTTATCTATAGGCTATCTACAAGAGATCCATGTCAGCATATTTTTCTACTTGGAAGAGATTAAATGAAGAGAGAGAGCAAAGCTATCTACTAACCTGGAGATAGTCTATAGAGAAAAATGAGGCAATGCATTAGAGAGCTATAGATACCCATGTAGACATACTACGGAGCTGGTTGGCATCGAGGTCGATGCTATTGCACGGAGCTCACGCTGCCTTCGGCTGCTCAGGGATGCTGCCGGAGCATGCCACTGTCTTCGCCTTGATTCAGGGCCATCGTCGTGTGGCTGTTTATTCCTCCCGAGCTACCAATAAGGGCCAGCAACCTCCTCGCTCTAGCCATCCACCCACTATCGTGCCGCCGCCCAACGGGCCTACTTGCCACCAGCGCCCTGACCAAACCAGGGCGTTGCGGCGCTCGGCCACACCGGCCCATGGCGACCCCGTCTTGTGCCACCTCTCCGCTATCTCTCCCCGCCACTGCGCCCGCATCTGTCCCGGGCACGTGAGCGAGAAAAAGGAATCAGAAAAGAGTGAGAATAGAAGGGAACGAGGAGAAGAACCAAGAAAGAAGAAAAGAGAAAGAAAAAGAGAAAGGAAAAAAAAGGTGGGACCCATTGTATTTTTTTATTTTTTTAACCATATAATCACTGACATGTAGATCCTACCGACTTTTTATGATTGTAAGTGCCACATCAACATCACGTGGGATGATGACCCCCAATCAAACTAGCCACGTAGTTATCACGTTAGCAGAAATCGTCATTCAAACCATCTTGGTTCCAAGTTTACACTGATTTAGGAGTTGAAAGACACGTTATGTCTGTTTTTTTTTGGAGAAATGAATTTAGGACTTCACGTCAAATTGAAAAATAACATATATCCAACGCGAATAATAGTGCCTAATACCGTTTAATGTTTGGGTCTAAACACGTCTATGGCTCACTTTCCGGCACGCAAAATGAAACAGTGTTTAGCGCACGATTAATTAAGTTTTAGCTATTTTTTAAGAAATAGATTAATATAATTTTTTTAAGCAATTGTATAGAAACTTTTTGTAAAAAACCGTACCTTTTAGCAGTTTAAAAAGCATGCGCCCGAAAAATAAGGAGGAGGACTTGGGAACCTATCCTACCGAACACAGCCTATATCCAACACGGAAAGAGGCCCACTTTGATCTGTTTCCGGAAGGAAACCACCTCGTATCCTTCGAGATAAAAAGGCCTCTTTTGTTTTGTTTTCCTAAATGTTGCAATGTTGCGCAACAACTCTTTTCCTGATAGCGCTTCAAGCATTGCTACTGAACTTAAGAAAGAAGATTAATTAATCTTATCACCAATTATCAGGTTGCATCGACCAGCAAATAAACACTTCTAAAATTCATGCCGAGCTGGCCACCACCAGCTTTTCAGGTCCGGCTAGCGTTATCCCAAATTATGATGATCTCGTTTGGTATAATTATGCTCGAACATTTAAGTGGTTGCTAAACTTAACTTTTTTTAGAGCAATTTTACGATTCTTAAGGAGGTATCATGATGTAAAAAAAAAATTAATGTAAAATTTAGTACTTAATAGTATTTAGGTATATCAAGATATACCAAATTTAGTAATTTACAATAGAAAAAGTAATACCTCATAGTGCCAGCTCAAGAACCGTAAAATTCCTCCTTTTTTAAACTTATGTTTTACATAATTGAAATTGACAATATATGATGTATAAGGATTGTATTTGCACTAACCACATCTCTTATCTGTAAAACAAACCAACCGTTTATTTTAATGGTAAATTTTAAAAGATAAGCATCACACAACATAAAACGATAGTTATTTTTTGCTCCGATAGTTCGACGCGATCACCCTATGTGCTTCCTACGCGAAAATCAATTTGTCCACGGCGGTAAAAATTGGTGGCCAAGCCAGCAAAAAAAGTGGACGTCTGGACCGTCCGATCTCCTCCGAAAATAACGCGAGACCATCCGATCACACAAAAAAGAAGAAAATCTCGCTCGTGTGGCGGCCTAATCCCAGCGGCCAACCGCTCGCAGAGCCAGGCCAACCAACGTGCCGATGGTAATAAATAATATTTTGTTTTCTTCATTGAAAATTTCAGTGCAGCTTCAACATCATGCACGCCACCAACTCCCCACATTTCAACTGATATTTGTCCATGTTATCGAATCATTGGTTTTTGTTCCGGTATGATATTTTTTTTCCTTAATGAGCTGAAAATTTTGTGGCTGTTTAGATGTATCTACTCAACAGATTTCTCATATCTTACTAATTTCTTTGTTGTGATCATTGCAGATAATGATTGGGATCCTCTTTTTTCTATTTGAGTTCTATGATGATCAGTTGCTTGCATTTCTAGTTTTGACTCTTGTATGGTTGTGTGAGCTATTTACGATGATCAGGTACTGTTTCCATATACATATTGCTGGAATGCTTTACTATTTCGAGGAAATACTATTTTAATCATGTGAGATTTCTGTGCTGTGAAGCGTCTGTCCTACTAACTTATTCATGTGAAATTATGAGGAAACAAACAGGGTTTAGTCATATGAGAGAGCAATTAGATTAGAATAGTAGGCACTTGAGCATAATATAGGTGCATTTAACATTTGCAACTTTCAAGCATGCATTATCAGAATTGTTGTCATGCATAGCAAATTCGGTCTGTCTGAATTTACTGAATTTTGTGTCCTTTGCAGTGTGAGGACATCTATATCAATGCAGTTCTTCCCGCGCTTTTTCTTGCTGTATTTCTTGGTTTTCCACATTTACTTCTTCTCGTACACATATGGTATGACTACATATGTCTTTTTGGTGACCTATATTGGCAAGAAACTACTGGAATATCCTATCGATATATGACTTGCATATTGCTGTATTTATCAGGCTTCTCCTACCTGGCCTTTTCTGCCACCGCGGCGTTCATGCAACATCTAATTTTATATTTTTGGAACCGCTTCGAGGTATGCTAATATGCATTTTTACCTGTGTATTTCCTGTTCTTTATTTTGGATTTATCAGTCATTACTGCTTGTTTATTGCTTTGGCCTGCAAATTTTTTTTTTATATTTTCCCCTTTGATATTAGGCCATTTCTAATTTCTGAACACTGCTTAGGATTTAGTGCTAGCCTTGCTTTCATCTTCATTTATTAAACTGGAATGATCACCTGAACTTGGTCAATTCACTGAGGAAATAGATTAGGGTTCACGCAAGTAGGGGACAAATTGTATATTTAATGCATGTTTAACAGCAAAACAAAAAAAAAGTCCATGTCCCCATTGTATTTACTTGGCTTGTGTTGCTTTAGGTGCCAGCCCTTCAGAGATTCATTAGAAGCCGAGCTCACCTTCACCAACAAACGGGTGTTCAGATCACATCCTCAACCATCTATACATCAACATTACATATAGCAAGGGTAAATATGAGGGACCCTGGCGCAATGAATGAGGGCCTTGGTGCTGCTCGTGAAGCAGATGCCCTGCTGGTTCCGGATGAGCCTAACAGGAACCAACAAGAGGGTCAACCAATTGAAAATGCAGAGTTAGTGGCCAACAATCCTCTGCACTATCAAGATCAAAACCCTCAGCAACCTGGCAATGCTCCGGCAGGCTCTGGCTCCTTGAATCCATTTGGTTCCCTTTTATTGTGGTTGCTAGGAGGCGGAGCTTCTGATGGCATAGTATCTTTCTTCTCTATGTTTAGAGATGTCCGTGATCATGGTCAAGATTACACTGATCCACCTCGAAATGAAAATGGTCAGGTAACATAGAAAATATAGGAAGGAAAACAGAAGGGAATTGCAGACGAAGGACACTGGTGGAGGGCGGTTGGGCGAAAGTCGCCTATGTTATTAAGCAAGCTGATATGTTGCCCGCTCCACCATCAAAGGATAATGACGAATATGCATTGCAGACTTGTGTCGGCTGAACATACCGCGTTAAGCTGCAGAATCTGTTAATTTCTTTTCTTTTTCGTTGTTGAGTAAGGTTGCTGAATTGTACCTACTCATGACATGTGTACATTCCCTACCGTCTGAATGGGCAAGCCCGGCCTATTCTTGTACAGAAATGTTCTTCAGCTCATCTCATTTTGCTTTTTCTGTTGAAATCTTTTGTACCCTATATAGGTTGGAACTGCAACATGCAGTATTGCAGGCTTGCGCTGCGCTCCTGTGTGTTCTACAAAAGAATTGTGTAGCTTGTCAATGCAATTTTGTGCTGACAAATTATATTCGATTTGGATTTGTTACAAGACAATTTACCGATGGCTCTGTGATTTTGTTCTCTTTCGTCGAATGTTGTCACGGGAAATTGTTTCGATGTGTAAGGCGTGCTTTGGCTGCATTTGGTACCGAACTGAACCGAATGGTCCATAAATCCCATGTACGTTTTGGAAGCATGCAACAGGAGGGATTTGCATCCTTCACTTGAAAATAGCAGGTGAATTTGAATCAAACTATTTGCAGATCAGAACGTTCTTGTGTACTCCCTCCATCCCTGAACCTAAGTTTTTGGTTTTTATATTTTCGGAGAAGAGAGATTCTTAAAAATCCCTATACATTTATGGTTTTTCCTATACTAGTATCTTAAAAGCGGAGTTGTTTTTCATTCATCCCCTTATGCTAACATGCTCAGTGCATCAGTACATAATCACCGTCGCTTCTTAAATATATGGGCCTGATCCATTGAAGTTAATTTGATCTATCTCTAATTATATGTGTAGTACTCCCTCCGTCCCAAAAAAAAAGACAAACCATGTGTTTCCGTGTCCAACTTTAAATGTTCGTCTTATATAAATTTTTTTTTATAATTCGTATTTTCATAGTTGTTAGATGATAAAACATGATTAATATTTTATGCATGACTTGTCTTTTTAGTTTTTTTCATAATTTTTTCAAATAAGACGGACGGTCAAACATTGGACACGGAAACCAGGGTTTGTCTTTTTTTGGGACGGAGGAGTACCTGTTTATAGTGTACGTAGGAGTGAAGAAAAAACGTTTCCAGTTTTGCTCCAAGCAAGGCGAGTTTAGTTCCAAACTTTTTTATCACATCAAAACTTTCCTTATACACATAAATTTTTCAACTTTTTTCGTCACATCATTCCACTTTTAACTGAACTAAACACACCCGTACTACTATTTTAGATAAGGTTGCTTGCAAACACGGCGGGTCGTTTCAAATAATTGCTACTTTGGGCGCGCGCCCACTCAACCAGAAACGAGGCCAACGCGGCCGCCCTCTCCCCCAAAAACAATTTCAAACCTCGCTTCGGCCGCCGAGCCGCTCTGCACTGTCCCCCCCATCCCCTCTCCCTTCTCCCCCATTTCAAATCCGAAAATCTCCAAGCGCTCCGCGGCGTCGCGTGGTCCCTTCTCCCATCTCCCTCCCCTCCTCTTCCGAAGGCGGCGAAACCCAAGCAGAGCGGGCGAGATCTCGCGCGGCGGCGGCGATGACATGGCGGAGGGGGAGTTCGCGCTGCCGGACGAGGTCCTGGCGGTGATGCCGCGGGACCCGTACGAGCAGCTGGATCTGGCGCGGCGCATCACGGCGCTGGCCGTGGCCGGGCGGGTGACCGGGCTGGAGCGCGGAGGCGGCGCGGCTGAGGGAGTCCGCCGCGGACAAGGACCGCGAGAACGGGGAGCTGCGGGAGCGCGTCGCGCTGCTCGACCGCGCCCTGCAGGAGACCAACGCCAGGCTCCGCGCCGCGCTCGAGGACAACGTCGGTGGCGCCACCGCGGCTCTCTCCTGTTAAGGGTTTTTTCTTATTGGCTGCCCCCTCGATTTGTTGATTTGATTTCGGTGTCTGCTTTTGTGGATACAGATTAAGCTGAGCAAGGAGCGGGACTCGTTGGCGCAGACGTCCAAGAAGCTGGCGCGGGACCTGCAGAAGGTGATTTATTTGATCTTCTTCATTGTTCGAATGCTTGCTTGTAGATGTCTGTCGGTGTATTATTAGATGGTCCACCTTTGACTAGACGCCTCTAATTGAACTATCTATGAAGATTAATTTTAGGAGAAGCAGGGGAAAGTGCGCTTTTATGCTGCAAATTGGAGTGAGTTAGGGAGTAAATATGGAGTTCGTTAGATGTTTAATGCCATTTATAACGATAGCGAAGAAGGGTCATTTTGCTGATTGCAGCCAATGTAAAGGCAAGTAAAGATTGGCCATCAGCTGGTTATTTTTCTTCTGAAATGAATACTGCCCGTCCAATCCCACATCCATGTTGATCCCTGGATATTTGATCACAAAAATAGTGGTAATCCCACTGTGGGATGCAAGAACTCCTTTAGGACTGAAAAAAATGAGGCGCTGTTCTTCTTTTCACTTTCTTTTGAGCTGTTTAAGCAATGAGTGAGATGACTGTTCAGCTTATCAGTCTGTGTTTTCTAATATCTAACCTCTACAACACTCTGAATTCTGTTTTTTTCTTTCCTTTGCTTTGCTTCTATCAGCTGGAGTCCTTCAAGAGGCATCTGATGCAGTCACTACGTGATGATAGTTCATCGGTGAGTTCATCTACTCATCCAATGGATCCCATAATGGACTATGAGCAATTATTGGTCCATTTTTATTATTTCTTCTCTAGCTTGTAGTAATGTTTGTTCTTTGCGCTTGATTCTCTGCTGAATCCTCCCAAGCAGCCACAAGAAACGGTTGACATTACCACATGTGATCAGTCAATATCATCAAAAGCATCATCTTGTGGAGGTTTTGCCCTATTCGAATGCCCTTCATATATTTGTCATAGAAAATGTCCGGCACCAATCTCAAACTAATATTTTCATCGAACATTGCAGATGGAGATTCAATCACCCACACTACAACAAATCTACTGAGCACCTCTCTGGATGTTGGAAGCACAGTCCAAGAAGGTATTATTAGCTTTTCACTCATTGTTTGTTTTGATTTTGTTGAATTATTCTGGCAACATAAGTTTCCATGCACTGAATTTTCTCTAATTCTCTTAGGTACAGTGTCAAAGCCTCCAATACAGAAGTATGCCCTCTCATCACACATCACCCCCCGCCTTGCTCCAGAAGCTACACCAAAAATTATGTCAACTTCTGCTTCTCCGAGAAGAATGTCTACAACAGCAACACCAAAATTGATGTCTGGAACTACTTCACCATCAAAAACTCGAATTGAAGGATACATGTCCATGACACCATGGTACCCCTCAAGCAAGCAATCGTCAGCAGCTAACTCACCTCCAAGGGGACGTCCCAACCCAGGTTTCATTTATCCTGAACCCTGAAGGTATATGTTTTCTGAAGCTATTGTATGGAATGTAATATAATGCTTGGGTTTTCAGGTCGCACTCCTCGTATTGATGGAAAAGAATTTTTCCGTCAGGCCAGGTCTGTTGATATCTTGCGCTTCAAATTTTAAATCGAAACCAAGATAGATGTATTATCATTGATAGAACTCTATTATAATTCCAGGAGCCGCCTATCATACGAACAATTTGGAGCATTCTTAGCCAACATCAAGGAACTCAATGCTCATAAGCAATCAAGAGAGGTACCACACTTGCATCTGTTGGCTAGTTTATGAGACATGATTACATTATGTCATTACATGATTACAATAGCATATTTACATATGAACCAGGATACTCTCAAGAAGGCTGAAGAGATCTTTGGTCCAGACAACAAAGATCTTTACCTCTCTTTCCAAGGCTTGCTGAACCGAAGCTTACCATAGAGCATATGCTTCACATTGGTCCCGCTTCTGGTAAGGTTTCTTACAAAAATAAAGTGTTTCACCATCCATGATTCATATGCTGAGAAATTTTTATCATGACAAATTATGCTAACTTCTTGTAAGAACTGCAGATAATGTGAAGTTATTCAATTGGATTAACTTATTGCATCTAGAGGTGTGGCGTCCAATATGCAGCTGCACTTTTTGGGTCATATGAACCTGCATTAGGTTATGAAGTGATGGGGTCTGTCCGACATCAGGGTGGCTGTTTTATTTATGTATTTGTAAAAAATGGGTAGCAATTCGTTGCCCATATTATCCATGGGAGCCAGCCTTGTAAAATTGCAGATACAATCGTGAAAGTATTTAAGCCTCATGGCAACCTTAAGTTGCAATATTAGTCTGATATCTACTTCATCAAACTAAGGCATTTTACATCTCTGCTACAGATGGTTCACAGATCATAAAACATGCCCAGAATCAAAGAACATTTGTACAAACATAGATAGCACCATCTGCATTTCCCACAGCATAGTTCAGCTGCTTTAACCAAGTAAATTGTCACGAGCAACAAAGTTTCTTGCAATGGATAACACAACTCAGTGAATGCACACCCAATGTCTGTAACAGTGTTCTACCTTCTCATAGAAGGACAGCCAAAAAAAAAAGCCCCTGATATATCCCAGTAGAAGAAGGTTTAGGAGGAGGCCTCTCTGCCTATGTTCACCTCCCTCCCAGTGTCACGCTGCTACTGCGCACACATTGCCATATACTTTACTCACTTGACTCTACTATGAACTAGTACTATACCATACCATACCATCTGTCACTTAACTCCAAAAACATCACCTGATCATCATGACAGCTACAATCAGCTAGTAGTACTACCTTGATCAAAGCCCTAGTAGGACCAGAAGCCGAAGTCCGGCTGGTCCACCACCATGTCCAGCTCCGGCGTGGGCTTGCAGAGCGGCTCCGGCTCCGCCGTCTTGGCCGGCGACGACATGGACGACGGCGAGCCGGTGGTGGTGGTGGTGCTCCCGCCTCCGCCTCCGCCGCGCGCCCGGAGGCGGCGGCCGATGTAGTCGTTGCTCATCCTCAGCCTGACCATCTCCGCCTGCGCCAGCGCCAGCTGCGCCTGCAGCGCCTCCACCTGCTGCTGCAGCGACGAGATGGCGCCGACGCAGCCGTAGATCGGGTCCCTCACCCGCGCGTTCGCCTCGTACACCAGGCTGCTCACGGCGTCCCCCCTGTGCTGCACCGGTATCTCCTGCATTCCACCACAATCCCAAAGTTTCAGACATACTGAATGATTGTCATAGCAGCAGAGTTTCAGTCATGTCACATCTGAATGATCTGGTTTTGTGCAGGCACCAGTACTACATGACAAGGTAGAAGAAACGTCCATTCCCACCTGACAATCGTGCAAGCACACACACAGTGAGCCAGTGACATTGTGACAAGGCTACTAGGAGGCTAGGGCCAAGGAGAAGAAATTGAGAAAAGATGGTGGCGATTTGGGGGGGGGTCTCTCTGGTTCGAAGAAAAGGGAATGGAAGGAAGGATTTTTAGGGACATTTTTGCATGTTTGGTGCAGCCGAAAGCTTTTTTTCTTTTTCTATTTACGCAGCATGTGCGAGCCTTGTGTGAAGGTGATTGCCCAAGGCTGCTGAGACTGGGAGGACGAGGCCGTACACCACCACTGATGGGCTACTGTTTCAGGCGGCTCGACACATGGGGGAGGGTTCAGTTTGGAGATCACTATGCTGAGGTCTCTGTCGATTTAACAGTGAAAGTAGGATCTTTGCCATGTTTATTTTGATGCACATGCCCAGTACATGTGCCACTCACGGTGAAAACTGAAGAACAAGTGCAAAATTCTGAAAGTTCAATTCTGAACTTGGCATACCCAGGAAATGAATTTAGGCTGGCTGCTAGTAAACAGAAAATATAGTTGCCGAATTTGTCAAAATCTCGGTGTATTCAGAATCTACTATTACACCATCTAATACAGTATATCATTCTGAGATTATCAGGCCTTCGTTCAAAAAAATGTTCTTTTTTTCCTGAGAATTGCAGGCTACTTGTTGAGAAAACACCGTAATCAAACGAAACCACTAAGCCAATATTATCCCTAGTACTAGCATCGTCATCAGGGGGAAACTTTCTTAACCATATATGTTAAAAATAAGCAAGCCATTTCTGGCGAAACAAGATATCAATTTTGCGCACTACTACACAAGTACACATTTGACAAACTGTGGGGCAAACAATGGCAAGAAACATCACATCTTTCTAATGAATTGGCACGGACACAACACTGAAAAAGAAAAAAAAGATCCAAGAACTGGTAGTAACTCGACTGTCGGACTGTGCCTGTGTGTGCATGAGCGCGCTGATACAGAGAAGAAGGCGGTAAAGAGATTGTAGACGGAAACAGAGGAAATTGAGGTCTCGAGAGACGTGCAGTTCACATGGAAACAGCTAGGCAGAGAAGAGGAGAGATTGAGAGAAGAAGCAGCGATCGATCAGTATACCTGGAGGAGCTTGCTGACATTGCTGGCGCCGAAGACCTTGTGGACGTTGGCGAACTTGTGCGGCTCGCCCGGCGGGAAGTAGGGCGCGAACACGCACCCCGCCGCGCACCGCCGCCGCAGCAGCTTGCACGCCGCGCATGGCGACGCCGCCGAC
>CM020189.1:17466252-17477583 GCA_009805545.1 Oryza longistaminata
ATCCACTTTCAGTCATCTCAGTGCTCAATTTTTAAATTCTGAATTATTTGTATTCTCCTTAGAAGAACCTAATTGGTTGAAAATGCTTGGATTCCAATGCATTGGAATAGTTGTCTTTGATATATACTTATATAGTGTACAAAATTTGAATCTTATAACTATATGTGATAACGGGGGAGTAATATTTATTTTGGGACGGATGGAGTAAGAACTCAAGTTGATTAGAGCATTATCTATCTCTTTCACATTAAAAACTATACTATACTTTTCTTCTTTTGGGATAGAGAAAGTAGTTGAAGTAATAACTTGGTTTGAATGCTTTTGTGCAGACTTTTCTTCTTTCTAGCTAGCATCTGATTGATTCAGAGCAGCTTCTCTTCATCCTCTCCTTTTACTTTTCTTACTCACTAGAAAAGGTTAAAAGAATCCTCTTGTTCAGAAGGAAACAAAGGGACATTTTTCTTTTACAAGCAGCCATCAGTGAAGCCAAGGTAGGGCAGTACAAACATGAGAGCCCACACAGTGCTGACCAAATAATGGAGCCCAATCATCACGTCTGAGCATTCTTGTGTCTATGGAAGGCAGAAAAGGAAGACATGGGTTGTTGCTTTTTCTCTCTACTAGGCTGTGGTTAGATCCAAAGTTTGGATCCAAACTTCAGTCTTTTTCCATCACATCAACTTGTCATACACACATAACTTTTCAGTCACATCATCTCCACTTTCAACCAAAATTCAAACTTTGCGCTGGACTAAACACAGCCTAGGGTTACTACTAATTGATGAAATTGTTGTCAGGGAGTGGCTACCTCGTAGGTGTGGAGTAGCCGGCCGCTGAATGGGAGACAAGGGCATTAATGAGCTACAATCCTGCACTGCTTGCCAATAGAACCGAGAGATTATCTTTCTGGAGCCCAGCCAAAATGGTTCTGGATACGCTGTCTCAGGTACAATAGCAAACTATTAGCCAGCTATAAACATATTTTAATGAGATAAATGATTAGAAAGAAGAGCAGCGGGCTACAGATCTGTAGCCAGCTGCAGTACGGACTTCAAGACGCAATGTGTGTATGACAGGTGGGACCATATATTTATAGTATAGTAAGTAACTATTGTATGAATTGGCTATTAGATTGGCTATAGATGAATTGAAACCAGTAGTGGGCTATACTATTAAACTTGCTCTAAATGACATTTAGGCCTATGGAGTAGTAGTACTCCCAAGTGTAACTGAAAGAGAGAGGAAATGTTGGGCTAGTAGGCCCAGCTTATTTGAGTGGCTTTGACTGATATCTGTTCAACTCATCTGTAAATTGTAAACAAGCCTTTGGATTTTTATCCTGAAGTTTTGCCACTCGGATAAACAGCTACTCCCCTTCTAAAAAAAAAGTCTACTTCTTGGCCCATACCTTCTGTGGTGTAACTAAGGAATTGTTCAGTTTGTCGAGCAATCTTACTAAAATTTATCTAGATTTTGACATTACAAAATTTTGGTAGCATTTAATATGTTTGGTTTTTAACATTACCAAATTTCAATAGTTTTTTTTTGGGAGAACTTTTGGAACTATCAAATTTTAGTAGAGTTAGTACATTATGTGTGGTTAAAAGCGACGACAAACTGGATCCCTTTGATTTGGAGGAAAAACATAGGAATTTTAGAGGATTTCAGTCCTATGGGAAAATTTCCTATAAAGCCCTTTGAAACAAACGATTGAATCCTATTCAATCCTTTGAAATTCTTGTGGAATGGACAATCCTATAGAGATTTTGGAGGAAATTTAGCAAGCTTCAACCTCTTGGTAACTTTCCTTGAGTCTATCTCTCTCATCCAATTCCCGCGTTTTTCCTATGGTTCATTCAAACGGTCATTCCTGTGTTTTTTCTGCGTTTTGCATTCTTTTGTTTTACACTTACATTCCTATCAAAATCCTACATTTTTTCTACTCCTACGTTTTCTCAATCCTGCGAGTCAAAGGGCCCTAAATATATCATGCCAAGTATGCAAAGTGTGCAAGAGCTAATTCGCGCGCGCGCGTTGGCGGCGCACGTTTTAGGCCCACGCCCCGTACAACCTGGCGCATGCATGAAGCGAACAGCGTCCACGTTGTAAGTTATTTTTTTACCGGAAAAGCGACATCCACGCGTTTTTTAAGTTTCCTTTTGCCCTTTTTCGTGATTTTTTTATTTAGATGTTGAATATTTCATTTTCAATCCGAGTTGAAAGTTTTCAAATCTTGACTTGAAAGTTTCAAATATCAAGTTAAAAGTTTTCAAATTTGAATTGAAAGTTTTCAAATCTAGGTTGAAAGTTTTCAAATATGTGTTGAAAGTTTTCAAATCTGAATTGAAAGTTTTTAAATCTGGGTTGAAAGTTTTCAAATTTGAATTGAAAGTTTTTAAATCTGAGTTGGAAGTTTTTAAATCTTTAGTTGAAAGTTTTTAAGATTTTGAGATGAAAGTTTTTTAATCTGAGATGAAAGTTTTTAAATCTGAGTTGAAAGTTTTCAAATCTTGACTTAAATAGTTGAAAGTTTTTAAGATTTGAGTTGAAAGTTTTTAAGATTTGAGTTGAAAGTTTTTAAGATTTTAGTTAATTTTTTTGAATCTGAATTGAAAGTTTTTAAATCTTTAGTTAATTTTTTTAAAATCCGAGTTGAAAGTTTTCAAATCTTGACTTGAAAGTTTCAAATATCAAGTTAAAAGTTTTCAAATCTGAGTCGAAAGTTTTCAAATCTTGGTTGAAAGTTTTCAAATCTGGGTCGAAGTTTTCAAATCTGGGTTGAAAGTTTCCAAATTTGAGTGAAAAGTTCTAATTATGATTTTTTTCTAAAAAAAACTAATACTAACAATTATTATTAGCAATAATTAACATCATCAATGCTAATCGGCATTATTAGCGCTTAGGAGGAGAGGCCTAAGAGGGGGGCGTGCGCGGCTGCATCGGCCGGTTAGGCAGCTAGCGCGCACGCGCCCATTAGGAAGCCCCTGCAAAGTGCACACTTGCACGTAGTATTTCGCCGCGATTTTTACCCACCCTTTTGTGTGAATGGTAGTGAAACATGTAAGGAAAATCAAGTGAATATCCAACACTGGAAAGTAGAAAGGGTGTAGACACTGGTGATGCTAATATCATCCATCTCACTCATCACTGTTGGTGATTTAACCGGTCAGGTATTATGATGTTCATTCATGTATGTGTTAACTTGAGTTGTACCCCAAGAATCTTCTTTTTATTTACTCAAGGTTTGAATGCTTTTGTGCAGACTTTTCTTCTTTCTAGCTAGCATCTGATTGATTCAGAGCAGCTTCTCTTCATCCTCTCCTTTTACTTTTCTTACTCACTAGAAAAGGTTAAAAGAATCCTCTTGTTCAGAAGGAAACAAAGGGACATTTTTCTTTTACAAGCATCCATCAGTGAAGCCAAGGTAGGGCAGTACAAACATGAGAGCCCACACAGTGCTGACCAAATAATGGAGCCCAATCATCACGTCTGAGCATTCTTGTGTCTATGGAAGGCAGAAAAGGAAGACATGGGTTGTTGCTTTTTCTCTCTACTAGGGCTGTGGTTAGATCCAAAGTTTAGATCCAAACTTCAGTCTTTTTCCATCACATCAACTTGTCATACACACATAACTTTTCAGTCACATCATCTCCACTTTCAACCAAAATTCAAACTTTGCGCTGGACTAAACACAGCCTAGGGTTACTACTAATTGATGAAATTGTTGTCAGGGAGTGGCTACCTCGTAGGTGTGGAGTAGCCGGCCGCTGAATGGGAGACAAGGGCATTAATGAGCTACAATCCTGCACTGCTTGCCAATAGAACCGAGAGATTATCTTTCTGGAGCCCAGCCAAAATGGTTCTGGATACGCTGTCTCAGGTACAATAGCAAACTATTAGCCAGCTATAAACATATTTTAATGAGATAAATGATTAGAAAGAAGAGCAGCGGGCTACAGATCTGTAGCCAGCTGCAGTACGGACTTCAAGACGCAATGTGTGTATGACAGGTGGGACCATATATTTATAGTATAGTAAGTAACTATTGTATGAATTGGCTATTAGATTGGCTATAGATGAATTGAAACCAGTAGTGGGCTATACTATTAAACTTGCTCTAAATGACATTTAGGCCTATGGAGTAGTAGTACTCCCAAGTGTAACTGAAAGAGAGAGGAAATGTTGGGCTAGTAGGCCCAGCTTATTTGAGTGGCTTTGACTGATATCTGTTCAACTCATCTGTAAATTGTAAACAAGCCTTTGGATTTTTATCCTGAAGTTTTGCCACTCGGATAAACAGCTACTCCCCTTCTAAAAAAAAAGTCTACTTCTTGGCCCATACCTTCTGTGGTGTAACTAAGGAATTGTTCAGTTTGTCGAGCAATCTTACTAAAATTTATCTAGATTTTGACATTACAAAATTTTGGTAGCATTTAATATGTTTGGTTTTTAACATTACCAAATTTCAATAGTTTTTTTTTTGTGGGAGAACTTTTGGAACTATCAAATTTTAGTAGAGTTAGTACATTATGTGTGGTTAAAAGCGACGACAAACTGGGTCCCTTTGATTTGGAGGAAAAACATAGGAATTTTAGAGGATTTAAGTCCTATGGGAAAATTTCTTATAAAGCCCTTTGAAACAAACGATTGAATCCTATTCAATCCTTTGAAATTCTTGTGGAATGGACAATCCTATAGAGATTTTGGAGGAAATTTAGCAAGCTTCAACCTCTTGGTAACTTTCCTTGAGTCTATCTCTCTCATCCAATTCCCGCGTTTTTCCTATGGTTCATTCAAACGGTCATTCCTGTGTTTTTTCTGCGTTTTGCATTCTTTTGTTTTACACTTACATTCCTATCAAAATCCTACATTTTTTCTACTCCTACGTTTTCTCAATCCTGCGAGTCAAAGGGCCCTAAATATATCATGCCAAGTATGCAAAGTGTGCAAGAGCTAATTCGCGCGCGCGCGTTGGCGGCGCACGTTTTAGGCCCACGCCCCGTACAACCTGGCGCATGCATGAAGCGAACAGCGTCCACGTTGTAAGTTATTTTTTTACCGGAAAAGCGACATCCACGCGTTTTTTAAGTTTCCTTTTGCCCTTTTTCGTGATTTTTTTGTTTATATGTTGAATATTTCATTTTCAATTTTAGTTGAAAGTTTTTAAGATTTGAGTTAAATTTTTTTGAATCTGAGTTGAAAGTTTTTAAATCTTTAGTTAATTTTTTTAAAATCCGAGTTGAAAGTTTTCAAATCTTGACTTGAAAGTTTCAAATATCAAGTTAAAAGTTTTCAAATCTGAGTCGAAAGTTTTCAAATCTTGGTTGAAAGTTTTCAAATCTGGGTCGAAGTTTTCAAATCTGGGTTGAAAGTTTCCAAATTTGAGTGAAAAGTTCTAATTATGATTTTTTTCTAAAAAAAACTAATACTAACAATTATTATTAGCAATAATTAACATCATCAATGCTAATCGGCATTATTAGCGCTTAGGAGGAGAGGCCTAAGAGGGGGGCGTGCGCGGCTGCATCGGCCGGTTAGGCAGCTAGCGCGCACGCGCCCATTAGGAAGCCCCTGCAAAGTGCACACTTGCACGTAGTATTTCGCCGCGATTTTTACCCACCCTTTTGTGTGAATGGTAGTGAAACATGTAAGGAAAATCAAGTGAATATCCAACACTGGAAAGTAGAAAGGGTGTAGACACTGGTGATGCTAATATCATCCATCTCACTCATCACTGTTGGTGATTTAACCGGTCAGGTATTATGATGTTCATTCATGTATGTGTTAACTTGAGTTGTACCCCAAGAATCTTCTTTTTATTTACTCAAGGGTGGGGGACACTGTCTGCTTGGGCCTTAGTACTGCCAACAAATGGCTTCTGATCTCTCCCTCTCTTTCTGATCTTTGTGTAGGGAATGAGATCATGAACTTGTATGTGGAGACTGGAGAGGGCCAGTTGGTCTAAACGTGAATCATTACAGATATAATTATGTATGGCATGTGCTTGGAGCATGATATATCCAAAGATATATATCTACATATGTTGAACAGCAGGGGACCACCAATCAGTGGGCTATGGTTGTCTAATATTCGTGTACAAATAGTTAAAAGGGCAAGGGCCAACTCGAGGGTATTTGTGGCCTAATTCTTGGCCGTCATTGCTATTGTATCAAATTACTTCAACTCCTGTAAGCTTTAATTCGTTCCCAGCATGCTCCCACCTAATTAATGACCACTTATTCGCTCTCTCGCTCCTACGACCAACATTGATCGCTTGCTCACCACCTTTTATCTCTACTATGAACGTTTATTCATGGTTTCTTTTGAACAGTATAAAACTAGTCACAATTAATTAAGTATTAGTTTTAAAAAATTGAACAATAGATCAATATAATTTTTAAATCAACTTTCCTATAGAAAAGTTTCACAAAAATACACATCATTTAACAGTTCAGGAAGCGTGCCCATAGAAAACAGGGAGTATAAGTTGGGAATTAAAGGGGAGAAAATAACACATCCTCAGGTTGCGTTCGAAGGAGCCGTTTGGCTTAACTATTTAGTGGCATGAATACTAAAACCTTATATTTGATTAATTAAGTAATAAGTTCTATAAACTTGAAGAATGGATTTGTTTAATTTTTTAAAAGAAACTTTTACATGAAAAGTTTTTACACAAAATACACCGTTTAACAGTTCGGAAAACATGCTAACGGAAAACGAGGAAGTTGTCGTTTCATGTTTCCATCTAGAATTATTTAGCCTAGCTAGACATTAACATATTCCCTGTTAATTGTGAAAAAAAATGACTAGTATGGTTTTTTCTTCATGATTCTAGCTAAATCATGGATGAATATCCCTAACCTAACCCCAGCCCAAGTGGGGCCCATGTGGGGTGCGGCCCAAGCCAGGTGGAGGACGACCTAGGATCCTGCCATCTCCATAAATAGCTTGGTACCCCTTCAGGTTTTCTTGGGTTTTGTTTAGATTAAACTTTAGCTTGACTACTTTGCCATGTAATCCCGTGATCGGTTAGATCGCCGGTTTACTCGTTACGGAACCCCAACTTATCATTTGTATTCAATTCCTATATGCAATATCAGATTGCTTTTATCTTGTTCTTGCTTGTTTCTTCGATTTGTTTGCAGGAATAAGGTTTATCTGTACCGGCAAGATCAACAACCCACAGAGAGGTGTATCGATCGCTAAGTCGCAACACAACAACGTCTAGTACGGTTGTAGTCGGGTCGTCAACATTTCTCCCAAATCGTAGTTATCTTCAACTCACTGAAAGATCGGGTCAACAACAGCCTTGGGTGTTGAATGGAACTCAGGTTCCATCAGGTATGAAAGGGATTGAGTGAGTTTTTAGGGGTACACATAGAATTTACTCAATTTCATCATTCCTTACGGCCTGTTTGGTAAGAGCAGGGAAGGGGAATGGGAGTTAGAGGAGGGAGTTTAAAGTGGGATTAGTCATGGGAGTTGGATTTTTATTCCCTATGCCTTGTTTGGTTTATATTAGAGATTACAGCTGATTCCCATCAAGTCTCGTGAATTAACAGGGTCCCCCAGGGATGGGATCGGTGGGAGTTGGATAGATTAATTCCCCATCCCAATCCCTCTGAAATTCTCAAGCCCTCTAACCAAACTAGAGATTAAAATGCTCAATCTCCTAAACTCCCATTCCCACTCTCAAACTCCCTCCAACTAGGGGTGAAAACGGTAACGGTAATTACCGGCCGACCGGCGTTCGTTTTCGACTTTCTACCGGCCGAGTCATATGGAAATGGTAATTTGTTCGAGCCAAGCCCAAGCCTAACCGTAAAGTATAGACTCGGTTCGAGTTTATATCAAGCTTGAGCCTAACCACTTAAGCTCGCTCGACCTCGGCTCGTTGACATATGTAGAATTAGAGATAGGCCTCGCCGATTCCAGAACGCAAAAGAAAGCGCAACCAATTGCCCTCGAGAATGATATCCCCAAGCTAGATGCACCACCTGATCACCGCACCCATCGTTTCCCACTACTCCGATAGCTGAGATGGAAGATTTAATTCGCTGGTATCTGTAACCCTAAAAATATCGCGCTTTGCTTGCCAAAAGCTCGCGCATATGCGTCGCTCACGCTCGCTGTGATCTGCAACGTGTTGGTCGTGGCCTGAACTTCGCCACCGGCAGGCGGCGGTGACAGATGAAATCAGCAGAATGCAACAGGAGCAGAGTGCCATGTGAAGGGTCTTGCTTTCTTGATCATCACGACACAGCGATGCATCTCGCTCTTTTGGTTTTGTTTTCGTTTGTTCCCCTGAATACTACACGTTGGTCACGTTTGATTTCCCCTGGCAAAGGAAGATTTGCTTCTGCGTTTTGATGCAATGCCAAAATCCTCTCTTACCAAAGGACAGGAGTAGTTCGAGACATAGGCCGTGTTTAGTTCATCCCAACTACCCCTAACTTTTAATTTTCCATCACATCACATCACATCCAATTATCCAAAACTTTTCTACACACATAAACTTCTAACTTTTTTTTTCCAAACTTCCAACTTTTCCCAAACTTTTAACTTTTTTCAGGAACTAAACACAGCCATAGCAACAATAGGTTTAGGTTTTGAGAGATAGCAATCAGGGTTCAGTTTGAGAATTAATATTCAGTTCATGCGTGGTTGCTTGTCCTTACTGTGGTGGTGTTATTTTCTCCCGAAGATGAAGATTAAGTTTTTTACGTAAAATGAGATGGTATTAACGTATGATTGATTGAATTTTAATTATTACGAACTTGAAAAATAGATTAATATGATATTTTAGAGCAACTTTCATATAGAAAGTTTTCGTACGAAACACATCGTTTAGCAGTTTAAAAAGCGTGACACGAAAATTTTTATCTTCATCCAACTTTTGTTGGAGAAATGAACAGGACATGTGTCTCTCTGTCAGGTGCTCGCGTGGGTTTGGCTTCTCTTTGCAAGGCGATGGAAAAAAACAATTATTCAGCTGTGTGATATGATCATGCCAGACACAGGCTTGATTCGAAGGACTTTCGGTGTAAGTCTGAATTCTAGATTTATCATGCAGGTTCAATATTTGACTTAAGCAAACACTTTAGATGATTTTCAGCATATAAATATGGCCAGCGCTAGCGCTAGCTTCATACTTTCTGCGCATGCAGCCCTTGTTACTTGTTTGCTAATTTTTTTTTTTAAAAAAAGACAAGATATATTAATATGAAATATATCACTCCACAGATATGCAATGCCAAATTCAACTTTTACAAGTTGCAAAAAAACTAAAAATAGTTATTGTAAATTCGTAGTTATATTTTTTATTTTGTTACAATTTGTAGAAGTTGAATTTTAACTTGCATGTTCATAGAGTGATATATTTCTTATTAATCTATTTTATCAATTTATTTTAAATTTTTTGATGACTATTTAGATGGTATACATGAAATAAGGGGATATTCCCTCGAGGGATGAATACACTTTCTAATGTGAATCTTCATATATTAAAATCTTGGCCACAATTTTGAGCTAATTTGAGCTCCAAATTGTAAAGAAAAAACCATAACCCTTATCAATGAAAACCCTAGCTAATTAAGCCGTAAGTCTTTTTTTTTTTTAAAAAAAAGACCAAAGACCGGGTACATAGCCAATTTTACATGACAACTCCATGTGATTGGATGAATTACATAAAGGTCCTAGCATTTTTTTGAGAAGGACAAAACAAAATATAAAAGAAGCAGTTCGGTCCTTCTCCATCTGTCCACGGTTGCTTCGTTGATTCTGTAGAAGATGGCAGCAAATGCGACCACGGCAAGCTGCAGTCGAAGAAGCCTAAGCAGAATCCAATCAGGGCTTCGCAGAGGTTGTGGCCTTGGCCAGCACAGAAAAATTCAGCTTCACCCTAAAAGAGCACCGTAAGACATGAAACAAAAAATTAAGCCGTAGGTTTAAATTGAAACTAAAAAGAACTATGAATGATGCACTCTTAGCTAATGAAGCAAACCCCACAAAACCTATCCCTATATTTTGGCTTAAATTTACTCTGTAAAGTCAACAATTATTATTAAAAAAATACACGAATATTAGGGAATGACCTAATATCAAATAATTAGACGGGGTGAGACTTCGAATCTAGATTGTCTAGCCCACCACCTTGTGGAGCTAGCCGGAAGACCCATGGGCGTTTGTAAAAAGTCAACAATTATTATTACTTGAAATTTTAGTGGGGTTATTTATGTAAATTTGAATGGATTTATACGAAAAATTTAAGACTCGTAAGGGTAATAGTGAAAAACTGTAGGGTCAATCGACCCCACAACTTACACATAGTTCCGCCACTGTCTGCTGTCAGTAGTTTCGGGTC
Source organism: Oryza longistaminata (assembly GCA_009805545.1). Classification (NCBI taxonomy): domain Eukaryota; kingdom Viridiplantae; phylum Streptophyta; class Magnoliopsida; order Poales; family Poaceae; genus Oryza; species Oryza longistaminata. Next base: position 17,476,616 of record CM020189.1, read on the forward strand.
TGTTCACTTTGATGCAAAAAAAAAAACCTTACCAAATTTTGGTATTGCCAAAATTTTGGTAACTACGCCAAATTTTGGTAGGATTTCTTATATAGTTACCAAAATTTGACAGCAAACTAATTGTAGCCACTTTTTTGGCAACTTTACCAAAAATTGGTAAAGATTGAAAATGGCATCAAAGTGAACAGGTCCTTCGTGTCAGTGTGTGTCCCTATATAGTACTACTAGCACTACAATTTTTTTTTTATTTTTCGTGACATTTGCTAATTGGTGTGTACGGGAAGCTTGTGTACATAGGCTATGTTCCCTTATAAATAAGCTTATATTTTATTGTTTTGAGCAAGCTCGATTAGGCTCGAGGCTTGTTCGAGCCAAGCCAAGCCTAACCGTAAAGTATAGACTCGGTTCGAGTTTATATCAAGCTTGAGCCTAACCACTTAAGCTCGCTCGACCTCGGCTCGTTGACATATGTAGAATTAGAGATAGGCCTCGCCGATTCCAGAAACGCAAAAGAAAGCGCAACCAATTGCCCTCGAGAATGATATCCCCAAGCTAGATGCACCACCTGATCACGCCCCCATCGTTTCCCACTACTCCGATAGTTGAGATGGAAGATTTAATTCGCTGGTAATCTGTAACCCTAAAAATATCCGCCTTTGCTTGCCAAAAGCTCGCCATATGCGTCGCTCACGCTCGCTGTGATCTGCAACGTGTTGGTCGTGGCCTGAACTTCGCCACCGGCAGGCAGCGGTGACAGATGAAATCAGCAGAATGCAACAGGAGCAGAGTGCCATGTGAAGGGTCTTGCTTTCTTGATCATCACGACACAGCGATGCATCTCGCCTCTTTTGGTTTTGTTTTCGTTTTGTCCCCGAATACTACACGTTGGTCACGTTTGATTTCCCTAGCAAAGGAAGATTTGCTTCTGCGTTTTGATGCATGCAAAATCCTCTTCTACCAAAGGACAG
>CM020189.1:17477608-17516833 GCA_009805545.1 Oryza longistaminata
CTGATTATCGTTTTAGAAACCTGAGGATTATTAAAGTCGTAGGCTGCTTCTCTTCTTCTTTTTTTTTTTTACTGCACAATTTTTGCATAAGAAAGTAAAGTGTCTGCTATGTAACCAGGCAAATTTGTCTAGCATTTTGTTACAACTCTAATTATACATAACCAGATGCTAATGCAACATTTTTTTTCTTTTTTCGTTCAAATTCGTCAAGCACAGTGCAGCAAGACGAACGTACAATGATTTTTTCTCATTCTAAAGTTCGCAGTGCTGTGAGAAACTGAGAAGCAATTGTACAGTACGAACATAACAGCTGCTGCCATTACATTTAACCTGATGTACGAATGGTAATTAGTTGAGTCACTCGTCGAGGCCTAATCCTCGCCGAAGTATTCGTCGACCAAACCAAATTGGAGCCATGTTCCTCATGCTGCTCGTTCTCGTGGAATTGAAACCTCTCCATGGCCTCAATGCCGTCCTCCATTTCCCACAAGCTTTGGGCCTTGCTTATTGGGAATACCCCCTCATCACTGGCAAAATGTATTCAGTTTCGCAGTGAGATCCAAATGTATCCAAGAAAGAAACAGAAAATGTTCAGCAACTCTGCTTGTGGGTGATAGGCGTTGGAGGAATGAAACAGAGATAGCTAATATGGTTAAAGAATTCCTCATCCAGTTTCTAGGAACTGAAAGACAGCCCTGCGGTATCTACATGCAGCAGACCCTGACCAAGTGTATAAATCCTGGAAGTGGCTCCACCAATCTACGAATAGCGACTAGATGTTCCACGATTATCTCGGGAGTTCGCATTTCCAGTAGGGACAACACACAGAATTTCCTAGGTGGTATGCTGCTCCGCTGCGAATATCATTGCGCCTGGTGCAAGGCGTATCAGCACAGGCGTGGCCCTCACTGGCAAATCAGTTTCTTGTGCTCAAAACTGCTGCTGCTAATATTTGACAATGCCCAAGATGACTCCTAATAAGCAGTCAGCAAATTTTTCATAGGGTAAATCAAATATCACAGGAGATCACCAACCAAGTAACGTTGAAACCAGCAGGAAATGCAAACTTTCTGAGAACCTGTTATCACTCTTCAAACATTTTATAAGACCTGACAATGCTTGATCTAATAACACATTTAGTTAGTGGCCTGGCAATTGGCAAGATAATATTTCAAAAAATACAAGGGACTGTTACTGATGAATAAACTCGTAAACAAGATACGTGGCAAGGGTCATAGAGTTTAACCAATGATAATTGTTTCCAATCAGTTAGAACTGAATCAACGCATGTAAGGCATCAGCGCAATAAGATTTTTCCAAACCACGAAGCACCTAAATTTAAAGTAGAAGTATCAAAAGTGATTGGCAATGTGAATCCACATTCAGTATACATATTTGGCAGTATTTTGCAGAACCTAATGAATGGAGTAAAAGTAATATACTCCCCTCCTTTCATAATGTAAGACTTTCTAGGCAATTGCCCAATTCATATAGATATTAATGAATGTGGCAATTGCTAGAAAGTCTATATTATGCAACGGAGGAAGTAACTATATCATCGCATTATGAGTGAGTAACTAACACAACAAATGGTAAATCCTATGACCACCTTTATTCAATATAAACGTTAAATTAATAAACAGATTCCTCGAATGAGACATGACTGATTATATATTACTTGTCAGGCATTAGCCACAGAAGTTATAGTTTGAACGAGATTTTTCTCTTTGAAGACATAGGTCAGTTTGCGTGAGCATTAATAAACTACAATAAATAGGGCTCAACTAATAGGTCTTCAATTAATTTAGGAAAGTATCAAAAGTGTGAATAAGGCAAAAGGAAGAAACACTAGAGGTATAAAAGGGAGAACAAAAAGAGAAAAATGGACGCATACTGGATCAGCAACTGCAAGTTCTCCGATGAGAACAGTCGTCTAATCAGCAGGCTGAGGCAGCAGAACTTCTTAACTATTAAGCTATACCTGTGACTCATCTTTTTGTAAAGTTTATAACGCTCCTGTCTTTCTGGCACAAAGGCAATGTTATGCTGCATATTAGAACGTAGGCAGTATCACCACTCTTAAACACTTCCTTTCATGATCTGCTAACTGAATTTCTCTCATTCCCCAAGATCGAAATGGAGAAGGATGGAAGACTTGCTAATTAGATTTAGCTAAATACATTGGTAAGCTGATTAGATTCACATAACAACGGTCCACGACTCAGCTATATCTCATCAAACACCTGGCGTCTTGTTGGTCATAACAATCAAAGTATCTAAGCCTTCATGCGCACTACTAGCACTATGAAGATGTCATATATCCATTTGGGAGTACTCAAATCGCTCCTCCTAATATATCTCATACTACCGACATACGACACTACATAACCTAGCCTTAGCTTGTAGGGATGTTTCCCAGTCCCCCACCAGCCCATGTCAAACAAATTCTACCATAGCAAAGCATTACAAGTATAATCATGAACCTCAAATAAAGGATCTGTTGAGATATCCTACTTGAATAATTTCATTTGTCAAATGTTGCTTCTAACAAATACTCGATACAGGCTGCATCCATAATATGCACTAACATACATAGCACACATATGGAGCGAATAAAAAAGGATGTTAGATAAAAAGACAACTCATGAGCTTAGCGCCTTTTCTCCACACGACTTCGCGTTATCTGAAGTCTCACTATCGATCACCACTCACTGCTATCTTAATTGGTAACTCATACAGACTTCAAGATGTGCGGTCTAGCCTTATTCGCGACCTGCAGTTGCCCTCCTAGTATCTCTCACAACACAATGAAAAATCAAATTGGGTTAGCTCTGATAATGTGATGCTACATCAGGTCAAAGAGTGAAGAGAAATTTATACATAGTATGTACTCTACTATACACCGCTCTATATGCATATTTTTGGTAACCATGGTGTATTTTAAGTCATCAAAATATTCGTTATCTATCTTAATTCTTTTTTCATCTCTATTATTACTCACACAGAAGTTCTATACTTAACATCATACAATGTACATTGGTCCAAAGCCTCACGACGGCAATGCTACTATGATCTCTTATGCACCTCATAATCTAATATACCTACCTAGTAACAACATACAGACTACTTCGTAGCCCGAGCTTCAGAGAGCTCATCTGTAGTGTGGTCTAATGTCGTTTGCTATTTGAGTATAGCGCTAGTGTCTCTTATCAAATTCAGATGGCCTAGAAAAACACTACATGAGAGTCTCATTATTCAGGCACAATTGATCTTGTCTCGCAGAGAATATCACCAAGTGAAACAACTGCACCTTTATCGCTGCCGACACGAGACACGGCAGCAATACATATGTGCTGCCTGTATCTGCGTCTGAGCATCGGGAGACAACTTCTATTAATGAGGAAAACGGCGTATGCTTGGGCGCCGCGCCAAAGCATAACCTATGAACGCTGACAGTAGTGACTATTCACGGTCTCGACTTTGATCATTAAGCTCTAGCCTCCATTTCGCACTAGTATCATTGCCAATCAAAAAATAGAGAGACCCTCTACCTATGTGAGAATGAAATTCTGGCTACACAGCCAGCATAGATGTGGTACTAGCTTGCCATTTTCCACAATCTCAACAACCAATACGCGACAAAGTCTTCATATCCATCTATGAGATTTTAGTCATCAGTACAAGAGATTGTAAACTAAGCGTCTCAATTTCAAAACCTAACATGTCATGTAACCCACTAAAAAACAAAAAAAATGTTCCTCCCAATCACTAAGCACCACATCACCATTTTCTCTTGTTGTTGCCCAAAAATGGACAGGTAAACATGCCGGAACAGATATGTAATTTATTCTTTCTAATGGGTATATTGTATGTCTACGCCTCACTCTGAAACGCATTACGCTGCTCTTGTTTAATCTTCTAAACCAACAGAGCTTAGATGAATCCTAACCACCAACTCTCGCGTAGCCGAGCGAGAGTGGAGACCACTCTCAGCCGCCAGCCACACCGGTAGAGGGCAGGCAGCAAGGATTTTGTTTCTTCTGGTGCTCTGTCCCCCAGCGCCTGCTATGTTTGTAAGGACCAAACGCTGCCTCTAGGGCAACTGCATTAAAATCATCGAATGGTCTTGATACACGCCGACGACACTGAGCCCGTCGCCAATACAAAGATATAGATTAAGAGACCTCGAAGCACAACTCCAACTTCTACAACAGAAACATAAAGCATTTTAAGTTAGGATCCAACTAAAATTATAAATCTGAACTCGCTTTATCATATTAATGCAGAATAGCTTCGAAACCAATTAGGCTCTCTCGCAACCACATCGCGCCACATCAGCCGCCACCTCTGCTGCTCGTCTGATGATCAAAGGATAGATACTTGCACTAAGAGCCAGGGACTGCTCGCAGCGGACCTCTATCATCACTCCGAGGCCAGTCATCATAGCCTCTCTAGGCTGTGGAGGCCAAGCACTACGCAGCCGCGTGCCCTCAATCACGAAGCGCCTCTATCTTCTTCTTCTGAAACGCCTTTCCCCCTAAAAGCAGCGATATGTACTGCCGATCGTGTGGTATCTTAACTGTCTATATCTCCGCCGCCACGAGTCACGACACGAAGTATATCTCGGCAACCAGCACGCCTGTCCGGCACATTGTATCGATAGTATTTTTTTAGACATCTTTGAAGCCGAGAGTGCCGTCCAAACGCCAAACCTGCTCACAGTGGCGGTACATAGTCGAGTAATGTAAGAAAGAGAGACGAAGTAAAGAGAGGAACAAGGGAAGGGAGGGAATTTGGTAGGTGAGAATGGTAAGAGCGAGAATAGGTTTGAAATGTTGGTAGAATGTGAGGTAGTGGAGAGGATAGGGAGAGAAGATACATGAGCTTTCTAGGCCCATGTTATGTCACATTGGCACCATTGCACTAGAAATGACGTTGGAGCATGAACAGTACTTTGTACGTTGATGCTATCCTGCCAAGAGTGAGTACATGATCCAGACAACAGATTGTGCAAAAACACCACACACCATAGTGGTCTAAAATATCTAACCCTTGGACGGGTATTAACGCTGTTACGCGGTATTGACCTATGTTTTCTGAGTGGTAGTGGGTTATAATAAAGTAGACGATTTAGTCAACATGTAAGTTCAGGTGGCTAGATAATTTTATGTAAAGTGAGCAAAGCGTAACAGAGTTCGAGGTGATGTTAATAATGTGTATCATATTACATTTCAACACAAAATATGCAATATCAGGACTAGCTGAAAGATTATACCTTGCAGATTTGGATCAAAGTAAAGAGAATTCTCAATTCTTACAATCGAGCACTTAGTATGGAACAGTCTTATTGAGCCTATCGCGATAGATAATGGTTATTGCTCTTCTACTCTAACCCCTATAAATCACTATCCTCCGCATTCACTTAGTTATCTCTCATTTAAGCGCTCATCTATAAATTCGCCTGAAGATAAAAATTGGAGCACTACGATCAACGCAACGACTGCTCGCCGGATACGAAAGAAGCACTTCACTTGCGTCCATTTTATTATCTTTCCCAACTAGGCATAAGCTCGCATCAATGTTCACTGCCCTCCAGAGCATACGCATACAGGTCTAGGTCTGCTGCTATCAATTCTATATATATCAACCATTATATGACTAATATGTTGATCGCTACTATATGGAATCCAACATATAAAAATCGACTTAAATTTTTTAGGATGAACAGTCACAAGACTTCTAGAATGAAATTTACGATGGTGAGACACCCAATAATGCATTCTAAAGACACATATAAACTTATAATACTGAGTGTTAATATATATAGTATATCTTTTTTTTTTGAGTTACAGTCCACCTGCTCGATCATGTATTTCTACTCATTGTATATTATATCATGCCATCGAGTATAGGCAGTCATGTGACACGAGACATACCATCCAATATCCGCAACGGCACTAGGTACACTTATTCGCCTAGGACTCAGATTAAATTCTTCTATATCATAAATCACAGAGAGAGATAAGAAAGGTTGGGAATTATATAACTTTGGAGAATATCAGGAATCACACTCTCGTGCAGCTACGCTAAAGTATATCTAACAAGAGATCTCAGTTATCAAGAACACCAAGATGTTTTTGTCGGTATTTTGGTACGTCATCCGTACATGAGTCAGTTTTTTAAGTTCGTTTGCTTTTAAAAAATACATATCCGTATTTGAGTATTTTTTGAAGTCGTTCGCTTTTGATAATACAGAAGGAATCATATAAGAAATCTGTTTAAAAAAAACTTGTATGCTAACTTGAGACGATCAAACTCCTAACTGCAGCTCATGTTTTTCTAAAAATATATATATCCAAGCGAATTTCCACATTTTAACTAAACCATATAATAAATACAATATTAAAATAGACTTCACCCGTTACAACGTACGGGCTTTTTTTCTAGTAAAAAAAATCAAACCGCAAACAAAACGTCGTCAGCCCACACGTCGCGCGAGCCCACCATGGCCCAGTAACGAGCCCACTGCAACAATCCGCAACATACGACGGGTATCGCGCACACAACGATAGTGGCCCCTCGTTTGGCTTTTCTTTTAATATAAGCCAAAACGGCTTATAGAGAATAAAAATAAATTTGTAGGTAAAATTTTATATATATATTCTCGGTGACTTAAAAGTTAATGCTGAAAAAAAACTACAATAAAAATATCTCAAAATTAATATCAAAATTAAGTTTAAAAATTTAAAATTTGACTTTTTTTTTAGCTGAATAGGGATCCGATGGAAGCGCTGATCACTTTTTCCAGCACACCGAAAGCTAGAACCTTCGTGGCAACGGAAACGGAAGCAGAGGCCAAGAGACGTGACCGCGTCGGATTCCTTCCCTTCACGCGTTATCGCGCCAGAGCCGCCTATAAACCGCCACCGACTCCCACTCAACGCCGCTCGCGGATTTCTCCCCAAATTGCCCCTCAAAATTCCCCTCGATTCGGCGAACGCGACGGAAACCCTAGCTCGCCGGCCGCCTCCGGCGAGGACTCCGCATCCGGGCCAGCGACGCCGGCGGAGATCGACCGCCCTCCCGCGCTCGCTCCCTCCCCCGCCGACAACGCCTCGACTCGGCGCCCCGTCTCTCGCGTTCTGACTCCGGCCGGCCTCCTTCCTCGGGACTCACTCGCGCGGGGCCGGCTCCTCCTGTCCAAGGGATTCGACTCCTTCCACCTCCTCGGCGGCGAAGGGACGCGCCGGCCGCCGCCCGAACCCGACCGACGCGACTCCCCCCGTAGATCGATTCGATCTGTAACTCTCTATCGTTGCAATTATTCTGTGTATTATTTGTGTATTTTGATATCTGAGGGAAAAAGTCTCAGCCTCTCTCGCCGAAAGAAAAAAAAAAGTTGTGCAGAAGAGAGGCGAGAAGGGGAAAAAAAACTTGCTATCAACACCATGGGTGTTGTGTATTACAAATATAAGAGTTCAAAGGAAACTATTTCTGTGCCCGTGCCCCATTCTTTTGTCTCTGTTTCTGAACTCAAGCAGCTCATCTTGACGAGCGACAAACATGGCCGTGGCCGCACCCGTGGCCGCGGCCCCAGAGAAGATATTGTCCTCTCCAACGCCCAGACCGGCGAAGGTAGTTAACTATCTGTACAACGCATTCGTTTATCCGTAACCGCATCAGTTTCCTGTTAATTGGCTTGAATCACTGAAACAAATCATTGTATGATCACAAAGCTGGGAATTGGATATTACTTGGAATAGTATCTGTTTTTCTTTTGTCCATATGGATTATCTTTTTAGCCTGTAGGATGATATTGGTTCATGATTTTACCAATTAGGACTGAGTCAGGGCATTGTACCCAGCATTTCTTCTCAATGAAGAATGCTGGCATATTAGCGCCTCTGTCGATTATTAATTCTTGCTGTAACCTTTAGGAAAACTTGCGGTCTTGTGTGTGGAGCACTTCGTCCATCATAAGTAATAACAATTGTGCCCATTAGCTATTATTCTGCGTGCATCCAAGTTCCCAATATTTTGCTGATGTGAAACAAACTTATTTTATATATCCTACTCAATCTAACTATCTAAGTTTAACTAGGTCAAGTGTTGGGCAAAGTGTCAATCCGATTATTAGTAACTAGTAATTATTGTAAGGTGATCAGAATTAGGAATTGAAGGTTCTTGCAAGATATGAATTAGGAATCTAGATATGTGTTAGTTCTATTAGGCACTCCTATGTGTTGATCATATTCTGTTGTTCGGTTGATCTGAATGCAGTATAGGGACTCATACCAATGCTATTCAGATGTTTTTAATGATCTTTATGCTTTGTCAATATAATGATATTAAGTGTAAGCTCATTTCAGTCTGCGCGTGTTCGACATGCCTAAATATGTTATTACAACCCTGATTATTATTTTCCCCCATTTCATGAATTCTTATTAGATGGTTTTATTATGTTTCTTCTTATGGTGCTGTTGAAATGTTCCAGTAATGGCATTGGCTATCAGTTTTGTGTGTCACTGATTCCCATCTGATGGTCAATGTTTCTGTATCCCTGTGACATCCTAATTTATATTTTAGAGAGGATGAAATCCTGTTTTGTGATTGTAATGGAGGTCCATTTTACGTGCTTAAGATACTATACTCGGACACAGGTGCTAGCACATTATTATTGCAGTGGAAGATGGCCTCATCTTTTCGCCAGTTGACGAGATATGTCCATATAAGTTTTTTTTTTCAGTGAGCTTGTTCCTGGATGAGAGGTTTTGCCATATCACTTTCCTTTCTTTTTTTTTTTTTTTTTTTTTGTACATCTTGTCCTGTAATCCTTGTGGAAGTTTGTACTTGCAAATTGTACTTCCACCATCCCGTCTTCTTTTGCCATCCTGTACGTGAACCCAGACATTCACAAGGATTACACCTCAGTTGTTCCCACAAAATTCCCAGTTTTGTGATCTATTACTAAAATATATTCTTTAATTTCATCTGGACAGTTCAGTTTTGTTGTTTAAGCGCATCTTGTACATGAGAAGACTTCGTTTCACCACTAAAAGGAGTATTGTTTGAGTGCAATGCTTTTGACATTTCTGTTTTCTGTGTTTGTTTCTCAAAACAGAATTTCTAGATGAAAATGCCATGATACCGCAGAACTCGACTGTGTTGGTCCGCCGAACTTCTGGGCAACAATCAGAGAAAATCGTCTTGTTCTCCTCGTATGTCTTCTCCACAATCTTTTATTTGAGATTTTACTTCAAGTGCTTGGATTGAATCTGAATCAGCTGAGGAGAGGTTTGTTTGTATATACTAATACTTGGCATTGTGGACTTAATTGCAGGCGGAAAGTTATAGAAGATGGTGCTATAGCTTCAAACAAGTCAGAGATTACTGAATCAACCTCAAAATCTTGTTCCTCTACAGAAGTACAGGATGAGGATGCTGCAATCGCATCTATAATTGATGCAGCTGAACTCAAATGGTTAGTGCATCTTATTTTCTTTCCTCACAGGTATCAATTTTTTCTGGCACCTTCCTAATGACAGCCTCGTATCTTGGTGCATGCAGGGAAGACAAGCCATCTAAAAGAGGACAGACTGGTGGAAGGTTTACGTCAGGACGTTATGGTAATGCTGGAATCCTCTTTGGTTCAGATTTATGTTCTGTTGTCCCAGTTATGATTATGATATGGACACTAAGCTGGTTAAAAAATGGAAAAAATCATAGTTGTTGATTTGTTATGAGACAAATGGTCATGCACATTGTAATGGCATTTTTCACTTGAACTTATCATTGGTTAAGCTGTTCCTCACCATTTTCTGATGCCAGAACTGTAATGATTTGCTTTGTTTTGTTGTTATGTAAATTATATGATTGTGCTGCATTTGTTTTGACATATCTATCTTTTATAACTGAAGGTCATGGACCGGTCGAAGGGGAGACACCTCCACCAGGCTATGTGTGCCGCAGCTGTGGAGTTCCAGGCCATTTCATTCAACATTGCCAACAGGAGAGAAAGACACCTCCATCTGGCTATGTCTGCTACAGATGCCGAATTCCAGGGCATTTTATTCACCATTGCCCGACCATTGGTGATCCCAAATTTGACGATTACAAGAAGCCCCATACTCTTGTGCCAGAAGTATCTGCATGTCCTATTGATGGCATTCCATCAGCTCTTGCCCCAGCTGCATCTGTGAGTGTTGTTGACGACTTGCCAGCTGAGCTCCATTGCCGGCTATGTAATAAGGTGATGGCAGATGCGGTGTTGACAAGCAAGTGCTGCTTCGACAGTTTCTGTGATAAATGTGAGTAAATTCTGTATTTCTCCTTAACTCTTTGCTGTGGATATGAACAATGTCATTACTTTGATATTCGAAATGTGGCTAGTCATGCTTCAAATTAGTCACAGAAGCATGTTGTTTTGGACATTGACGTGGTATTTGACAGGAAAAATTACGAATAGTTATTGTTGTACGACCTTCATCCTTCAATATATGACGTTGGTTAGTTCAAATTGAACTAAACGTCATACATAAAAGAACAGAGGGAGTACTATATTTGTAAAACTCGATAAAATTATAGCACTGTTAAGTACTTTCCAAGACAAATATAAACATTTAGTAATTTACCAATACTCAAAACTTTGTCTAAATACATGCTTAAACATGTTTTCAAGGGTAATAGTTTAATAACAGCGGTCTCTGTGATAGCATTTCCTGCCTGTCCTCAACTGCATAGCTAATAACTGTGTTGTTCTTCTCTCAGGCATTCGTGATTGCATCATTACACAATCCAAGTGCATTTGTGGAGTCAAGATTCTTGCAGATGACCTGATTCCCAACCAAACACTTAGGAGCACAATCAGCAATATGCTGGCAACAAGGGCTAGCAGCATCACTAGTGGTACAGGGAAGCACAGGAGCTCTTCAGGCAGCAACGTGGATCCTAATTCAGCAAGCCAAACTCCTTCAGCTGCCTTGGAAAAGCAATCTGAGGATCACCACATATCATCAGCTGCTCCTGATGCTGGCCTCCAAGTTGCTACAGAACATGTTAGCCATCTTGAGCATAAATTGACAACAGGTGTTGATCTCGAAGTGAAAGATGAAGGCAATTCTGCAGGGATATTGGTAGAGAAGATTGTACCAACTGCTGATGCCAGATTAAAAGATGTAACTGACTCCACTTCAAAGCCGGCCACTATTTCAGGAACCATGGAACCCAAAGCTTCCAAGACTGATCAATTGAAGAAGAAGCGCAAGAAGGCAGATTCAACTAAGATTGTTCATCCTAACAATGCTAACTATGGCTACAGCATTCCATTTGACCCTGCGATTCCATTTGACCCTGCGTATTGCAACCCTTACGTCAGTGGGTATCCTTGGTTAACCGATCCTTACATGTACGGCCCAGCGGGCATGCCTTATGGTGGCTATCTGATGGGCCCTTATGGTGTCAATTCCATCGGCAACATGCCACTGCAATTTCCATCAGCAATGCAAGGCAATTTGGCAAATACTCACTGGTATGTATGTTATCAGACTTGTTATCTCACCAGTACTAATAGTAAAATGACGACAAAATTAACTAATAGAACAATTTGGTCAAGAGATTCTTAGAAAGGTTGCATTTTAACTTCCCTATATATTACACTTAGCTGTCAGTCATGTAGAACCCCTCTTTCCATTTCAACACTTAACAGTTCGTTTATTCGTCATCTTCAGCTGGGGAACTCAATCTATGATTCACCGGGCAAACGAAGATGCTGCACGTCCAAGGCTGGCGGCGAAGCCCAAAGAACCTGAACCTGCCAATCAGTCTCGATCATCAGAGCGTAACCAGCGTCTGAGCTCTTCTCATGGCACCGATCCCAGTTACAAGACCAGCAGGTCAAGCTCTGACAGGAGGGACCATAGGCGCTCCATTGATTACGTCGAGGATCACCGCTCTAGTGATTACGCCGAGGATCACCGCAGCAGCAAGAGAATGCGCGCGTCTTCTCCATCTCCAACCGGTGGTGACAGGCACAACAGAGCGAGGTCCAGGCACAGTTCCAGGAAGCTTACTTACGAGGATTCATCTCCAACCGGTGGTGACAGGCACAGCAGAGCGAGGTCCAGGCACAGTTCCAGGAGCCTTACTTACGAGGATTCAAGCGATGATGAGCGCAACTTCAAGAGGAGATGGGGAGGCAAAAGATAGATAGGTCACCGTGGACGCAACACAAGGCCGTGATACCTGGATGAATGAAGCTGATGAACATCTTGCAACATTCCATACCAAATGCTTGTTGATGGATGTATGTGTTAATTGTAAGCTGAGGAGAAATCTCCGAAAGCGATTTTCCTCTTAACGGAATTGTAATTATGAGCTACTATTAATGTAAAATGAATGAGAGCAATTCTCATCCCCTCTATGCAATGACAATGTCCTCCAAAGATGAGTGGAACAATCCTTGACCTTTAATAGTCGTTTACTACATTTTACTGTCTTTTTATGACTGGAACTTCTGTTTTCCACAAATTCTGCCAGGATTCAACTACGATTCCACGACTTGTTATATTCAACTACGATTCTACACGATTAATTCGGCAAGACCTTAAAAACTCATCAATCAATAACGAAGTGGATGTGGCTCAACTAATTAGATTTCTTGTGGTGAAATTAGCTTACTTAGGTTTAAGTCCTAATTTAACATAGGTGTTTATATTTATGGTTAATTATGTATTTATCGATAATGAGATATTCATACTGACTTCGCTAATTTTAAGATATACCAATGCATTCTTTCGGGAACTGTTCATAGGGGTAGGGATACGGTTGTGTTCATATAGGTGATTGCACGTATTGCAAACGCTAACCTCATTAATTTTAAGGTATGCCGATTCAATCTTTCGGAAGTGTCTAGTAAGCGTTCATAGGGATAAACACCAACACCAACACGAAGTAGATAAACAAAACTGAGGTTGTGTTTAGATTAGGGGTGTAAAGTTTTGACGTGTCACATCGGATATACGGACACATATTTGAAGTATTGAACGCAGTCTAATAACAAAACAAATAACAAAATTCGTCTGTAAACCGTGAGATGAATTTATTAAGCCTAATTAATCCATCATTAGCAAATGTTTACTGTAGCGCAACATTGTCAAATCATGGCGCATTTAGGCTTCAAAGATTCGTCTCACAATTTACACGTAATCTGTGTAATTAATTATTTTTTTATACTCTTTCCGTTTTATGATGTAAGTCTTTATAGTATTACTCACATTGTTACATATGTTAATACTCCGTAAATGTCCATATATTCCACGTGACACTGCGCTCGAACCCTCCTTTCTTCGAGTAGCGCACACGTGTGCGGTGCGCTGCCCGCCGCGCCGCAACTACACATTGCCGTCCTCTCCTCTCACTCTTCTTCCGCCTACGCCGCGCTCCGCTCTCTCTCCCTCTCAGCTCTCTGCTCGCTCGCCGCGATGGCCACGCTGCAGCTCAACCACGTCGCGGCGGAGACGCGACGCGTGCGCCGCCTCGCCGCCTTCTACGAGGAGGTGCTGCGCTTCGAGCGGGTCGCCTCCCGCGAACTACCCGGCCTTCCAGGTCGCCTGGCTCCGCCTCCGGGGACGCCCGGCGTCGCGCTCCACATCATCGAACGCGACGCCGCGGCGGCGCCCGCCGGCCGTCCCCGGGCGCCCCGCCCGCGCAGCTGCCCAGGCGCCACCACCTCGCCTTCTCCGTCGCCGACTACGACGGGTTCCTCGCCGGGCTGAAGGCCCGGGGCACGGACGTGTTCGAGAAGACGCAGCCCGACGGGCGCACGCGCCAGGTCTTCTTCTTCGACCCCGACGGTGAGCCCCCTTTGGATCCCAGAGGCTCCGGGTATTCTTGATTCTGCTCCTGGGCGTTTGATTGGCATTTGTGCTTACAATGATGAGAAATTGGGACATTCTGGTTACCTGTTGCAGCTCTGTAGTAGGAGTAGTTGGTAGCTCTGTTCAGTCTGTTGCGTATCTTAGTTGGAGTAAGCAACTTGGGAAGCTCACAATTCAACCTTGCGTTTGTTTGTTTGTGCTATGATTAGACTTGGGGTGCTTGATGGAAATTGGGAATACAATTATGTGGCTCTCCTAGATGTTCCGAAACAGAATTATTGTGAGTTTCAGTGGAATCACAGTGCCATGTTTAGAGCAAGTTTAATAGTATAGCCAACTGCTAGCTCCAAATCATCTGCCAATTTAATAGCTAATTCATACAGTAGTTACATACTACTACACTATTAATATCTGATCCCACCTGTCATACACACCTTACGTCTTGGAGTCCGTGCTGCAGCTGGCTACAAATCTATAGCCCACCACTCTTATCTCTCCTCTTTTATCTCTTTAAAATATGTTTATAGCTGGCTTATAGTCTGCTATTGTACCTGCTCTTAGAGCACCCGCAATGGTAAAGTAAGGTGCTCTCTATAAAACATGTACATCTCAGCAATAGATTAGATTAATAGTAAACCACCTCAATAGTATGTCTACATGGGTATCTATAGCTTTCTCATGCATTGCCTCGTTTTTCTCTATAGACTATCTCTAAGTTAGTAGATAGCTTTGCTCTCTCTCTTAATTTAATATTTTCCAAGTAGGAAAATATGCTAACATGGATCTCTTGTAGAGAGCTTATAGATAACCATTGTGGGTGCCCTTAGGCTTTTCTGGTATAGAAATCCGATACTATTCTGTCAATGAAGGTCCTAGAATGTTGCCTCAAATCATGTGTCTGTTGCATTTGAGTGTCGCTTGTTTGCCTGCATAATGCCAAAGTTCTAGTTCTGGCAGGCACCTACCATCTCGTAAGCCTGTAGGCAATTTAACGTTTCGATCATATAGTTGGCTAGTTGCTAGTATAAATTCACTATAGTTTTCCAGGTGTATCAAAATTAAACAACGTGTCAAAAAATAAAACTTGATAAGAAGTTATTCTTGGCATTACAGCAATAGAAGCTACAAAAGGCTGATATGTGGTGTTTCTGGGGTAAAAATCGTAATATATATTGAAATTCTATTGTTGCTTAATATGCAGCATAGTTCTGAATTCTGATGGAGGACCGTGTAGGGTTACTAATCCATTACAGCTAACATCCTTTTGACGGTGTGCAGTCAAAATGCAGAATTTTTATTGCGATTTTGTATGTTTTACAGGCTGCTTCTAATAGAGAAGTTCAGTGATATTAGCTATACTATCTTGTTATGCCATGATTTTTAGGATTTGTTAAAATACACATTTGTTCTCTGCGGCATAAGCCTATCTATTCATAGTTGATGCTTGTTGGTTGTAATCAAATTGATCATAGTGTAGTAAGATATTCTGTAATTTCTTTCCTGTCTCTCTTTTTAAGCAGCTTGTAGTAATCAAGGACAGTGTCACTAAGATATCTTTTGCCATTAGTCATTAAAGCAGTACACACTCTTTGGAATAGATTCTGAAAATTCACTGGTATTAGTTCCATCAATATACCAGAGTTTGCTTAAAAACCACCAATAGATAGCAACCTGTCTAATGATTTAAGATAAGCTTAAGACAGAAATTCATTTGTTTTTGTCAGTATCTGGTGGCATTGCCTTGTAACTAGTGTTAGATTATTTTCTGTGATTTAAACGAATACTATCATATCATGTATTTCTTGCAAGAATTCTGTGGAAATCTATGATTTGCTAAAAGTATTTCATAACCCTGACTACTTCTGTAGAAAGTTTCCTGGTGCCATTTTCTCTATCATGTGAATGTAGCAAGTATATTCTAAAGATAGAAGTGCTTTGCTCTGTCTGGCGATGTGCTGATCTCCAGTACAACTAGCTGATACTGAGCTTAAAACAGAGTGGCATACTGGCAAGCCAATAGCTTTTGCATGTGACACCAAATGTTAGCCCCTATTTGTTCTCCAACTTGCAAAAATGTGACTGGTCTAGTGGTGTGTGACTCATGTCTTACCCAAAGGCTCTACGGGTATTAGCTCAATAGCTCTTGTCATGCATGTTTTCACTAGTCATTTCTGCATGACTGAATGCAGAAGTTTATGGACTGCAAATAGTCACCTACTCACCTTCCTATTGTATCAAAAAAGTAGTCAGCTTCCTACTGTGACACAATAATAGCAATTCTGAATTCTGAGCTATGAAACAAAACTTGAATTAAAATGGATAACATCTTTATGTAATGCTTTCGTGTGACAAACATAACTCTACGATTGCTTATACAGTTTTGTCCTGTTACAGGCAATGGCCTAGAAGTTACAAGCTCAGGCACAGGCGATAAGTAATTGCGGAGCATGATTTGCTTGCTCGTTCTGTGACAGTCGTGTAAGTAACATCAGTACTCTGCAACACCATTTTCATGTTCTGGTAGTAGTTACATACCATATCTGATGTTAGAAATCCAACCGAGAGCTTCTATAACACATCACATTTCGTTATCCTGTTCAACTCTTTCCAGCTGAGAGCTTCTATAGCACACATCACATTTCATTATTCTGTTCAACTCTTTCTTCTTTAGTTCTTAAAAATGATATGCATCACAAGATTATCTAATGCACTAAAATCAGTATGGATGACATGATGTTTGGTTTCAGGCATTGCGCATGGGCTAGCAAACATGGAGACATAAACTGCATGTTATTAGGAACATGTCCATGATATCCCCGTGAATAAATTCGGAGCTTTATACTGAATGAATTGCTCCATGTTGTAATATAGCTCTATATGTTACTGGATTGCACTAAATAATATCTCCAAGTTAAATGCTTTGCTTCTTAATTGCCTAATTAATTCCTCAGTTAACTTTTTTGTTACCCTTTTGTAATTCATCTCTTAGAATAGGAAAAAGGTAGAGATAATACTATGTATGCTACATAATGCTAATGAAAAAAAAAAATAGTAGACACTACATTATCACACAATTGAAACAACTAGCTAGGCAAAGAAGCAATTCTCACAATATCTCGCGAAATATCATTTGAGGGGAAAAAAGTTGTACAAGCTAGCCGGCCGGAGATGACACACACGAAGGCAGCGCCGCCGCCGGCGACGGCGGCGGCGGGCGCGCAATGTGCCTCAGTCGTCGGCGGTGGCGAGCTGGACCTTGAGCAGCTCGTCCTCGGGGATGACGCGGATGGTGCAGTCGGAGCGCGGGTAGGAGGCGCAGAGCAGCGCGTAGCCCTGCGCCACGACGTCGTCGCTGAGCATGCCGTCGCTCTGGTCCACCTCGCCGGCGACGAGGCGCGCCGGGCACGTCATGCACACGCCGAGCTTGCAGTCGTGCGGCACGTCGATGCCCTCGTCGAGCGCGCGCGACAGGATGGTCTCGCCTTCCACTCCACGCTCCACCACCCGCGACTCGCCGCCGTGCTCGATCGTCACCTTGTGCGCCCGCGGCGCCGCGCGCGCCGCCGGAGCCACGCGCAGCGGCGGTCGCCGGCCGGTGGTGGGCAGCGGAGCCCGGCGCGCGCGGGAGCAGGCGGAGGTGGCGAGGTGGAGCAGCGAAGGCGGCGGCGCAGCCATGGAGAGAGAGAGCGTGGAGGAGGTTTTGGATGGTGTGTGCTTTGGATAAGGAAGGCGCTGTCTGTCCAACTCTGGTATGACCAACAACACGTTTTTTTTTACAGGATTAGCTCAAATTTCGTAATATTTTCCGTAAAGTTCCTCAAATCGATAGGAGGCTTAGTTGTGAGCTAATCCTGGAAATCCAGTATGTAATAAATTAATGAGTAACTATACAAAATTTGATAGTATTTTATTTAAAATTTTAAAATACAACTATAATTATAATTAAAATATAATTACATACTCCATCCGTTTCATACGTTTCATAATGTAAACTTTCTAGCATTGTTCACATTCATATATATGTTAATAAATCTAG
This sequence comes from Oryza longistaminata, assembly GCA_009805545.1. Lineage (NCBI taxonomy): Eukaryota > Viridiplantae > Streptophyta > Magnoliopsida > Poales > Poaceae > Oryza > Oryza longistaminata. The sequence continues at coordinate 17,495,519 of CM020189.1, forward strand.
ATATATATGTGTGTCTAGATTCATTAACATCTAATAATGTGGCAATGCTAGAAAGTTTTACATTATGAAACGGAGGAAGTAGTAATTACTACAAAACTTATGCTACATCCTTTTTAATATATGCGCTGTTGGACTTTTTGGTAATATTTTTGACCAGTCGTTTTATTCAAATTTTCGTGAATATATAAAAATATTAAGTCATGCTCAAAATCATTTGATGATAAATCAAGTTATAATAAGATAAATGATAATTACATAAATTTTCTGAATAAGACGAATGGTTAAACGTATTTAAAAAATAGCCAACGACAACATATATAAAAAACGGTGGGTGGGCTGGGCTGCGCACTCTAACAAATTTTGTCATTAACAGTGATGGTGCATGTTATAGACTTATAGTGTTGCACATCTCATATTATTTTTCGTATTTTTATGACTTTTTATGATGTATTTTTCGAGGTTGGTATCATGGTAGCATGCTACGACTGTGCGATAGTTCCTGATATATCATCTTAGGTGGCCTTTGTCACTTTAATTGATTTTCTGGGACTAGGATAGGAGCGTAGGTTTGTTTTCTCAACCAATGATCGATCGCGATCAAATTAAAGCATCATTTGATCGTCCCTGACGACTGAAGCACTCTGCGCTCAGCTTTTTGCCGCCCTGAAAACATACCGTACTTCATGCCCTAATCCCGACAGTTGTTCCCTCTGGTAGTAGCATTTTTCACGTTCTGCTGCACACATGCACAGAGCACGGAGTACACTAGGGGTGTGTTCGAGGAGAAAGAGATTAGGGAGATTGAGAAGATACGCAAAACGAGGTGAGCCATTAGCGTATGATTAATTGAGTATTAACTATTTTAAATTTCAAAAATGAATTAATATGACTTTTTAAAGCAACTTTCCTATAGAAAATTTTTATAAAAAACACATCATTTAATAGTTTGGGAAGCGTGCGTACGGAAAACGAGGTGCTTTCTCACCCTATATCACACAAACTAACGCAGCCTAGGTCGTCAGCGGCAAGTGCCATCGTGCATCAAGCATCAGGTCCAACCAAGTTAGTGGCGGATTCAGCAATTTTTTTAAACCTGGACAAACTTAATAATAGATAATTGTACACACTAATCCATATAATTTACCGTCACTAGTGCGAATCTGATCATCTGTGTCGTGCGGAAACCCTGATCTGTTTTGGCGAGCGACTTGGTTATGAACTGTTGGTTGGTCAGTGATGTGAAAACTCATTTGTGTTGGACTGACAGCCATTTACCGATAGCAGTCATCTTTGTCATGCATAAATAAAAGACTATCACGGATGACTCTCATATTCCAACCATGATCACACATCACTAGCTAGATATTCATAATTTTTTAATTGATATTTGCATGCATGTTATATGTGGAATTCGAACCTAAGACCTCTTAACATATAAAAATCAATCTTATCATCTCACCTATAAACCGTATATCGTTGTTAGGTAATCAGATGTTATTCTTTTAACTATTCTTGTACAAATATGAAACACATATTTAAAACTATAGATGACTTCAAACGAGAATACTTTCAACTATAAAATTGCAGATCTTATCGAGTTCTATAACTTTAGTTTAGGGTATGTCTCCATCCAAGGTCGTTTGACAAACACAAAATATTTTAGAAATAGATCGCATCATCTGTAACACATATTCGGGGATGAAAACAATCTTGAATGAAAATATTATCAATTAGAAAGATGTAGATCTCATCAAATTCTTTGACTTTGATATAAGCCATGTCTCCATCCAAGATCATTTGAAAAATTCAAAATTATGTTTTTCATAACAAATTTGACCACTTATATAATGCATATTTGGACATGTAAACTATCTCAAATTTAAAGTTATAGATCTCATCAAGATCTACAACTTTCATATAAGGTATGTCTCTATCTGATATTGTTTGAAAATTTTAAAAATTTGAATTTTCCCTCATCAGTGACAGTTCGTAACTACCATCCTTCACGGGTAACGTTATATGTGAAGGGTAGTAATTAAGACCCATCACGGATGAGTGCTCTCATCTTTGACAGGTCATCTCATTACACCCGTCATGAATAACATGTTATCCGTGAGATAGGGCATGATTGTGACCCGTTATAGGTCATTCGTGACGTGTTAGAACTACGATCCGATAAAGATGATTTTATATCGGTGACAGGTCATCCCCGGTAGTTATATCTTAAACGGAATACTTTTTGACCGAGATACTTTTAATTTGAACCGTTAGATATGAGTAGTTTGAAACGGGTCGCATTAGCCCGACACCGACACGGATGGTTAATTTGCCAAGGATGTCCGAATATGTACCAGTGCGTTGACACAAACACATCTGATATAGTGAGGCTTAATTGCTTTGCTAATTCTCTTGCTAATATGGCTTCATTGGTTTGTACATGATTTTGATTAGCTAGTTTTCCAAACAATTACATAGTATTACGTACCTACCAAATGGTTGCATGCAGTGAAGCCCGGGCACCTGCCCATGCTAACCGGCCTTGGCTCCGCCGCTGAGCCCGATTGAAGGGATCCAAACGGGTCCAAGGTGAACATTGCCGAGGGCCTACATATATGTTCGTCCCTGACGACTGAAGCACTCTGCGCTCAGCTTTTTGCCGCCCTGAAAACATACCGTACTTCATGCCCTAATCCCGACAGTTGTTCCCTCTGGTAGCATTTTTCACGTTCTGCTGCACACATGCACAGAGCACGGAGTACACTAGGTCGTCAGCGGCAAGTGCCATCGTGCATCAAGCATCAGGTCCAACCAAGTTAGTGCCGGATTCAGCATTTTTTTTAAACCTGGACAAACTTAATAATAGATAGTTGTACACACTAATCCATATAATTTACCGTCACTAGTGCGGATCGGGTCATCTGTGTCGTGCGGAAACCCTCATCTATTTTGTTTTGGTGAGCGACTTGGTTATGAACTGTTGGTCAGTGATGTAAAAACTTATCTGTGTTGGACTGACAGCCATTTACCGATAGCAGTCATCTTTGTCATGCATAAATAAAAGACTATCACGGACGACTCTCATATTCCAACCATGATCACACATCACTAGCTAGATATTCATAATTTTTTAATTGATATTTGCATGCATGTTGTATGTGGAATTCGAACCTAAGACCTCTTAACACATAAAAACCAATCTTATCTGCTCACCTATAGAACGTATATCGTTGTTAGGTAATCAGATGTTATTCTTTTAACTATTCTTGTACAAATATGAAACACACATTTGAAACTATAGATGACTTCAAATAAGAATACTTTTAACTATAAAATTGCAGATCTTATCGAGTTCTATGACTTTAGTTTAGGGTATGTCTCCATCCAAGGTCGTTTGACAAACACAAAATATTTTAGAAATAAATCGCATCATCTGTAACACATATTCGGAGATGAAAACAATCTTGAATGAAAATATTATCAATTAGAAAGTTGTAGATCTCATCAAATTCTTTGACTTTGATATAAGCCATGTCTCCATCCAAGATCATTTAAAAAATTCAAAATTATGTTTTTCATAACAAATTTGACCACTTATAATGCATATTTGGACATGTAAACTATCTCAAATTTAAATGTTGTCACTTTTAAAGTTATAGATCTCATCGAGATATACAACTTTCATATAAGGTATTTCTCTATCTGATATTGTTTGAAAATTTTAAAAATTTGAATTTTCCCTCATCAGTGACGGTTCGTAACTACCATCCTTCACGGGTAATGTTATACGTGAAGGGTAGTAATTAAGACCCATCACGGATGAGTGCTCTCATCTTTGACGGGTCATCTCATTACATCCGTCATGAATAACATGTTATCCGTGAGATAGGGCATGATTGTGACCCGTTATAGGTCATTCGTGACGTGTTAGAACTACGATCCGATAAAGATGATTTTATATCGGTGACAGGTCATCCCCGGTAGTTATATCTTAAACGGAATACTTTTTGACCGAGATACTTTTAATTTGAACCGTTAGATATGAGTAGTTTGAAACGGGTCGCATTAGCCCGACACCGACACGGATGGTTAATTTGCCAAGGATGTCCGAATATGTACCAGTGCGTTGACACAAACACATCTGATATAGTGAGGCTTAATTGCTTTGCTAATTCTCTTGCTAATATGGCTTCATTGGTTTGTACATGATTTTGATTAGCTAGTTTTCCAAACAATTACATAGTATTACGTACCTACCAAATGGTTGCATGCAGTGAAGCCCGGGCACCTGCCCATGCTAACCGGCCTTGGCTCCGCCGCTGAGCCCGATTGAAGGGATCCAAACGGGTCCAAGGTGAACATTGCCGAGGGCCTGCATATATGTTGCTCAAGGTCTGAAGCTGCTCGAATGCCACATGCTGATTTTTTAATAGAAATATATGATTTTAATGGAAAAAATGCAAAAATTGTAACTTTTAGCATCATGTCGAGATCTGCGATTTCTCGTTATATGCGTGCTGCTGATCTCGGCAATTTTGATCTCTAGCTTAGATCGATTTTCTTCTTGATCTCCTTTTTCTGCATGCTGTGGAAATATGTAGATCGATCGAACTTCATTCTATGTATATATGCGGATAAATATCTAGATGGATTAATTTAATTTGTAGGTGTTCATCTCTTCGGTTGATTAGCACGTACGTGCATGGGCTAGCTGGGCTGACCTAATTTGCCCAAGTTACAGTTATGGGCTATCCACATGGTCCATCCTCTTCTCTCCATCTCCACGGAGGAAGTAGGTTTGATCATGTCTCCTTAAGATGTGGTGGTGGTGTGGGCACGTGGCGTAATATGTTTTTCTTTTTCCTAAGCTATATAATCTTGTAATACTTTGTTTTTTTTCGAAATCTTGTAATACTTTGTTTTTTTGCTGGATGGGAACAAAGCTAAAAAGAAAAAAAAAAGTATGTGCTGGGGCATGGATTTAGCAAAAAAAAAAAACACTACTTCTCCATTTCAAAATATAAACATTTCTAACTATGAATATGAACAATTGACTATCTAGATTTATAGTTAAAAGTTATTACATTTTTTGACAGGGTAGTAGTTCCTTTAACCGAACGATTTTATTTTCTGGTTTTTTCATGTGAGATGGGAGTTGCTGGCCAGGATGCACCTGACGTGAGGAGAAAATAAGCATGTTCAGTAGTTTTTATTTTGTTAAACCCTTTTATTAAATTTCAAATAAATTGTCCGAATTTTTATTTTCGCATTTGAACCTTTCTTTCTTTTTTTTGCCAAACCATCTTAATTAACGCAGCAAACAACCGTTGCCAAGCCTGCATAAAAATTAAAAAAAAACGTCACGTAGCCAAAATATTTATTTTTTTTAATCTAGGTTTTAAAGGGTTCAGTTATTAAATTTAAATTAATAAAAGGTTCAACTAATAAAAGAATTCATTGATACTCCTACCTAAGATCGATTTGGCACAATTTCAGTTTTTTATATGGCAAAATTTGCTACAGGACACCCAAAAAACGCGTAATTAGCTGAGGGACACCGAGAAAACATGGAACTGCTCCAGGACACTACAAATTTTGTGAAATTTGCCGTAGGACACCGAGCTCATTATTTTATCATTTCCCGGCTGAAAGTGGCGAGTATTTTTTTAAAATGCCCAGATTGCCCCGCGTCCCAATCTATACTCTGGAGCTTTGGAGCTGATAATGGCATCAACATGCTCTTTCGGGGAGATGAAGTTGTGCGCCGGGTCGGTGAGATCCGGCACGAGGAGGCTGTGGGCACACACCATGTCTGCCTCGTCGAAGGAGCCCATCTCGATGAGCACCAAGGCGAGCGCAAAGGCGATGTGCAGGCAGCGCGGGGCCATCCATGCCGCTCTCCTGAGGTGATTCGTCGGCTTTTGCTGATCCGCGCGCGCGAAGTACCATTGCGCGAGGATGGTGTGGGCAAGCGGCGAGGTGTGGTACCTCTCGAGGAGCTGCTTGGTGGCGAGCCCGTCTCCGCCCGTGTCCTGCAGCGCGGCGATCGCCCCGTCGGCCTCCTCGGTGAATGCGGCGTCACAGTCCGACCAGTCCCAGTTGCTCGCCGGCCGCTCGCCGCTGGCACCGGCCATGGGAGGAGGAGCGCGTCACGACGTTGCAGCCCGCCGCGAGGTAGACGACCGACACCAGAGGAGCGCGCGCGTGAGGTGTTCGCCGAAATGCCGATGTGGCGGGACGCGACGGCTTTGCGTGCGGAGAATGAGGTGGCGATTGCGGCTGTGTGTGGGTGGGTGGATGGATGGATGGATGGCGTTTGGAGCAAGTATTTTTACGAGGAGAGAGGGAGGGAGGAAGGAAGGCGGCGTACGGCGGTTGTTGTGTGTAAGTTCGGCCGTGTCCCGACGACTGCGGCGAAACGGCGGCGGCGATACCGCGGTGGTGCCGCCTGTCCTGTGGGCTTCCTGGCAGCCAAAGAAGAGCACGTTGGTGCGGACTCCCCGGCGGCGAGCTACGTGATGCAGTCCGCCGAGTGGCGACCGAGTTTGGGACACGGGGGCAATCTGGGTATTTTGAAAAAAATACTCGCCACTTTCAGTCGGGAAATGATAAAATAATGAGCTCGGTGTCCTACGGCAAATTTCACAAAATTTGTAGTGTCCTAGAGCAGTTACACGTTTTCTCGGTGTCCCTCAGCTAATTACGCGTTTTTTGGGTGTCCTGTAGCAAATTTTGCCAAAAAATAAACAATGTGACTGTGCGGCATAGCCGGCCGTGCCTGGGCCGAGGCTTGTCGGGCTAGCACGGCCCGGCCGTGTTGTGCCAGCCCACGGGCGGCATACACGGCCTAGGCACGGCCCAATACTACTCGGGCCGTACCCGGCAGGCTCGAAGGCACGAAGGTCCATTGTGCTTGCTCACAGAAAAAGTCTATTTTTGGTCCCTCAAATCTACGGACTGTGTTTAAATGGCTGGAAAATAAGACTATTTTGTATACCTCTTGTCTTGTGACTTGTCTTATACGATTATATTAGTCTATTTTGCATCCCTATATTTTTTTATCTGATCAGGTCGGCCTACCGTGCCGAGGGTGCAGCCCAGGCACAGCCCGGCTGTTGGGCCGGGCCGGCACGGGCACGACCCCAGTCGGGCCATGCCGTGCTTGCGCCGGGCCAAAATTGCGGGCTTCGGGCCAGGCATGGGCCTCGGGCCATATGGCCATGTATAATAGCCGTACTGGTCGCAGGACTCGATCTTGCACCCTCCTACTCGCCAGTTCACCCATTCACCATTAAAATCTGACAAATTTTGATAAGTAATCTGAAGTTACAAAATAGGTACATTATAACTACGCTAGAACTGCCGAATGCGTTATAGCCTATAGGTAGACCTCTTTTTTTCACCAGCTTTTCTCACATGTGAGACACACGGTTCAATTAAATTTCAGCATAAATTTCTACACCCTAGACAAGGCCCTTAGAATTGGAGAAAAAATAGAGGAAAACCAAAGGAATTGAAATCCTACACTATTGATGCCTTTAATTCGTAGGAATGAAAAAAAGGAAAAACGTAGGAAACTTTTCTATTCCTAAGATTCTAGAGGAAAAACATAGGAAATTTAACATCCACTCTAAGGGCCCCTTTGAATCGTAGGATTGAGAAAACGTAGAATAGGAAAAACGCATAATTTTGATATCAATGTAAGTGTAAAACAGAGGATTGCAAAACACAGGAATGACCATTTGATTAGACCGCATGAAAAACGCAGGAATTAGAGAAGAGATAAAGACTCAAAGGAAAATTTCCATGAGGTAGAACCTCATATTAGAATTCCTTCGAAACTTGCATGGTATTAGGCATTCCATAGAAATTTCATAGGACTACATAGGATTCATTTCTTTGATTCAAAGGGCTATATAGGAAAAATTCCTATAGGAATAAAATCCTCTAAAATTCCTATGATATTCCTTTGAATCAAAGGGGGCCTAACCTCTTGAAAAATATTCTTTGAGTCTATCTCTCTCATCTGGTTCCATTATTTTTTCTACGGTCCAATCGAACAGTCATTCATGTGTTTTTCCTATGTTTTGCAATACTCTGGGCTGCTTGGTTGGCGGCTTGGAATGCCACGCCACGGCGTGGCTCACCACAGGTCCTGTGGCGGACGTTTTTGAACGTGCAGAGATGTAGCCTAGAGGGGGGTGAATAGGCTTTTCTGAAATTTTCTCAACAATCGCAGCGGTTAAATAACAGGGCCCGGAACCTCCTGGTGAAGAACACCGGAACTTCCTGGCAGGAATTAGCTGCCCGGAACTTCCGGAGTTCTTGGGCCAGGAACTTCCGGGCTACAGAGAAAATTGAACTCGGGGAAGCAAAATAGGTTCTAGCTAGAGACAATCACGCACAAGGTTGCACAAGATGTAAATCACAAGATACCAGCAGATTCAAACACAGATCATGCACAAGAGAGACAAAGGCGATTTTTTCCGAAGTTCGGATCACACGGATCCTACTCTCCGTTGAGGTGCTCAAAGAGCCGGGTCTCGATTAACCCCTTGCCTCACTTATGCAAAGATCTCAGAAGAAGTACACAGCCTTCAACTCAACACTTCTAGGTCATTTTCTAGAATTTGAGTGACCACCAAGATCCAACTCACAATTCCTTCTAGAAAAGACCACAAGTGCAAGTTGCTCTACCTAGGACAACCTCTGAAAACTCAGCACAAGAATCTTTACTCACTTACCTCGTTTCCTTGCGGAGGTGAGGAAAACCTTCACAAACTTTCCCGGGACATCCACAAGATCTTTGGAAGCTCACGGGCGACACCTAACCGTCTAGGAGAAGATCTCCAAGAGTAATAAGCCCAAGTGACAGCCCACAAGGTATCCAAAGTGCTCAAACAAACCTAATCTTCAAGCCATCTCCAAAACACTCCAACACTCTAATCTAATCTCTCAATCTCACAAGATAGGCTCTAAATTTGAGTGGAGGAAGCAAAGGAAGCTTGGGAGTGGCTAGAAAACCCTAGAACATGAAAGAGCTGAAGTGGAATGGCCAAAGGGTGACCTGGGGACGAAATCCATATATATAACGGCTAGGTGACGTCATCTAGCCGTTACTCACGAGGGGAGGTGGGGGAGGAGAGGGGAGAAGAGGAGGAGGAAGGGGATGAAGGGGGAGGAGGAGAGGGGAGTGGAGGAGGAAGGGGATCGGATATGAGGGGAGAAGGGGAGGGGATGATCCGATCTTATCTAAATATCTCGTTGGGACTTAATTGATCAGAGATGGGAGAAAATATTTTCTCCCGGTTGGAGTTACCAACCGGGACTAAAAATCTCCAACCGGGACCAAAGATAGATGTTTAGTCCTGGTTGGTACTACCAACCGGGACTAAAGTGGTAGTATCAACCGGGAATAAAGATCCTCGGCCCCCTGACATGCCTATGATATGGGATGAACCGTAGTCCCGGTTGGAAACACCAACCGGAACTAAAGATCAATTTTTTTTTAACCGAGACTAAAAACAATCTTTAGTCCCCGCTCTAACTATTGTCGAAATCATTCGACTCAGCAAAGATCATTTCTCCAGTAGTGCATGTATTATGATTTGTTTCGAGAAGGGTATGAGGTAAAATGTTTATAGAAATCCCATGTTTACATCAAATATGATAATTTCATTATTTTATACAACATTTTTAGTATATATTCACATTAGTAGACTCAAAATATATATCACTTGTATATACTTTATTTCTTCCTACTCTTACATTGCACGATTGAGAAACCACGACACAATCTGACTACTAATAGTTACACATTAATCAGTTACTTATACGTATATATATAAACAATCATATTGATTCTCGTTAAATAAGGCTAACATGTATATATTTACTTAGAAATACCTCTTATTATTTTGCTGCAATTATTATGCATAAATATATGAAAAAAAATAAATGTATAAGTTTAAACATGGGTTTCTTGAAACATTAATTTTGCCCCAAAACCTAGAGGTTTTTCGAAAAAAATCGTAATACTATTTTTTCTTCACGCAAAACATATATTTTTTTATATGATTAAATATTTGAATACCAAATTCTTATATACTCCGTCATTCCAACAATAAGTACACCGCAACTTAATACACGCACGCATATATATACCAAATTAAGACGTAAAAGTACGTGATGATTTAGACATGGCAACGGTACAGCACTATAGCTAATAGTACGCGCAACTACATTGCAAACAAGCCAAATTGAGTGTGTATCATGCACGCATACTTCTCAAAAGAACTCATATATCTTCTGTACAGATTCGTATTGTTACAAAATATCCTATCCAATACTAGCTTCTTATATTTTGAGACGGAGGGAGTATCATGAAAGCTTCTTGTGTGTATTTTCATGCTGTCTGTCCATCCACCTATATATAACGACCGACTTATTGATTTCGTTTGTTCAATAAATCGATCTCTATGAAATGAAAATTGAATTCCTCACGATATTTTTGTCACCAAAAAGATATACTATATCTTCTCAGTACTCAACACAAACGTACTAATAGGTACCACACGTTAAAACTTTAAGCTATGCAGATTTTAGAAGTTACGGGTCATTCAGATTATTTTCACCAACTACGGAAACTGGTCGCAGGACTCGATCTTGCACCCTCCTACTCGCCAGTTCACCCATTCACCATTAAAATCTGACAAATTTTGATAAGTAATCTGAAGTTACAACATAGTTACATTATAACTACGCTAGAACTGCCAAATACGTTATAGGCTTATAGCCTATAGGTAGACCTCTTTTTTTCGCCAGCTTTTCTCACCTGTGAGACACACGGTTCAATTAAATTTCAGCATAAATTTCTACACCCTAGACAAGGCCCTTAGAATTGGAGAAAAAATAGAGGAAAACTAAAGGAATTGAAATCCTACACTATTGATGTCTTTAATTCGTAGAAATGAAAAAACGGAAAAACATTAGGAAACTTTTCTATTCCTACGATTCTAGAGGAAAAATGTAGGAAATTTAACATCCACTCTAAGGGCCCCTTTGAATCGTAGGATTGAGAAAACGTAGAATAGGAAAAACGCAGGATTTTGATATCAATATAAGTATAGAACAGAGGATTGCAAAACATAGGAAAACACAGGAACGATCATTTGATTGGACCGCAGGAAAAACACAGGAATTACAGAAGAGATAAAAACTCAAAGGAAAATTTCCATGAGGTAGAACCTCATATTAGAATTCCTTCGAAACTTGCATGGTATTAGGCATTCCAGAGAAATTTCATAGGACTACATAGGATTCATTTCTTTGATTCAATGGGCTATATAAGAAAATTCCTATAGGAATGAAATCAAAGGGGGCCTAACCTCTTGAAAAATATTCCTATGATATTCCTTTGAATCAAAGGGGGCCTAACCTCTTGAAAAATATTATTTGAGTCTATCTCTCTCATCTAGTTCCTTTCTTTTTTTCTACGGTCCAATCGAACGGTCATTTCTATATTTTTCCTATGCTTTGCAATACTCTGGGGCTGCTTGGTTGGCGGCTTGGAATGCCACGCCACGGCGTGGCTCGCCAGAGGTCCTGTGGCGGACGTTTTGTCCGCCTCATAAAACACTGTAGCATGGTGAAAATACTATAGCTATGGCATTTAATGGCTGGGATCCAAACACACCCTCTGTTTTACACTTGCATTCCTATCATAATCCTTTGTTTTTTCTATTCCTCCGTTTTTTCAATCCTGCGATTCAAAGGGGCTCTAACTTAAAACAAAACCCGCCCTCTTCTGAAATTGGCACTATATAGCAGTCTATATAGTGCCGATTTCAGAAGAGGGCGGGTTTTGTTAATTTACTGTCTAATGAATCACAAGCTAATCAGGAGTCTCGGTTTTGTTAATTTACCCCCTTTACTTCCGGGTAGCGAACCAGGAGGGAGAATACGGGACTAAAGACGGTGGTCTTTAGTCCCGGTTCAAATACCCGGGAGTAAAGCTCCATCTTTAGTCTCGGTGAGTGTTACAACCGGGACTAAAGATGACTGAGCCACGTTCCGGTTGGTCCCCTTTCTTTTTTTTTTAATTATCTTTGCTACTGGCTAGGGTTAATCCCTGTATTTTCTCCCAAATCAAGTGGGATGCATATCCCAAATCATACCCCAAATCCCCAATTCAAAGTAACATCCCAAATCATTCACATCACAAATCCCAAATTCCAAATCATTCACATCACAAATTCTAAGTTATTTATAACAAACAAATCAAATACATCACAAATCCTTAAAAAAATTACATACAAATCAAATACACCACAGATTATACATCTCAGATCCATGCAATGAATCACGAATTCTAAAAAAAGAAACTATACATCTCAGTGAATCATAAATTATCAAAAAAAAAAGGAGCAGCGCCGCACGGCCGCCACGATCGCCGCCGCTGCCGCGCCGCTGCGCGCGCGCTGGTAGGCAGGCTGCCCGCCGCCGCCAGCCGCCTGCCCGCCGGCCGCCGTATGGGAGGGAGGAGGGGGAGGAGAGGGGAGAAGAGGAGAGGAAGGGGATGAAGGAGGAGGAGAGGGAGTGGAGGAGAAGGGATCGGATATGAGGGGAGGAGGGGGGGGATGATCCGATCTTATCTAAATATCTCGTTGGGACTTAATTGATCAGAGATGGGAGAAAATATTTTCTCCCGGTTGAGTTACAACCGGGACTAAAAATCTCCAACGGGACCAAAGATAGATGTTTAGTCCTGGTTGGTACTACCAACCGGGACTAAAGTGGTAGTATCAACCGGGAATAAAGATCCTCGGCCCCCTGACATGCCTATGATATGGGATGAACCGTAGTCCCGGTTGGAAACACCAACCGGAACAAAGATCAAATTTTTTTTTTAACCGAGACTAAAAACAATCTTTAGTCCCCGCTCTAACTATTGGTGAAATCATTCGACCCAGCAAAGATCATTTCTCCAGTAGTGCATGTATTATGATTGTTTCGAGAAGCGGTATGAGGTAAAATGTTTATAGAATCCCATGTTTACATCAAATATCATAATTTCATTATTTTATACAACATTTTTAGTATATATTCACATTAGTAGACTCAAAATATATATCACTTGTATATACTTTATTTCTTCCTACTCTTACATTGCACGATTGAGAAACCACGACACAATCTGACTACTAATAGTTACAAATTAATCAGTTACTTATACGTATATATATAAACAATCATATTGATGCTCGTTAAATAGGGCTAACATGTATATATTTACTTAGAAATACCTCTTATTATTTTGCTGCAATTATTATGCATAAATATATGAAAAAAAATAAATGTATAAGTTTAAACATGGGTTTCTAGAAACATTAATTTTGCCCCAAAAACTAGAGGTTTTTCGAAACAAATCGTAATACTATTTTTTCTTCACGCAAAACATATTTTTGTTTATATGATTAAATATTTGAATACCAAATTCTTATATACTCCGTCATTCCAACAATAAGTACACCGCAACTTAATACACGCACGCATATATATACCAAATTAAGACGTAAAAGTACGTGATGATTTAGACATGGCAACGGTACAGCACTATAGCTAATAGTACGCGCAACTACATTGCAAACAAGCCAAATTGAGTGTGTATCATGCACGCATACTTCTCAAAAGAACTCATATATCTTCTGTACAGATTCGTATTGTTACAAAATATCCTATCCAATACTAGCTTCTTATATTTTGAGACGGAGGGAGTATCATGAAAGCTTCTTGTGTGTATTTTCATGCTGTCTGTCCATCCACCTATATATAACGACCGACTTATTGATTTCGTTTGTTCAATAAATCGATCTCTATGAAATGAAAATTGAATTCCTCACGATATTTTTGTCACCAAAAAGATATACTATATCTTCTCAGTACTCAACACAAACGTACTAATAGGTACCACACGTTAAAACTTTAAGCTATGCAGATTTTAGAAGTTACGGGTCATTCAGATTATTTTCACCAACTACGGATGAAGATTTACAAATAGATTTCAATAATTTTTTACTTGGTTTTGTTTTGATGTTGCTGGAATATTCTGCTCTCTTGAGAGAATTTTGTAGTAAGGGGTTATAGCTCTAGCTTCTTTGGATGTAAAGGCTGAGATTTATTTCTATTATTAAAAAAAAAACACTTAAGCTATGCATGGTACCTCGGGGCAGTACCTTTTATAAGTAAAAAACGAACTAATTTCGCCAGGTTTTAAAGTTATATATGTAACGACCTAACCTATTTGAAGCATGTGATAGCCAATGGTGTGGTTTAAGCCGATATATTTAGAAGTCTAAGATTAGTAGGTGATTTAATTAGTATCATATTAAAAGTTTAAGTGAGAGTGATAGTCAGCTTAAGTGTTATATATGAAAGTAGACAGCTTAACATACATGTGGAGCGGATGCGGAATTTAAGGTGAGCGTTATATATGACAACATATTAGGTGAACGCAAACAATATTCAAAATGTTTACACATGCACAAAATCCTGCTCAGATCCGATCCTTGATAACGTATTGTGAATAGAATTAATTGAGCGAGAGAGATTGAGCGAGAGAGAATTTAACACAAGAATTAAAGGGAATGAATGAGCGGATCCTTTATTGATAACAGTGTTACAATATATAGGGGGGAGAGAGGCGGCAACCGGAGGCGCGGTGGTTTGGGAACCATCGCGTCCATTGCTAGAATCGCCGTGAGGCGAGAAGCGGTGTGGGGCACGACCAATCGTCGTGTCCCTGAGTTGGTTGTTACTCTATCCATATATATATGCATGGATGAGATCACCTAAATATTTCATAACACTCAGGACGGAGCCGAGCGCTCCCACCTCGCACCAGCGTGCAATTTTGTAGAAAAAACCCACGCCACTTTAAAATTTACTCCCTCCATCCCAAATATAAGCATTCTTGGACCCTGACACGGTCTCCGAAATGCTATTTTAACCAACAATAATTATATAAGTAAGATGTTTTAAATAAAAAAAGTTGCATATTATGATAGTTTGTTTAATGATAAATCTAGTACATCAATTTTATATGATTGATCTTTTTTATTTTTTTGCTATTAATGGTCAAAGTTTAAAATGTTTGACTTATCACTATGCTAAAAATACTTATATTTTGGGACGGAGAGGGTATATGCTAAGCAACTGGATATATTAATATATGCTAAGCAACTAGATATAACTAACGCATGGCATATCTTTACCAGTACTGGCATAAATTTAAGATGTTTGGGGCATTGAGGATAAATATTATCTACTCAAGAGGATTGGCAAGGGTTAATATTTTTTTCTCTTTTTACATTGATTTGTTATAGTTGCTGCACAATTTTATGCATATTAGAAAGTTTTATAGTTTTTATGAAACGCCTCTTGTCTTCTAGAGATAATTCGCCAAAAGACACTTGCAAGACATTCTTCAAAATACCTCTATAATACTGTAGAGGCATTTAAAAAAGTCTTTATAGTACTAGAAAAATATCTCTACAAGACAATTATTTTGTAGTGATATCATCAATTAATCAATTAAGAGAGGTAGTTTATACAATGTATTGCCTCTAAAACACTACCTCCAAGACATTGCCTATAACTTTTTAGTTTATCCACTTTCATCCAATACACACTACTCTTTCTCTTTTCCACCTTGGAGTTTGTGAAGAGGTTTCCTCTTGCATAAGGGTTGGTTCTTTCTCTCTCCTCTCCTCTCTCCTCTACCTCACATTTTAATCATATGTGATATCTCGTAGCTTGCGCTTGGATGCTTACTATAGTACTTGCTTTAATATTTAGTTGCACAAATGCAACTTTCCGTCAATCGGAGAATCTTAAACTCGAATTGGACAACATCCAATTTGTTGGTGGTTTTTGGTTTTAACCCAAACTGGAAAAGTATGAACCCAAAAACTATAGCATATGCATGAGTTTGGAGAGTTCTATTATATTGGGGCTGGGGAAAACAACTTTGAAACTAATGAAGTCATCACGAGCATCTCGTTGTTGATAGATGCGCCTACCACTGAAAAAAATAATTAGTCGTAAATACGAGCACCCATATCAAGTATAAGAATTAAACCTGGGTGGGCTAATTCCAACACAAGAAACCTAACTAGTTGATGAGCTACGCTCTCAATACGCTATCAATCACTTCTTGAGAACTAGATAATATAAATAACACTCACACTAATATAGGAATGTATCCTATGCACACAATTAGCTTAATTAATAAATATTAACAATTTTTTTTAAAAAAATATACATTTACTTTCAATAATATTACAGCAACGTAGTCTCATCTTCCAAATAACTCAGACATGCCTCTACTCGTTGCACTGAAAATTACTGTTTTTTTGCAAATTTACGTGACTATACTTGATAACGAGTAAGTGAAAAATCAGGCGACTAGTAAAAACACAAAATCATTATATTTTTGTGTGTATGTGCAAGAAGAGCAGATCGTTAGCCCTAGAGGGCACCGGGCCCTAGCTAGGCCCACCATTCGTTGGAGATGTTGCCTGTTCCTGCTGGTGTGACCAACGATTAATTTAATTTCTGTCGGTTCTATTTATAGTCTATTTATAGTTATCGACAAACATATCTAGGGACCTGAATGGGTTGGTGTGTTGAGACCTAGCTATGACCCCGACTCACGGCCAGCCTGAATTGATGCTGAGAGCTACTCACTCCGTCCTTAAAAAAAAAAAAAGACAAACCCAGTTCTCCGTGTCCAACGTTTGACCGTCCGTCTTATTGAAAAATTATGAAAAAAATTAAAAAGACAAGTTACGCATAAAATATTAATCATGTTTTATATCTAACAACAATGAAAATACAAATTAATAAAAAATTTCATATAAGACGGACAGTCAAAGTTGTACACGGAAACCCAGGGTTTGCCTTTTTTTTTTTTTTGGACGGAGGGAGTAGTTGTGACGGCGACTCGCGGCCAACTATATGAGTGGTAATGTACTAATGTTTGGACTGGCTGGCTCTAGTATGTAAAGGGACATACGAGCCGGCGGTCCATCATTCTCATAGCAAGAATTTTTTTTTTTGAAAATTATGTAGTATAAGACAGACACTCACAACGCACGTATACTCACCCCTACGAACGCACACACGTAAACTCACCCTTATAAGCATCTTTGAAGACTAGGCCGGTAAATCCTAGGGATTCGTAGCAAGATTCTAATCAAAGGAGCATCAGCATTGTCCTGTAGTCATGATAGTATGATACCGAAAAAAAAACGTTTTAGCTTTTTAATTTATCCAAAAACTTGTTACTTACTTTAGAGTTTTTTATCATATCAATTAGTTGCTCTTCAATTAAAATTATCTTATTGTACACTCAATGGAAATCCCACTATCTACCACAGATCATTTAATAAAGGACACTATAGTTTGTTTTTAACCTTAACTTTTGTTAAATAATTTAGAGCGGAGAACTATTTAAGTTTGGAGTATTGGATTGAGAGGACGTACAGACTCCAATTGTTTTGTCCAAAATTAAGCTTCACCTCCATGCGGCTTGATCTCCTCAATACTTGATGAGCGGGAGCCGATCGATCCGTGCACGCCCTCTACTCCTTGCCAACGGAGTTTCAATATATAGTATTGAACTCTCTGATTGATTCTCTCTTATAAAGTGATGTGTGTTTGACAGTTACGGATGTGCGATGCTTTCTTGTTGGAGAATCAAACTGGAATGCGGCTTCCCTGTCCCTAATTCATGTTCCCATCCATTTCCTTGCCAGATGTCAATCGCTTATTGGTATCGTATTTTCTAGTGGGCCTCCACACCCTTGCGCCTGTGTCTCACAAACGGCGTTACGTCTCCGTTTAATACTTAGAAACAACACCATTAACTTTACTAACATATTTTAGGCGCCAAATAGATAGAATTGCTGGCGGGAAAAAGAATTATGGCGCCATTTGTCTCAGTTCTCCTGTTAAATCCTCCAGCATCCAAAACAACTCACATCTAAACATGCATTAGCATCTTGATAAATTAATCTCTCTTATCAAGCACCGGCATCGACGCCAGATCTTGGTGCTATGCCAAACAACAGCATGATTCCTCCATCAGAGGCATCACAACTGCATGATGCAGGAGCAAGTCCCATGTTCTTGGACAATACATCTGCTGCAACGACGTCATTCACAAATCTTGTTGAGCCTGATGATTCATCCGCTGGCCTGGGAATGAAGCAAATAGAAACGGTAAGGACCTAAGGTGGTATTGGATACAGGAGTATTAAACGTAGACTAATAGTAAAACTAATTGCATAACATTACTATAAAAAAAATAAATAGGTGTCCCACTATAGTGCCGAAAGTGCTAAAACCGGCACCTATAGGTCTTTTCCTATTTCCGCGGGTTGAAATCGCAAAAAGAAAGGCACCTTTAAGCAGTTAGAAGTGCCGGTTCTAAATAAGGACCGACATGGCACCTTTAATATATTATAGGTGCCAGTATTTTTTAAAAAACCAACACCTATAGAAATCGAGCCGAGCCGGTATCGGATGAGCTGACCGGTGGGCCCACCACGACGAGGCGAGGAGGAGATAAGTTCGATCGTCGTCTCGCTCTCATCATATGGATCTCTTCTCTCTCTCTCCCCCTTCTCTCTTGTATCGTTCTCTTCTCTCTCTTCCTCCCTTCTGATGTCCCGCGCGCTATCGGTGGCTGGCCGGCAGAGGCGGCAGCGGCGACCGCGCCCTCCCTCTGGCGGAGCGGCAGGAGGGGAGGCAGCGGCGGAGAGCTGGAGGGGAGCCCGCGGCGGCCCGGCAGCCGGAGGGGAGGCGGCGGCGACACCCTCCCCTCCGCTAGATCTGGCGGGAGGGGAGCAGCGGCACCTCCGCTCCGCTAGATCCGGCCGGGAGGGGAGTCGGCGACGGCTCGGCGGCGTCGGGAGGGGTGCAATAGCAAGTGGTGTGGCTCACGGGCGGCGACGGCGGCGACCTCCCCTTTGCCAGATCCGACGGGAGGGAGGCAGCGGCGACGGCGGAGCCCTCCCTCCACCATATCCGGCGGGGGTAGACAGTGGCAACGACAGCGGCGGGCTCCCCATGGGCGACAGTGGCGGGCTCCCTTGTCTCTACTTGATGTGACCATGGCACTACGGATACAACCATTGGTCACATCATGCACGCACAAGAAGACATCAACATCAAAGGCCTCCAAGTGCTGGAATCTGATTCGGCCACCTGCTGCACTGTTGATTTCAAACGGCCGCCGAACTGCACACGACCTCCGTTTTCGGCCGCGTGAGTACTTGATGGAAAGCTCACGGAGTCCTCTTTCCTATGGATCCAGCCATCATCCGCCAAATTCCATCCATGTCATCCACGGATGAACAAACAAGGTGCTGCGTCACCTGTCATGGGCCTTTGGGCTTGTAACTTCGTTTGGGACCCCGGCCCAAGTGGGGCCCAAGTGGGGTGCGCCGCCAACCAAGTGAGAGCACGACCCTAGAGTGCCTTGGTCGTCCTCCTACCTCTTTAAATAGTTAGGTACTCCTTCAGGGTTTCGCGGGTTTTGATAGATTAAAGTTTAGCCATTGCTACTTGCTTGCAGCGCGCGTGTCGGCTAGACCGTCCGTCTGCTTGTTCTTCGGAACTCCAACTTATCATTTGTATTAAATTCCTATTTGCAATATTAGATTGCTTGTATCTTGTTCTTGCTTGTTTCTTCGATTGCTGCAGGAATAGGGGTTGATCTGCACCGGCAAGATCAACAACCCACGGAGAGGTGTATCGATCGCTAAGGCGCAACACACGTCTCGTACGGTTGTAGTTGGATCGGTCAACGCTTCTCCCACAATCGTAGTTATCAACAACTCACCGAAAGATCGGGCCATCAACAGCCTTGAGTGTCGAGAGGAACTCAGGGTTCATCAGGTGGTATCAGAGCTTTCGTTGCTCGGTGAGTTTTCATTTACCTATAACCAGAAAATAGCCCGAAAAAAAAAATTTCATACATTACCTAGCACACATTTGTGGCCATTGCATTGTTCTTTTCAGTTTTTGCTTTTGTTGAATTTTGTGTTGCATCGTCACGTCGTGTTGCCTGGTCATAGCGTTTAGTTCGTTTAGAGTTTCGAGTTCTGGTCACGTTTTGTACCACTGTCATCGTCGTCGTCGTGTGCTTTGTTGTCGTCGGGACCTACGAAAACAGAATCGTCTGTTCCGCTAAGGTTTCATTTTTCTAGTTTCAGAAAGTTCTATCGGCCGGTTTTGTTGTTGCTGAGTTGCATCTAGTTTTTTTGGTGGTGTGATTCTGCGCTGTCCCGAGGCCGTGTTGCTGCCGTGTGTTCCTTTCTGCCGTGCATGTGGTGGTGCGAGAAGAGGAAGGAGGAAGAGATCTGATCTAGAGATTAGATTGGATTGGGTTTCGTGTTTGGTGGCCAAGCGTAGAAAGGGAAAGTTTTTTTGATTGGTGGTTTTCCACCTTGTGGAGGGCCAGGCCGAACCCTCCGCCACCTACCGTACCCACAACCACCGTGACAGTCCGACTCCTCCTCTCGACTCTCCCAAATCACGTTATCTCAGTTCCGAGTTGTGTCAAACAACCTTGGTGAAATTTCGTTTGGGTGTCGGTTTCGAGATCTGTTTGGAAAAACGGAACCGGCATAAATTCAGCGATTCCATTTTTGTATAATTTTTAATTTTGGTGTGGACTTTACAGTTGAGTCCCTGTAATTTCATATTTATATTTGAGTCTGTGATCTTACATTGAGGTCCTTGAGTCTGTTTTTTTGTAAAAAAAATCAAAAAAAAGGAAAGAAAAAAAAAAAGGCAGAAAGGTGCATAAAAAAAAGAGAAGAAAAGCCCGCACCAAGAAAAAAAAAGAGAAAGAAAAAGAAAAGAAAATAGAAAAGAAAGAAAAGGAAAGAAAAGAGCAAAAAGGAAAAATTGTTTGTATCTTTGAGTTTGAACTTCATATATCAGAGTTGTGCATGAGTTGTTTCTAGTGCTATCTTGTGGTATCGTTTGTGTCTAGGCTCGCGTCCTCTAGTACGTTCTAGCCTAGGACCAGCACGGGTACTTGACTTTGAAACAATTATTCAACTTGCTGATTCTCTGATTTGAGCATTTGCTATTCCTTTGCTAATATTTAAGCCTACCACAGAGCTCCACAGATTTGAATTGCAGCCACTACTACCAGCAAGTGTTTGCCAAGGCATCGATACATCCAACCTCCATTGGGGTGCTTGGTTGAGTCGGTGTATGTTCACCCTTGTATCCAGATTCATG
>CM020189.1:17525132-17541728 GCA_009805545.1 Oryza longistaminata
GCATGCACGTCACCGGTGAGGGCCGAGGCCGAACAGGAGTGCAGCTGCACCGTTGCTTACACACCTGCATCATTACCCAGAGACCAAGCCCACGATGACGCTCATATACAGGAATGAGATCCTCTGCAGTCATTACACTCTACCTTCGTCACTGACATGTGGGCCCAGACTCACATGGGCCCATGTGTCAGTGACAAAAGGTAGAATGCAGGGCCCACATGTCGGTGGCAAGGGTAGAGGGCAGTCGACTGCAGAGGATCTCATTCCCATATATATTCGATACCCGTACGTGTCGCCGACAGGAGACATCTATGATATGATGCTTTGCGGTTAATTTCTTAGCTTTTGCTACGGGCCGGGCACAAGAAGAGCAATGATCGATGCTTGTCTTCGTATAGCATTGCTATTTTGATGCTTTGCTTAATTATTTTTTTTTACAATTGTCAGTAACTCAATATGGCTAATTCACTTGATAATGTTAACATTATGAGCAAAGATTTCTAGAACTAACACTACTAGAAAAATCATTTTTGTGACGAGGGGTTTTTTTTGGCAGGTGGACATAACCCTTGGAGCCAAATGACCGCCTACGAAAATATAAAGCGGGGTGAAGCTCGCTGTCCGCTTGCGAAAATCTATGTTCGCAGATAGACCACTTAACCGGTCCGGCTGCAAAAATACCCTTGATTTGGGCAGGTGGACCTCTTATGTAGTCCGCCTACGAAAATTAGCGTGGAATATAAGAGATATTTAACCATTTGCCACATTTAGATGTGACAATTAACTTTTTGCCACTGGGTGGTGCCGGTTGGAAAAACCGGCACCTAAGAGGGTTTCCCAACCAGCACTGAAGGCCCTTTTTGTGGTAGTATAAATAAGAGCTAATTCGCGAGACAAACTTTTTAAGTCTAATTAAATCATAATTAGCACATATTTACTTTAGCATCACATAGCTAATCAATATAGTCGTCTCGCAATATAGTCGTCTCGCAAATTAGTCCATGGTTATGGAATGGGTTTTGTCATTAGTCTATTTTAATACTTCTAATTAGTGTTTAAACATCCGATTTGACATGTCCTAAAATTTAGTTATGGATCCAAGCAGACCCTAAACGTGGGGTGGACAGGTGGCTGAGAGTGGGAGTGTAGATAGGGGCCATAATAGTGAGAAATTTATATAAAGGTCAAATAGTACTGTAGAATTACACTTATTTTGAGATAATTGTAGTTATTTTGGGATGAATTTAGTAGATTTTAAGAATGGTACTATTGGTTCCCCTAACATATAAAAATATTACTACAATGATTCCATCGTCCCAGGTGATGCAACTAGATAGGCACACATTTGTTCACACCTTCTCCACTTCTACGTTCTTTAGCATAGATTAAGGTTAAAAAGAAGAGATTTGATACATCTCATTTAACGGTTGGGAGCTAGATGTAAGATGGAGAAAATTTAAGTGGTAGGTGATTGATGGGGCATGTAATATATATAATTACTTTACTGTAAATAGTGCTAAAAGTACTTATATTTATATGTTTTGGGTAAGAATTTTAGATGATATAATAATGTTGAAATGAAGGTAACAGTACATATATATAGCACTTATTTCCACAAAAATAATACATTTAGAAAAATACTCCTACTAGTATAGATCCTAATAGGCGATGTCCCCATATGTGCCGGTTGAAAAAAAAGGCAAAAACCAGCACACGCGCACACACATATATATCGTGATCATCCCGCGCCACCGATTCTAAATGTATGGTGAATTGGAAAATTTTAATATATGTAAAATAAACGGGTACCCATTCAGAATTAATGGATCTGATTTCCATCTATGAGCTAAAATAAGTTTTTTCTAATTTCTAGCTAATTTTTAGTTGTTTTTCCATTTACAATATTAATTTTACTACTTGATATATCCACTAAAAATTGTTGAAGCTTATAATTTTCCTTCATATTGAATTATTCGTAGCTAAATGAAAAGGAAACTTTAGCACTATATTGAATTAGTTATTTGTAGTTTCGTATTGTTATTTCTACGATTATATTTTCTTCATCATTTATGCTCAGTTATAATATACAGTATGGTTTAGGATTTTAATTTATGTCGATGAATGTTATTTAAAACCCGTTGCAACACATAGGTATTACGCTAGTATTATATTATAAAAATCTCTACTATTATAAAAATTAAAGATGTTTTTGCCGGTATTTTGGTACGTCATCCGTGTATGAGCCGGTTTTTAATTTTGTTTGCTTTTGGAAATACATATCCGTATTTGAGTCAGTTTTTAGATCGTCCACTTTTGATAATACAGAGGAATCATATAAGAAATCTGTTTAAAAATACTCGCATTCTAACTTGAGACGATCGGGCTCCTAACTGTAGCTCAAGATTTTCTAAAAACATATATATCCAAGCAAACTCCCACGATAAATTTCATCTTAACTAAACCATATAATAATAATAAGATTATAGACTTCGTCCGTTGCAACGCACGGATATTTTTTCTAGTTGAAAGTGATTTTGTACTCAACCTTTTCTTTTCATCCGTCGTCCGACACTCATTTCTTTTTCGCGGGCCCGCGTTCCGTGTGCCTTCGCGCACGACTCCTGCGTTCTTATGCACATCCAGAATTCCAGATCGTACCGGCCGTGTACCCGCGATCTCTCGCGCAGGCGTGGCGCGAGACAGATTGGAGCGTACACGCACGACCACAGATCGAACACACACTCGCGAGTCGCGCGCGATAGGCTCTCGTCCCCAGCACAATATCCGTTCGTGCTCCTCCTCGCCTCTCCTCCACACTACGCTTAATTAATTAGTCTCGCACATCGATCTACCGAGACTCCCCGCATGCACGTCACCGGTGAGGGCCGAGGCCGAACAGGAGTGCAGCTGCACCGTTGCTTACACACCTGCATCATTACCCAGAGACCAAGCCCACGATGACGCTCATATATAGGAATGAGATCATCTGCAGTCACTGCACTCTACCTTCGTCACTGACATGTGGGCCCAGACTCATATGGGCCCATGTGTCAGTGACAAAAGGTAGAATGCAGGGCCCACATGTCGGTGGCAAGGGTAGAGGGCAGTCGACTGCAGAGGATCTCATTTCCATATATATTCGATACCCGTACGTGTCGCCGACAGGAGACATCTATGATATGATGCTTTGCGGTTAATTTCTTAGCTTTTGCTACGGGCCGGGCACAAGAAGAGCAATGATCGATGCTTGTCTTCGTATAGCATTGCTATTTTGATGCTTTGCTTAATTATTTTTTTTACAATTGTCAGTAACTCAATATGGCTAATTCACTTGATAATGTTAACATTATGAGCAAAGATTTCTAGAACTAACACTACTAGAAAAATCATTTTTGTGACGAGGGGTTTTTTTTGGCAGGTGGACATAACCCTTGGAGCCAAATGACCGCCTACGAAAATATAAAGCGGGGTGAAGCTCGCTGTCCGCTTGCGAAAATCTATGTTCGCAGATAGACCACTTAACCGGTCCGGCTGCAAAAATACCCTTGATTTGGGCAGGTGGACCTCTTATGTAGTCCGCCTACGAAAATTAGCGTGGAATATAATTAGAGGCGGTGGCGATTTTTTCTATGTCCTAGTATTTCTCCCTCACCTCTCCTCATGTCCTGTTCCTCCCCTCCACCTCTCCTCTCCTTGCCCTCACCTCTCCTCTCCCCAACCGCCGGCCGGAGGCAGCTTCTGGGCGGCGGCTCCCCTTCCTCCCTCCCTCCTTGATCTGGCCGGAGGGAGGGGGGAGGGGGGGAGGCCGGTGGCTGGCGGCATCCCAGATCTGGTCGGAGGGGGGAGTGGGGAGGCCGGGCGGCGGCCCGGGCGGACGATAGTGGGGCACGTCCGTGCGGCGGCATGGAGTGGCGGATGCGGAGGGCGGTCGCGGCGGCCGCTACCGGCAGTGATGGCATGAGGGCGAAGGTGGTGCCTTCTCCCTCCCTCCCCATATCCGGCGGCGCGGAGGGTGGTCGCGGCGGCGGCTACAGGCGGTGACGGCGAGGATGGTGGAGGCGGCGGTGTGACCCCTCCCTCCTCCCAGACGGCAGCGCGGAGGGCGGTCGCGGCGGCGGCTACCGGCGTTTGTTTTGATTGTAAATGTTAATTTGTGATGCATTTGTTTTGATTGTGAACTATGGTGTTTCTATGTTAATTTGTGGTGCTTTTGTGAATTTGATTTGGATTGATGGAGGAATGGAAACTGAATTAGATTGGGAATGGTAACTGGATGGAGAACGGGAAGCTGTTGCTGCCATGGACGGTGGCTGCCAGTTTTTTTAATGCTGGGAGCGCTATCCGCTGCAAAAATCGACTGTTTTGGCAGACGTTCATTTGTAGGCGGACAACTTGTTGCCTGCAAAACTTGTTTAGTCTGCATGCAAAACTTTTTTTTCTAGTGTACTCCTAAGTCATAGCATAGATGAGTAGTTTGGTGAGTTCTGTCCATTCCATAGGCACTCTGATTTGTCTTTCAGAGATGAGAAAGCATTCTGCGCAGGGCGGAAGCGCGGACGATAGGGGACCCCACCCCACCTTTGCCCACGCGCAGTCCATCCTCGCATCACTTCATTCCTGATTCCCAGTGATACGCGCGAGCTTATCGTCGGACGAGTTAGTGATCTCATCTGCCATATCGACGGCTCCATGCTCTAGTTGTTAGCCAGCCAGTCATTCCAACGGCCGCATCCGTGCCTTGCTGCATGCCGCCCACGCGGCTGCAAATTTGTGATTGACGAAACGTCAACGAGGATGATCATCTGCTCATTTGCTGCCTCTGCATATGTCAAAGAGAAGGTTAGCAGCAGACAACCGAGACATCATTTTCTTATCCTTGCCAATTTTATATGTTGTTAGTGTCTTAGAGTAGGTACAATAGCAGACTATTAGCCAACTATAAACATATTTTAATGAGATAAAAGAGAGAGAGAAAAGCAGCGGGCTACAGATCTGTAGCTAGCTGCAGTACGGACTCCAATACACATTACAATGTTGTATGACAGGTGAGACCATATATTAATAGTATAATAAGCAACTATTTATGAATTGGCTATTAAATCGGCTATAGATGAATTAGAGCTAGTAGTGGGCAATACTATTAAACTTGCTCTTAGAGCAGGTATAATAATATAGTAGGTATAAGCCAGCTGCAAACATATTTTAAGGAGATAAATAAGGAGAGAGAAAGGCAGCGGGCTACAGATTTATAGCCAGCTGTAGCATGGACTTCAAGACGCGGTGTGGTATTAAAGGTAGGACTAGGTATTAATAGTGTAGTATGTAACTATTATATAAATGGACTATTAGAGCAAGTTCAATAGTATAGCAACTGCTAGCTCCAATTCATCTATAGCCAATCTAATAGCTCATTCATACAATAGTTACATACTACACTATTAATACCTGGTCCCACCTGTCATACACACACCGTGTCTTGGAGTCCGGCTACAGCTAGCTATAAATCTGTAGCCCGCTGTCCTTCTCTCTCCTCATTTATCTCCTTAAATATGTTTGCAGCTGCTTATAGCCTGCTATTGTACCTACTCTTAGATTGGCTACAGATGAATTGAAGCTAGTATACCGTTAAACTTACTCTTAGTGAGTAGTGACAGACTAGGACACCTAGCTAGCTTGTTAGTTTTTATCTACTGTTCAGACCTACTCCGTATTGAGGATGGACAGAGCTGTGCATGGCACATTCTGACTCACGTTGCCCTGTTCATGGTGATCAACTAATCAATTTAAAAATCTTACTGATTAGTTGATCATCACTGCCGAATATCATGTCGTCGAGAATGCATGCATCAGATAGCAAAAAGGAAATGATGTGTTGACAGTGTAATTTGGCTAGTTGGGTTATGTGGTTTGCCAAATTAGTGATTAGTTAGTGATTTGCTTAATTATTTGCTTTATTGAGTTGATAGAATCATATAAAATGGCATTGGATCATATTAAAAAAAATAAGACGGCAATGGATAGATTTTAAGATAATATTATGTTTTTTTTCATATAAATTTTATTTGAAGCATCGGATGTGTTAGTACCAAACTGAAGCATTGAACTTTTCAGCCTAATTTTGGGACACTTTGAACTTTTCAGCCTAATTTTGGTGACACTACTACAGAAAGGGTAAAAGGGCCGGTTCAGAAACCCTAATAGGTGCCGGTTTTCCCTACCGGACAAAGGAGGCGGCACTGATGATACTTGTCATCGGTACCGGTTCTAGAACCGGCACCTATTAGGTAATAGGTGCCGGTTTTGAGGTCAAAACCGGCACCTATATGGTCCTAATAGGTGCCGGTTCTAAACAAAAATGCCACGTGGCTATCAAATAGGTGCCATATGGTCCAATAGGTGCCGGTTCTAAAGCAAAATACCACATGGCTGTCAAATACTGGCACCTATATGGTCTTAATAGGTGCCGGTTTTAAGCCAAATTGTCACTGGCTGTTAAATAGGTGCTAGTTTTTTAGGTCAAAACCGGCACCTATTAGAACCATATTGGTGCTGGTTCAAGCCTAAAAACGGCACCTATTTGTTGGATCAAAAAAATAATTGCAGTAAATTCATCCATTCAACCCAATTCCATATAAACCCAAATTCATCCCTACAGCCCCACATCCATACAACACATTCACATTCATATTTACATTTCACATTTCACATTTCACATTTCACAATCACAATCACAATCACAATCACAATCACATTCCACATTCCACACATTTCACATTTCACATTTCACAATTCACAATTCACAATTCACATTTCACATTTCACATTTCACACGTCACTTTCACTTTCACTTGTCACTTTTCACTTTCACTTTCACATTTCACATTTCACATTTCACATTCACATTCACATTCATCACAACAAATAAAAACCTACAAGCCATTCATCACAACATATAAAAACCTACAAGCCTAAGTCAAAATTCGTAAATCCAAAAATTCCTATCTTTAAATCCTTCGTAAACACATGCTTTCATGCCCTTCACCGTTTGGCCCGACGTGTTTCCAAGTGCTGGGTAGTTTGTTATTGTCCCTAACAAAATAGCCTGACATGTGAAGTGTTCTCGCTTGTACGCATCCCACATCCCACACCTTCCGTCCATAGTGTATGAAGATCCTCTACCAGCGGCTTGAAGTACACATCGATATCGTTGACAGGTTGTTTAGGCCCTTGAATCAGAAGTGGCATCATGATGTACTTACGCTTCAAACAGAGCCAGGAAGGGAGATTGTAGATAATAACAGCCACTGGCCATGTGCTATGACGACTGCTCATGTTACCAAACGGGTTCATGCCATCAGTGCTTAGTGCAATCCTCACATTTCTGATGTCGTGAGAAAACTCTTTTTGGTACTTCCTGTCTATCTTTCTCCATTGAGACCCATCAGCTGGGTGTCGTATCATTCCATCTTTTTTATGCTCTTCGTGGTGCCAACGCATCAGCTTGGCATGCTTTTTGTTTACATACATACGTTCCAAACGGGGGATGATTGGAAAATACCAAACGACCTTCACCGGCACTCTTTTCTTATTTCCACCCTCATCATCCCCGTCTCCACACTTATAGTGGGAAGCCTTGCATACCGGGCATTGCTCCAAATCTGTAAATTCACCATGATACAGAATGCAATCATTTAGACAAGAGTGAATTTTCTGTTTGTCAAGACCAAGGGGACATATAACTTTTTTGGCTTGGTACGTCGATTCTGGCAAGACATTGTCCGTAGGAAGAATTTCTTTCAAGAGCTCTAGCAACTCAATGAAGCTCTTATCGGACCATCCGTTGCTCGCCTTTAGGTGAAGCAGCGATAGGACCACTTGGAGCTTGCTGTGCTCCGCCTTACATCCATTGTAAATTGGAGTTTTGGAGTCCTTCACCATGGTTGTGAACTTGTGATATTCCCTATCATCAGTGTCAAATCTCTCCCCGTCGCGCAGCATCTGATCTAGATTAGGTTCACCATGATCGACACATGATTGGTCCTCCTCCTCCTCGTAGCCGACATCCGCATCATGCCCGTGACAGTTGCCGGCACTTCCCTCACCTTGCTCCTCCTCGCCAAGGAAGTTGTCCATAAAACCCCTTGTAAGGAGATGTGAATGGACCCACTGAGCTGGAAGTTGTCTGTCTTTCTTGCAATCATGGCATGGACACCAAATATATTCCGGTGCATCGACTGAGTTTGTGCTGGTGGTCGTGGCAACGAGAGCCGTTACTCCCCTGAAATACTCCACAGAGTCATGATCCGCTATAGTTATCCATTCTAGATCCATTATATCTAATGGGTACCTGCGATTATTATCGTTTATTACAAACCGTGAAGGAAAAAAACAATGAAGATTTCATAATTTACAAGCACACTAGAATAAAAACAACGAGGAATGACCATTTTACCCTACGATAAAATTGAGGTTTTGGCACACACTCACGTCACCTTAACTAGATAGTCATGGTTAACGAAAAGATAAAAAAAATTATTTTTTGTCAATGCGAAAAAATATTTGGCTAATGTGAAACATTAACGATGATGGCATAGATGGAAAAAAACCATTAATTCAAATTTAGCATAGCACCCGAGAACAGATCTACGAATGACTTATGGATCCATACAAATTAATGACTAGTGCATTTTACATGTATTACCACATGGCAATTCAATTCAACGAGCGGGTGTGAATCGGGGTGAGAAATAATGAATATTTACCTTGTAGGCTTCAATCTTCAACCAAAACCCAAGAAAAATCAAGCAAAACCGCTTCCACCTCCTCTAGCGGATCGATGGGCCCCCCTAACATAATTTGAGATAAATCAAGCTATCAATGGATATTTTTGTGGCCTTAACATAGTTTGACAATCATTAATTTGACTAACGGCCGTGACGTAGATGGAAGAAAACATTAACACAAATTTAGCATTTCATCCAACAATAGACACAAAAAAGATAAAAAGAATTATCCCTAAAAACAACACCCATATCGTATTTTACATGCATACGCAGACGACAATTCAAATCAACAACGAAGAGTTAAACGGAGGGAGAAATAATGAATATTTACCTTTAGGCTTCAATCTTTAACCAAACACCACAAAAAAATAGAGCAAAACCTCCTCCCCTCCTCGAGCTGATCGGGCAAGAAGGAGAGGCGCCGCTCTCTTCTTGCTCAATCAGCTCGAGTGGCAAGGGATGGAGTATAAGTACTGCTGTCAATATTAAAGGTGCTGGTTTTGGATCGAGAACCGGCACCTTTGACTTGTAATACTAAGAACCGGCACCTTTGTGTAGGGCCCACCGTCGGACATGAAAAACACTATCGAAACAAAGGTGCCGGTTTTGGGTTGAGAACCGACACCTATGTATTGGGCCCGCCAACGGCTAGTGTGGGAGGGAGAATATTAAAGGTGCTGGTTTTGGATCGAGAACCGGCACCTTTGACTTGTAATACTAAGAACCGGCACCTTTGTGTAGGGCCCACCGTCGGACATGAAAAACACTATCGAAACAAAGGTGCCGGTTTTGGGTTGAGAACCGACACCTATGTATTGGGCCCGCCAACGGCTAGTGTGGGAGGGAGAATATTAAAGGTGCTGGTTTTGGATCGAGAACCGGCACCTTTGACTTGTCATACTAAGAACTAGCACCTTTGTGTAGGGCCCACCGTCGGACATGAAAAACACTATCGAAACAAAGGTGCCGGTTTTGGGTTGAGAACCGACACCTATGTATTGGGCCCGCCAACGGCTAGTGTGGGAGGGAGAAAATTAAAGGTACCGATTTTGGGTCTAGAACCGGCACCTTTCTCTGACACAGGTTTTAGGTGTTGGTTTTATTTAAAAACCGGCACCTATTTAGAGATAAAGGTGCCGGTTTTTGAATATGTGGTGCGTGGGGATGGGCGCATGGGCGGGGAAGTCATTATAGGTGCCGGTTTTTGGTGTGCCGGCACCTATAGTGGCGACACCTATTTGCTTTTTGTAGTAGTGTGGCTGCCTAATTATGATTGAGATTATAACTTATCTACCTAAATTCTTTTGGTCTGAATAGATGCATGTTATGTATAGTAAAAAAAAAAAAACTAGGCCTTGTGGAGCAGTCTTCCAGTTCATTCAATTTATTTGTTAATCTTGTGTTGAGAAATTATCTCGTTCTATTGATAATCTTGTGTTGACAAATCCTCTTGTATCTTCAGTTAAAGCACACAAATAACAACTTTAATTTTTTCGAGAATTCTGTGGAACATTCGTAATTATCACATCAGTTATTATGGTATCATCATAATTCAATGAATTTCAGACAGCCCGTCATGAAAGGATGAACGAAGGTGATTTTCATATCAGTCATCCTGCATATACAGTAATCATTCCCTTTTGTAGATTCCTCCATGTTGGATGAAATTTAGCTGACAGTAAAATCGCTGGTATTTGGTGTTTGTCGGTTGTATCTCAGGGGAGGTTTCAAATTTGCAATCTATACTTGATTATTTTATCTGTACAATTGTCTTATTAAGACCCATCCAAATGATTAACACTTTAATTATCACAACCATCCAGCTGATCTACTGTTACACAACCCTGATGTAACACACATATGGTTGCCTTTACCCGTTACAGCGCACATGAATTTTGCTAGTGACAGAAGAAAGTATACGACTTACTTATAAACATGCACATGCTTTATGCTTACGTTCTTATTTGTCTGAGAAATTAAATCCGATGTTGCACTATGATTGTATTATTATCTTATAACATATATATATG
Source organism: Oryza longistaminata (assembly GCA_009805545.1). Lineage (NCBI taxonomy): Eukaryota > Viridiplantae > Streptophyta > Magnoliopsida > Poales > Poaceae > Oryza > Oryza longistaminata. Next base: position 17,535,946 of record CM020189.1, read on the forward strand.
TAAAACCGGCACTTCAACCATTTTTCCCGGTCCAATTAGACACATGGTGGGTCTTTTAACTGAATCGGATCAGCCGAGTTTCCAGTTCAGATGGGGCCGCCGGTCTGGTCTGATCCTCGATTTAACCAGTGACGATCCTATATATACTTTCCTCGGGTACTCGGACCTCGGGTAAATTATCCAATTCTAACTAAGTTATATCATGTTAATTAATATATAGATAAAAAAATTAAATAATTAGTATGTATTGGATTCCCGATAATAAAACCAGGGTTGTGGTAGACAAAGTTCATTAATACATCAACGTCAAACAACAGTTGTACTGCAGTGTTCAGTGACACAGTACCGGCCAGCAGATATTTCATATCTGTATATAAGCACGGCTCATCACTAGCCATCCAACAATGTGGGCAGTGTAGTATATATCGAGGTGTGCCACAAACAAATGGAAGGTGTCCATGCAGGGATGGTGACGATGGCCTGTAGCTGGCTTGTTCTCACGGCCGCCATGGCTGTGCTAGCCTCTTGGTTGATCCGTTTGGCTTCACTAAAATGGAACAACAGCCGCCCATACAAAGCTGATGAAGGCAGCAGGCTGCCGCCAGGGTCGAGGGGCCTTCCTCTTCTCGGCGAGTCGCTCGAGTTCTTCACTTCGAGCACCTCTCTTGCGCTGCCCGTCTTCTTCAAGCGCCGTCTTGATAGGTAAATAATATGTGTTCTCCCCATTAATCCAAAATATAAGCATTTCTGCTATATATACAAGATGGATGGAGTTTCAAGCGTCGTCTACACAGGTAAATATAGGGATGCAAGTGGATAGTTCCGCAACCCGTATAAAAATCCGCTTACTAGTTCATTTTTCACATGGTAGTATAAAATTTAGAAAATAAGATAAACTAGATGTGAGATAAGCGGACTAAAAAAACCCGCTTGCCCGTCCCGCTTGCATCCCTAGGTAAATATACATCTTCTTCCTCCATTCCAAAACCTCTGTCTAGTTACGTAGCGAAAAATGTTTAATTATATTTTAAAAGCTCCGCCAGTTTGGTTTCCTTGGTTGAATGCAAAACTGTGCTAACATGATCAGAACGTCAATATCTTGAGCGCCCATCGACGCGAGAAAGTTGCATCACAACATCAACATCAACATGAGAAGATGAAATTATTACGTAGCTAAAAATTCGTCCACTTTTAAATGATATCCTTAACATGGCATTCAAAGAGAGCATGTACTGCTACCGAATTGATTTTTCTGGGACGAGACATTTTAGGTCGCAAGTGGGCCAAAACCGTTCCTATCTAAAAAAAAGACGACATGCGAAAATGCATTTTCACATGCGGCCGATTAAGTGGTCCAGCTGCGAAAATTGACTTATTTTCCCAGACGAGCCTTCTAAGCGACCACATGCAAAAATGCATTCTTGTAGACGGGTTTCTTAAAAGTCTGTCTAAAAGTCTAACCTCCCTCCTCTCTTCTCTCTTAGCATTTTCAAAATTTTCTAATTCTCTCACCTTATCTCCTCATCTCTCATTTTTTCCTTAGCATCCCCTCTCTCTCTCCCCACTCATTTTATCCCCCCTCTCTCACCAAAACTTATCCCAGCCACTAACCTCTCCTCTCTCTCCCCAACCTCTCGGGCGACGGTAGGAGCGACGTCGGCGAGGACGAGCGGCAGCGGTGACAGGGCTCGGCCTCCAACCGTCGTCTACCCCGCCACCTCTCTCCTCTCTCTCTCTCACTCTCTCTCTCTCTACTTCTTCTCTCCTGACGGACGGAGGTCGCAGGGCGCCAACGGATCCATTGGCCACAAATTCGACCGGCACGAATCTAGCGGTGGTTGCGATGGCGCGCACAAGGGCTACGGCAAGCTCGGGCGGTGGCGTGCTCGGCCTCGTACGGTGGAGAGCGCAGCGGTGTCGGATTCGGCGATGGGGAGGACTACTACGGCAGTTAGGAGGTGTGGTGACAACGGATCCGATGGTGTTGAGGGCGGCAACGGTTTGGACGTGGTTTGGACGTGCAGCGACGGTGACGATGACAATGAGTAGTGGTGGATTGCAGTGATGATGATGAGGAGTTGTCAGGCCTCGGCGACGACGAGCGGTGGCAGATGTGATTTTCGAGATTTTTAATTTTTTTCATGATTTTTATTTTCACATGCGGATGACATAAGCATCTATACACAAAAATCGAAATTCCGCGTGCGACTACGCCAACCGCATGAAAAAATAATAATTTTACAGACACTTCAGAACAGATGGTTGGTCCAACTACATAAAAAAAAGGTTTTAATAGCATGAAAAAATAGATTTTTAAGTAGTGCTTGGTTGATCCGTTTGGCTTCACTAAAATGGAACAACAGCCACCCATACAAAGCTGATGAAGGCAGCAGGCTGCCGCCAGGGTCGAGGGGGCTTCCTCTTCTCGGCGAGTCGCTCGAGTTCTTCACTTCGAGCACCTCTCTAGAGCTGCCCGTCTTCTTCAAGCGCCGTCTTGATAGGTAAATAATATGTGTTCTCCCCATTAATCCAAAATATAAGCATTTCTGACTATATATACATGATGGATGGAGTTTCAAGCGTCGTCTACACAGGTAAATATAGGGATGCAAGTGGATAGTTCCGCAACCCGCATAAAAATCCGCTTACTAGTTCATTTCTCACATGGTAGTACAAAATTTAGAAAATAAGATAAACTAGAAGTGAGATAAGCGGACTAAAAAAACCCGCTTGCCCGTCCCGCTTGCATCCCTAGGTAAATATACATCTTCTTCCTCCATACCTAAACCAATATCTTCTTCCTCCATTCCAAAACCTCTATCTAGTTACATAGCGAAAAATGTTTAATTATATTTTAAAAGCTCCGCCAGTTTGTTTCCTTGGTTGAATGCAAAACTGTGCTAACATGATCAGAACGTCAATATCTTGAGCGCCCATCGACGCGAGAAAGTTGCATCACAACATCAACATCAACATGAGAAGATGAAATTATTACGTAGCTAAAAATTCGTCCACTTTTAAATGATATCCTTAACATGGCATTCAAAGAGAGCATGTACTGCTACCGAAAAAAATAATAATTTTACAGACACTTCAGAACAGATGGTCGGTCCAACTACATAAAAAAATAGGTTTTAATAGCATGAAAAAATAGATTTTTAAGTAGTGTACATAAGTGGACATGAGCATTTCGTGAAGGACAAGACGGCGACCACCAGCGCGTGTGCGTGTGTACAAGGGACATGTATGGCACGGTCGCTCTCGTCACGGGATTATTTGCGCCCGCTGCGCAAGAAGACGGAGAGATGGAGAGGCAGGAGGAGGGGGAGAAGAGAACCGGCATACGGGCATTAATTTTTATCGCAAGCCAACGAAGGAGGGGGTAAATTTAATGGTTTTTAATTAGTATTAGGCAGATGAATTTTGTTCGGACATTTTTTTTCCCAATAAATATAATAGTTGAGTGGTTTATATTATATACTATATGAGACCCGTGCTTTGCTGTAGGAGTTTAATAATATAATAGTAATAGTAGAAATAGCGTGAAACATAGCTAGACGACGTAAGCTTATAGAATTTTTGATTGATCATTGCAAAAGGCTATAAACCACTTAAATTGATGTGATTTATGATAATTTAAATAGTATACAGTAAAAGTAAAATAAGGTGATGTATCTTTATAAGAGAAAAAAAGAATAATTTGGACCATAGATTAATCAACTAAGGGCTAGAAACAATTAAAGTGATGTGGTTTAATGAGAGCGTATAGAAAACATTAATTAAGTGGGGATAAAGTATATATGATATTATAGAAAATGATGGAGAGATATATGTTAAAATATTACTCCCTACATCCCAAAATATAACAAATTTTAGCCATCAAGATTTGTCCGAAAATATAACAACTTCTCCACCAACATTCTCTTCCCAACCAATCACAACACTTCACCATTTATTTTTTCCACATACCTCCACTACTCAACCAATCACAACCATCCATCATTCACTTCTGCTTACTTTTTAATAACCGTATTTAACTCTAAAGATGATTATATTCTGGACGGAGGTAGTATTGAAAATTAAAACCTACTTTTGGAAATGAATACAACCGAAGTAGTGTATAAAATGAAACAAGACCTCTACAAACCGACAACAAAATAATAATTGAGATATCATACTCTATGGAAATGAATACAGTACACGTACCTAGTGCCCCAATGGTAGGTGCGGCACCTCCATATATAGGATAAGTCTGGGTCGTGTTGGTATGGGGCATGGTTTATAATTATAGAAGTGTACCGATAACTTTTTAAAGTGGAGTATGTTACGTAGGAGTAGATCTCTTCCGCCCTGCACTGATCCACCCTACCCGTGAAAAGTCACTCAATCCCTTTCATATCCCTGAAATTTACCCGATCCGTTTTATACTCCTGAAATTTCAACTTGATCCCTTCCATACCCCTACCGTTATATTTCCGTCATTTCACTATTACATTTGGTTGCAAATGTCTATTTTGTCCTCGATGTTTTAGTTTGAATATGAGCTTAAAACACGATTGAAAATTTTGTTTGGCTACATAGTATGCGCATTTATGAAACTAATGAGACTAAATAATTAGTGCATAAATTTTTGACATAAATTTTGAAAATAAAACAAATGTAATAAATTAAAATTTTGATTTGAAATTTTTATAGGACAATGGATTCTTTTTTATCGGGAGCATTCATAAAAAAATACCGTGAGCATTGGTAGTCCTCTCTTTGTATAAATGCCCCTTATTTTATGACTTTTTAAAAAATAAAATAAATACATATTTTTTACTCCATTATCTAAAAATATTTTTTTCATAAATAATGCATCACATAACTATAGTAGTCTCATACGACAAACTTTTACATTTTCAGTAATGTAAATTTCTATGTTCATACAAAGGGTAAAATGGTCATTTTTATAGAAATTAGACGGTCAATTGACAGGAGTGATATGGAAGGAATCACAATCAAATTTTGGGGGTTACAAGAAAGTAAGCAAAATTCAGAAGCATAGAAGGGATTAGCAAAAATTACATGGATTTACAATAGATGGCCATAAGGCCCGCTCGGCACGGCCCGTGGCGATCGGGCTGGCACGGCACGGTCGGCACTTCGGGCCATGCCGTGCCGGCCCATGGGCTACACCTCAGGCCCAGGCACGGCCCACCAAGCACCAGTAGTCGGGCCGTGCCGTGCCGGCCCGAAGGCACGGGTGGCCCATCGAGCCTTCTTTAAAATAAGTCTATTCTCCCTCCCTTATTGGGATCTGACATATATATAGCTAATAAGTCTATTTTATGTCCTTACTCTTTGGGCTGTGCCATCTAATATCTGGTGCAATTGAGTTCGCGTACATGTTTTGTTGGGCGTGCCCCGGGGCTTGTTTGTTGTCCGCCGGACGATGCCGAGGAGCGGAAGCGGCGGCCGGCGGCGGCCCGGCGCCGGGCCGGTGGGCGGCCATGGGGTGACCCGTGGCTTTGGTTTAGGTTTTTGCAAATACTGGAAGCCTAGCTTTAGCATGGTGGACCCGTCGCCGGCCGGACCGCGGGCATCCGCCGCCCCGCAACCGTCGGTCCCGGTTTTCGCAAAATCGTCGTCGTCGCCGGGTTTTCGCAAAATCCGTCCCCCGTCTCCCCGCCAAGGCGTCCTCCGAGCCGCGCCATCCGTCCCCCCTCTTCCTGTTTGCCCGCGCCAGCGCCAGCCGCCGCGCCGGGCCGCTGTGTCCCGCCAATCTCGCCTTCGCGACCGGC